>VCAZ01000034.1:755000-1037500 GCA_005784505.1 Bagarius yarrelli
ATCAAAAACTAATATGTTTGTTAAACTTTAGTTTTAGATATATTTTTCATCTTATGGTCGAACCACTTAAAAATGTTTGATCAGGTTACAAAGAGCAGTTTGCATTTATACCACATACCATACTGAGCAGTATGTACTGAATCAAATGCACGGAATTGAATGCAGAAGCAACTGTATTAATTATAGTAATGAACAAATTAAATGCAGTAGGAACTGAATCAAATGCATTAGGTGTTGAATCAAATTCAATAGGCACTGATTCAAATGAAGGTTGTAATGAAACACATGCAGTAGGTAGTGAATCAATAGCAGTGGAGAGTGAATCAAATAGTGTAGGCACTGAATCTAATGTAGTGGGTAGTAAATAAATGCTGTAGGCACTGAATCAAATGTAGTGGGTAGTGAATAAATGCTGTAGGCACTGAATCAAATGTAGTGGATAGTGAATCCAAAGCTTAGGCACTGAATCAAATGCGGTATGCAATAAATCAAAAGCAAAAGGTTTGAATCAAATGCAGTTGCTATCGAATTTAATGCAGCAGGTAGTGAATCAAATGCAGTAAACAGTGAATAAAATGCAGCAGGAAGTGAATCCAATGCCGTGGGTACAGTAATTTTTGAATCAAATACGGTAGGTTTGAATCAAATGCAGTAGGCACAAAATCAAATGTAGGTGGTAGTAAAACACATGCAAGAAATTGTGAATCATTTGCAGTGGAGAGTGAATCAATTGCAGTAGGCACTGAATCAAATGCAGCAAGCACTGAAATTAATGCAGAATCAACTAATTAAATATAGAAATTACTGAATCGATCTTGTGGATTTGAATCAAATGTAGTAGCTAATGAATCAATTGCAGCAGGCACAAAATCAAACGCAGTAAGATGAATTAAATGCATTAGGCACTGAATCAAATGCAGTAAACACTGAGTTGAATGCAGAGGTACTGAACTAAATTGAATGCAGGTTGTAATGCAGTGGGGCACGGATTTAAATGCAGTCGGTAGTAAAACAAATTCAAAACAAGACCAAAATGAAAACTGGCCAAGATCAAGTCAAGACAGAGTAATAAGGCGGCCAAGAAACAAAATGAGACCAAGTCAAGAGAGACCAAAAACTTGGTGTCCTAGCCAGCTTCACTTGTGCATTGAGCCAATGATTGGACTCCTTGAAAAAGGAATTACTTCTTGTCAAATTTTAAACACTTGAACAGAAAAGACAACACAAACATAACTTTTTACAAACCATCCAAAGCCAAGATCACATTTAGCAAGACAAAGCCCATGACTGAGACAAGTCCAACTCCAAGTGCCAATAAGTCCACGAGCGGATCCAAGTCAATAATACAACAACAACAAAAAAAAAAAACCCCCGCCAACAGTCCAAGAAAAACATGTCCAAGAAATTCCCAGGATCGTTCACATCTCCAATCCTCCACTCTGTTTAAAGCCAATATATTACAAACTAAACAATAGTTACAGAAGTGACCAGTGTGTAAAAACACATACAGTTAAATAAAGAAGATACTGATAAAGAGCAAGAACCGCCTCCAAGGGGGTGGGATGAACGGTGCTAAAAAGCATTTAATTAGACAATGACGAAGTTAGCACTGTGATGGACTGGTGACCTGTCCAGGGTGACCCCTGATTTTCCATCAATGAAAGCTGGGATAAACTCCAGCAGATCCCCGTGACCCCGTGATGGAGGGATGGATGATGTTAATGATAGATGTATGGATGACAAAGTTTAGCCTAGTTATGAATCCTTAGGATTTTTTCTTAAAAATAAATATAAAAATGTGATTTTAATTATTTTGCTCTTTTCAGATCTGCTCTTATGTCTAAAGAAATAAATTCTGCTACACTCACAATATACAGTGTCCAGCTGTCAGCACCCAGCGTGGAGCGATAAGAGTCCCACCGCAGGTATGATACCAACGGCTGCCATGTTTATACTGAAGCGAGATCTGTAACACACACACACACACACACACGCGCGCGCGTGCACGCACACACACACACACACACACACACACACACACACACACACACACACACACACACACAGGCTTTAAAGCATTAGAACTGTCGCTTCAGTACATCTGAGCTTGATAAGTGCAAAAAAATCAATCATTTATGTTTTTGGGATGGTGGTTAAGAAGGTTAACCTGCTAACCAAGTTATCACTGCTGGGCCCCCGAGCAAGGCCCTTAATCCTCAACTGCTTAGTTGTATAAGTGAAATATATGTAAGTCGCTCCGGATAAGGATGTGTATCAAAAACAGGTATTTTGCTTTTAAATGATCTTTAACAAAAACTAACCCTAAGCTAGCTAACTAGCTTTAGTGTCTTTTAGGTCTGACTAAAAAAACATTTCAATTTTATGATCTATCAAGCCGTTAGGGTCACATGTACATACCGGTGGAAACTAGGGGAGGCTGAAGGTGCACTAATCCCCCCCCCCCACACACACACACACCAACAGCTAGGTAATTTAAGCTGATATGATAACATATGTTCAGATGGCCAAGCACATGTAACCACTGCTAGTTTAAATAGCATCTTAAAAACCTTTCAAAACATTTCCAGCTAATTTATTAGGAAAAGTTAACACATCTAAAGGATTTTAAAAAAACACCAAAAAAACAATAGTTCTGTTTTATTTTTTAGCCACTTTGCGTTTTCGTTGTCTGTAGCTAAGACCTAGCAGCTATGTGCTGGCTAAATGCTTCCCGTAGCTGTTAGAATATTCCTTTTTTTTCTCAGTAATTTACAAAATGGTTAAATATGAGGTAAAAGTTTATAAAAACATGTTTTTATAGTCTGCAGTCACTCTGAGCAGACAGTCTAGATTTTAATTTATTTTCATTTGACTTTCCAAGCTAAGAAATTAGCAAAGTTACTGAAGTACCTGCCAGGGCCAGCTGTGAGGCCTGGCTTCTTCTCCGTTCACCACTCGACCTGGGAGCGGCTCGATCTCAGGAGTGCCACATCCATAGGCTAGGGGAAATACACACACACACACACACACACACACACACACACAGTCTGTGCTTTTGAAATACATCTGCAAACGACACCAGCTAGTATCAAGCTAATAAAACAGTTACATCAATTTTAAAATATGTCAAATACCTAAATTTATTGAGAGTGATTAAAAGTTAGCATTTTTTACGGCTAGCGTAAAATGCTACGAGGATTAACGTACAAAGTGATCGGCACCTCCAGCTGATACCCTACTCACCATAAGCTGCTACGAGCAGGAGGAACACCAGTCGTGTTAGCATGGTGTGCACTTGTAGATCAGACTGGACGCCGGACGTTAAGCTTATATAGCTGCCGTTGACCTCCGCGTGTTTAAGGAATAGATAATACACAACTCTATTAATTACTTCACACTTAATCTTAATGCCATCAATTAGCCAAGATGACTGTGATGATAAGTGTTTAAAAACGGCACAGTGGTTAACACTCGAGCTTCACGTCTGAAAAAAACATTTATAGATACTAGTTTTAAGGGGTTAACTGTTGCTTTAAGGCTGCTAAGAGTGCCGTTTTATCAACCCTGGGAAGAATCTTAGTACACACATATGGAAAGAGCAACGTGACAGTGTGAGAAAATTCACACGACACACAAGTTCTAATGTACTAAAAGCTCAAGTTATGAATTATAACATTTGTTTATCCTAAAAAACCATGAAAACAAACCCTACAGGCTAATACTGCGCTAATTGATGCTGCTTACGATCAATTATTTATTTTAGCTATTAGAAATGTATTTAAAATTAATTTTATTTCGTGTATTTTTCAAATACCGGTAATTCCATTTGTTTCATTTACATTCTTTGTTCATTTTACTTTAGTTCTTTCTTTTTTTAATTAGCTTGAATTTTATTCATCTTATTTTTACTTTAGAATGTACCTCTTTTCGCTTCTATTTCGTAAAAAACTATTTTTGTTTTTTACTTTCAATCTGACTGACCACACATTTTCCAGCAGCATGTTTTCCATGTTAAAATGTACAAAAAAAGATAAAACATCTCCGTTAATAGTAAATAAATAAATGAATAAATGAATGCTAATTCGCTGTGGAATGAGTCAGAACACACTTGAGAGTAACACTCTTTTTCTGGAACAGCTGTGAGGTTTTTTTTTTTTACACTGCACTACTGTAACACATTATAGAACCCAGTTGTTATAGGAAGGATATTAGTCGTTTTGTGTATCGTAGCTAAATGCAACTCTGACCTCATTGAGAACTGAACGAATTATGAGGGTGGGGGTGAAATAGAGCGTGGAAGACCGATCGATAGAGCCAGATGCAGACATGAGGGCTGTCCAGGACTCTTAGTATCAGTGCCACTGACACATCCACACAGGCGTGACTGTATAATTGCACACGCTGGCGTTTACTCAAGACCGACAATCCTGTAACAACTTTTTCCCTGTTTAATAAATAACAGCGCGCCACACTGTCCTCCAGCCATCAGTGAATCTGGAGAACTTTTGTCTACGCCTTGCTGTTCTTTTCTCTCTCTGACAGTTTTTCATCTCTCCAGGGGAGAATTACAGTACCGTCAGAATCGAGAACGCTCTCATAAATCCCCCGTTTAAAAAGGCACTGCAAATCAATGTTTAGCCAAACAGCTAAACGGCTCTGTTTGTTTTTTGGGCCCGGGTTCGAACGATTCACCACACCAGATATTTAGTTGGCTGATTTTCTCGCTGCAGACATGTGCGTCGTGTTTTCATGAGGGTCGTGGGACGTCTGGGCACCCGAGCTAATTTGTTCAGGGACACACTGTCCCTGTTGTCTTGAGAAAACGAAAAACCATAATGTAAGGGAGATGAAATTTCTCCCTAGGTGGAGATAAAACACTGTGTAAGGACACCCGTCTCTAAATGATTAGCTCACATGGTGAAGCGTGCTGGAATGTCTGAGAATGCATCTTTCATACACAGGGGTGCCGACATTGGGGGAGTAATTTAGGAAGATTCTAAGGGACCATACAGTTTGGGGGCCCCAAGAGATCTGTTTTATTAGTAGTAACCTCATTCCCAAAATTGCTACCGGTGCCCCTGTTCATACAATGCACATAATCCATATAAGGGTCACACACAGTACTAATGTCTACCTTAACACATCTTCTTGCTCACAATGATTCTGATTGGTCAGAATATTAGCAAATTAAAAAATATTAGCTAAAGGCATAAGCGAACTAAGTGGCCACCAGGAGTACATGAGATACAGCTTTAAAAAATATTATTATAATTATTATTTTATAACATTTAATTGAACTAAGTGGCCACCAGGGGGCCCCCAAGAGTACATGAAATGCAGCTTAAAATATTATTATTATTATTATTATTATTATTATTATTATTATTATTATTATTATTATTATATCATAGGTTATGATGTAAGCAACCCAGCTATAGCAATAATAAGTGTGGGGAAGTGGTAGTCTAGTGGCAGATTGATGGTGCTGGGCAACTGAACAGTGGCAGATTGGTGGTGCTGGGAATTAATGGTACAATCCTCCAACACCTTAACCACTGAGCTACCACTTCTCACAATTTCCCGCTGATTCATTCTACAATGCTAAAAAAATACTATATAATGAATAAATCGTATTTTGCACTTTTTTTTTCGATTTTTACAAAAATCTCCATCCAACTTTAACTTTCTTTTCGATCACACTCCATCACATCATTACACCACCCAGTCAGTCCATAAAATCCTATTCTGTCTCTCACCCTCTTTTTTTTGGAACAATTAAAGTGACCCTGAGGACCATTTCGCGTGCAGCACTTCCTATGGAGCAGTTCAGCAAGCCGCACTGGCTGCACTACACCCCCACACACTTATATAAATCACCGACGGCTTAACTCGCACCCTGTAAGAGCGTCCAACAGGATCTACTGAGGTTCTAAGACATGGCAGCGATTTTCTGAGGCGAAACCATAGGCACTGAGGCTTTAACGGATAAATCACTTCAAACTCAGGAAGAGGGCAGAGGCTCATTTAAGGTGGTCCAAGTATTCACTTCCTGCAAAATCCTACACTCACTGAGACTTAAGAGAAACCATAGATGAGTGAGAAGGATGAAAAAAAATCCTCGCTACCACCATCTATCACCACGTGAAAAAGCTATTTCATTTATTTAGGAAGGGAAAAAAATTATATATATCTCCAGGGCATCCTGGGGCTCCCGAGGCTCCGGGGGTCGACCAGGGAGAGGTAGCAGAATTTTGAGAGGCAGTGGGGGCTTATATAGTTAAGACGATGAGTTGTTGATTGGAAGACCAAGTCCGCCATTGTTGGGTCCTTGAGCAAGACCCTTAACCCTTCCTGCTCCAGGGGCGCTGTATCATAACTGACCCTGCGCTCTGACCCCCAGCCTTCCACAGTGGGATATGCGAAGGAAAACATTTCACCACATGTTGTACTGTGTATAATCATGTATGTGACAAATAAAAATTGAAATATGGTGGTTTTGCTATGATATTACCACCAGCGGAACATCATTCAACAGCTGCTACTCGTTTTACTCGTGTTGGAGAAATAATAGCGGGTAATTAGTCCAAACCGTTAAACCTCTGTACCTAAAAGTATAGGAACTGTTTGAGGGTTAAAATAATTTAATTAAAAGGTTTTTAAACCAGCAATAAACAATAATAAAAATTACTAAATAAAACTAAATGTAAAAACCTGCAATTATATAAAATACTAAAATTACCCTTAATATGACTGTCAATTTAATATTATTTTTTTATTTTATTTTATTGTATTAATACATATATTATTATCTATATAATCGTATTAATTTTATTTTATTTGTATAATTTTATTTATTCCTTTTCATTTTATTTTTTATTTTATTGTATTGTATTTAAAATAATACTAATAAATAGTAGTCTATAATATTAAAAAAATTATATGATTAATTAAAAAAAGCTTTTATTTTAAGTAATTTATACCTTCAGACTGTAATAATTTTTTTTTTTTATCCTGTTTAAATCTTGTTTTCAATTTAGTTGCTGTCGAATTTGGGCTGATCGTTAGGAATTTATATACATCCAACATCTGGATTTCTGTCCAGCTGCTGGACTTGCTTTGTTGCAACAGGGACTAAAAAGATTGATCTGGTGAATAAACTTTTTAAAATAAACTTTTACCTTTTCCTTCCTTACCGTCTGATAACGTGTGTAGTTTTCTGCAAAAAAAGCAGGTAAAAAGTGCTTCAGAATTATGTGTCCAATTACAGACCAGCAAAGCAGACAGAAAACATCTGGATGGACGTTCTGATAGCGTAAATTAGTGTGTGTATTCGTCTTATTTCAGGCAACTAACAATTACGTGCTCTTGGCCTCGGATCACACTGCTGACTCCCAGCCATCCTCTCCACCTATCTTGGCTAATGAGAGCTAAAGGGGAATAATCAAACCTGATCCCGCAGGATTGACACACTGACGCTAGGCCAAGCTTCTTCTAGCTCCCTTTAAAACACCATACGCTGGCGGTGCATGGAACACATTACACATTAATAACAGGCCCAGATGTTGGCTGCATCCATCAATATGTGTGGCTGATGGCTAGACCACAGTTTGCCAGTAACAATATGACGGAGGTGTTTAAAGAGGGTTTATAGAGGGAATTCGGAAATTAAACGCTAAACATAGACATGCTAAACAAAGTAAACTCTTAATAAGTAAAGACAGAAGCTTGTGTTAAAGTGCACCTAGACTCATTTGTACGCAGAAATACCACATGATGCATTTCTAATGGTTGGAACAATAGACTTTATTTTATTACCTGGCTGCAAATTTGGGATTTTTTGGGAGTCGGTTTAACAGTGTGTTACTAAGGCATTCATTCATCTACTCACAAGTAGTGGGGATGGAAAGGATATTGAAATGTTCTACTAAGTAAAAGTATTGCCCTGCACCAGTTAAGCCTTCTCTTTATTTTATTGATAAGTCTCAAAATTATCTTGTGAATACATTCTTGGCCTGATCTTCCAGCCATCCATCCACCCATCCATCCATCCATCCATCTCTCTCTCTCTCACTGTATTGTGACATTTCTTCTACAAAAACCACAATCAGACATCACTAGTCCATCCATGGCTCCTTTCTTTGACCTGTGACCTATTTTCTGCAGAATCTATTTATTTATTGCTTTGTTCATCCATCCATCCATCCATCCATCCATCCATCCATCCATCCATCCATCCATCCATCCATCCATCCATCCATCCATCCATCCATCCATCCATTCATTCATGTTTAGAATAAGAATCCATCTTCATCTTTAATCAAACTGAAATTGAAACTCGAATTGAAATTGTCTTCAAGACTACCAGTGGGTCTGCTCATTTAGACATTTCACTGCTCTAGAGATAATTCCAAGCCGTGTCTGTATCCACACAGCACACCGACTCAGCTCGAGATAAGCGGATTAGCCCGGTCCAGATTAAAGGTCACACAGGACACACCTGGAGACCCAAAAGCACCACTGCTAAAACAAATAGTGGCATGATCACTTCATCAAGCTCGGCGATCTTTCCATCCTTGGCAGTAATAGAAGCTGAATGTGTTTTGCTATCGTATGTCGTGCTCTGATTGGCGCCCAGCCGTGAGGTCATTGGCAGTGATCCCTTTGAAAAAAAATGAACTTGGATGTCGGGAGGGAGGGCAGAAGAAACAAAAACTCACACGGTGCTGTCTGTCACAGGCCTTTGAGTCCAGGAAATGGCAAAGAAAAAACACAAGAGGAAAGAAAGAGGAATTCATAACAGGGCCATCATCTCCTCCAGTGATAATTGGCCGTGCTACATGAAGGAGATTTCAATCCAAATAAACATTGCGTCCCTCGAGCTTAACCACAGTGAACTTCACCTCATAGAATTAACCTCACAGAGCCACTTTGTCTCTTTCTCACACATACACACTCAAATGCAACAACCCAACACAAAACCCTCGAACATCTCAGATATCATCCCACACTGTAAAGTCTACATGTATTCAAATGTTCATTATTCTATTCCTTTGTCATTTTTGCCTTGTCTATGTCTCCGTCACTCTTGTCTCATTTTCTCATGGCCCATCATTGACACCCACTCCCTTTTTTTGCTTTCAAACCCTCCTTCTTTTCCCTCCACCAGATATAAAGAATGAGCGTTTGTGTAGTAATTGGCTCCATTTGGGCACCTTGAATCTCCTGCAGCGACACTTTCGACTTAATTCAACCTTTACCCTCTCCATAAACCCCTCCTTTTTCCCCCCAGTCTTTCCTTTCAAAGTCATCGCCTCATCACGCTTCCCGGTATGCCGATCTCTGCCACGCATCCATGCAAAGAAACCTTAACCAAAACCGCATTGGTTTAAAATTAAGAACGGTTTAGTCTGCCTTAGATCAGAAGACCGTAAGCGTAAAGTACTTTAGTCGTTTAAGATGCAAGCCCCCCTCCCCTCCACCCTTTATTGTGATTATCTCTGCTTTTTAAAATGATAAAACTAGCGCTTGGCCTTTTGGGACCACCAGGATCTTAAAATGTAATAGGTGTGTCAGTCTGTAAAGAATAGAATGCAGTAAAAGGATACATGGGCTTAAGTTTCGCGTGATATGCTGTCATAAGTCACAGCCCACTGTTGCTTTGTAAGGCCTCGGGTCAAATGTCCCATAAAGGGAAGTGATTACTTTCTCTGATTTCTTATCTAATGAAAACCTGTTCATGTTTCTGAAAGCTTCAAAGGGAAAAATGTTGTGAATTATGAATCATGATGTTGTGAAAAGAGGAATCTGCTTTTATCTATTACACAGCCTGAAGTTGGAACCATATCCCAGGAGAGATCAGATGTGTTAAATCAGTAGCCATCTTTAAATCCACATCTACACCCTATTTCAAAGCGACTTACATTAATCTCTTTCATACGTTTCTAAGGGGGGTTTAGGGCTTTGCTCAGGGGCCCAGCGGTGGCAGTTTGGTGGTGCTGGGAATCGAACCTGAATCTTCCAATTAGCAATCCAACAACTTAACCACAATCTTAGTTCTTCCCTGTTTTTACTGTTTTTTAATGATAATATTAATTTCTCTTATATAAACACTATGTATTTTTTACATTGTGTATTATCATTATGCTTCGTCTCCATATTCTCGAAGAAAGATTTTACTTTTAAATGAATAAACATCCCATATTAACACTAATATTTGTTTCGTGGCAGAAATTGCTTGTGACACTTTCACAGATTGTTCAAATGATCTATGAAAGTTGATGTAAAAATAGTTAAAAGACAGAAGGAAGTAAATTGGTGCTGTATGCTACTATGATTGGCCATAATTTAAGCCAAACCTCCTGACATTTACTCTTTCAAGGATCTCATGGGCACCTGGTTAGTGTGAGGCTAAACTGACACAAACAGAGCCGCCATCAAAGGCTGCAGACTTCAAACAGCCAGCTTAGTAATCATGCATTCCACTAATAGCTAACAATTCTGAAATGAGCTGCCAGTTCACATTACAGGGCTTCAGAAAACTTAAGATAGATTAGACATAATGACTGAGACAATAGGAGGGTGATGTAGATCTGGTGTACAAGGTTGGGAGAAATCCGAGAATCCAGGAAAGAAAAACAAGATGTGCAGGGATGGAAGAGCCATAGTAGAGCTGAGGTTTCATGGAGGCGCACTAGTCCAAACAGAAGATCTGAACAATAATTTCAGGTTCTGCAAACCATCCATCCATCCATCAAGCCATCCATCCATCCATCCACTCTCCCACCCGGTATAGACCTTCTACTACCTTTGTATGAAAGTCAACAGAAGATTGAATAAATGAAAAACAAACAATGGAAGACTTGACTGTAGACCTGGTGTACAAGGTTAAAAATTAATCATGTCAAAAAGAAAAGGCCGATATGGATGTTTGCTGAAAATGCTGTCCCAAGATGTCCTTTCCACCTAGTCTTTGGCTAAATCTTTCATTTATCTATTCATCTAGTCATGTGGAATTGACACATCAGTGGTAAAGGTGTTGCGCTGCTGACCAAATTATTGTAGGTTTAATTTCCAGCAGCACCTACCAATCTGGCACTTCTGGGCCCCTGAACAAGGCTCTTAACTCAGTTTTATTTGCCCAGTTGGGTAATAAATGTAGTCTAAGTCTTTCTGAAAAAGACAGTTTTTTCTCTTCTGTCAATACTTATTCATTCTGACCACCTCATTGTGGTCAGGGTCAAAGTTAACACACTGTGTACAAGGCATGCGAAGTGGAATAATAATAATAATGACTTAAAGAACCTTGGAACTCAAACCAACCAACGGGTTCTGCTGCACCACCATACTAACTCCTACACTTCCATGAGGGCTTAAAAAGCAATCCGAAAATGAGTTGCCACTTCACATTGCAGAGCCTCCGATTAGGCAAAAGGACTGGGATAAACGCTGAGTGTTGTAGATCTGGTGGGCAGTTCTGAAAGGAAATGTAAGAGGAAATCCAAAAAAAGGAAACAGAGATGTGTGTAAAGACATCAGACCTGCACTGGTACCGCGTTAAAGGTGACCCATGGTTGACATGTGGATTAGGGTATTGATGTTAAAGAAGTAGAATGTTTGTTTCTAGTTAGAAACACATGAAGTCATGACTTACAGCCTGGAGAAATACAGCCCTGGTAATGGAAGACAGGTCGATCCATTCATCATGCTCGCAAAGTGAGGTGGCCTTGATTGCTCTTGTTTAGGTATGATCACATCACAAGTGAGAGAGTGAGAAAGAGAAAGAGAGAGAATGAATGATCACTGATCACACTCTCCGGAGGAGTCTCTCTGGTTGGAAACAGTTCATAAATATATCTCTTTTTCCCGCTACATAGATTACTGGAGGAATGCGACAGAAGGCACAGAGGAACTACGGATAATATACTAGCTCGGCTCAGCAAGGCCACTGGCGGACATCCATCTATCCATCCATTTCCTCATTCCTCCATCGAACTACCTCTTTGTCCAACCATTAATTTCTTGTGCCTGCCACTCCTGTTGGTCCGCAATGGCTTGAGTCCTTGGTTTAATTTATTACTGCTAGGATACCAGAAATACACATCTTTTAGTTTGACTTTTTCCCCTGTGTGTCCTCTCACACAATCTATCAACCTCTCCATCTTGGTTTTGACAGATATCTGCATCTCTCTCCCAGAGACACTAAAGCAAGCTGAGGACATCGTTAGCATATGTTTTCTGTAGCCAGAAGAGCTATCAACAGGGGTGTGAGGTAGCACTGGGAGTTTTTTTTTTTAATCCTAGTATAAAAGAGAGAATGATGATGCAAGAGCCAGTCAGGTCGTTCTAACAGAAGCACGGTAGGATCGACTTCCTTGGGGAAAATGCATTATGGTTTCTAGAGAGAAATATACATATATAACATGTCCTTTATAAAGAGAGAAAACATGCTAGTCTTTAGCAATTTGCAATATGACTACACGAAAAACAATCCCAGCTTTTCACACCATGCATGTGTTGATCTTTTGCTTTAGAAATAAGGCTAGGCTGTGTTTGCTAGCTTAAAATGAGTTTGGAGTTTCGAAAAATATGTTATATACAGTAAGTTTATGTAACATCTTAGCTCTTTATTTTTCTGACAAAGCCATTCCTGGCTCTTGGCATACACAGTTTTTCTCATTTTTAGTCAAACTGAGCAGTTGAGGGTTAAGGGCCTTACTCACGGGCCCAGCAGAGGCACGTTAATATACTGGAAATTCAACCAATGAACTACCGATTAGCAGTCCAACACTAACAATTTATTTACTTTGTTAGCTGTAGATCAATAAACAAGTCCTGATTGTGTAGCTAAAGTGTAATCTATCAAAGATCACTGTGATAAACTCCAAAACCATGTAGCAGATGTGGAAGCAGGAAATAACCAAATAAACATCGCAAAAATTAGTGTTTCTATCCTGCATTTAGAATGTTTTAAGGGTCTCTACTACAGTATATTAGCCAATTTTAGACACTGCATGGGTAATTAATTCTTGACCTGTTTGTAGTTTGGGATGCTAGCTACCACCTGGGGAGAAACCTCTGGACTTGGGAATGTCATCAGTTTTATGAACACTTCCTCATGTGAACTCCCAGCCTCAGACTAAGCATGTGGATGCTCTTTTGAAGAACCTCTTCATTTATGTTTACAGTTTTATGAAGTATGTTCAGCGAAAGAGCATGAGAACCCAGAGTTAATTTAGGACACTTGAAAATAAACATCAACATCGGAAGTTTGCATTTTACTAACTGGCTCCTGTAAGCAATTTTTCCTGTTTTAGATCATGTTTGTGTGGGCGTGTGTCCTCAGAATGTCACTTTCTTCAATACATAAAGCCCGGTTCATAATGGGGCCATTGAGTTTGTCCGGCTCACCTCACACTTTCCCAGCGACACCTGCATCGCTACGCAAATTGGCAGCCAAGTCTAGTTTAATATACTACTCCAAGAGGGCTGTGCAAATCACTCTTTCAGCATGCTAATACCCCCACATCACGCCCCGGAGGTACCAAGGGCAGCCAACTGCTTTCCCACTGCTTGCTTAATCACTTTAGCATAAAGTCACTCATTCCAAAAGCCATTGCCATTAGTAATAAGAGCAGTAAGTTCTGGTCAGACAGCAAAAAAATTATTCAATGTCTCCCCGAATTTGATTAAAATTTCATCATCCCCTTCACTTGGAGACTTGATGCTTATATCAAATCTTTCAGCTCAGATTTAGTAGTCATGTAAATTCTAGTGGCAACTGGCAGATGTCCTTATCCAGAGCAACTTACATTTATCTCAATATATTTTGCCTTTTATTAATAGTATAGAGAGAGATGAAACGGGGAGATAGAGGCGGATGGGACGCCTTAACCCACTACACTACAGGGCCTTATCTCAGTTTCTTTTTATCATCCTAAGCAGTTGGGGGTTAAAGCACTTGGGCCTTAAACAATGTCATCTCGTTGGTAATGGAAACTGAACCCACAATGTTCCATTCAGCAGTCCAACACCTTAACCACCAAGCTACCACTTTCCGTAAACATCTGGAATGTACTTTTAAACTATTGGCTACAAACAGAAGTTATATAATAATAAAATTGTTACCAGCAAAGTATCTGTTTGGATGCTAACAAATAAAAACCACAAAGAAGCTACCCTGTAGACCACGGGTGGACAATCTTGGTCCTGAAGAGTTTAGCTCCATCTTGCCTCAACACACTTACCTGTAAGCTTCAAGTATACCAACATGATGTTGATTAGTTGGTTCAGGTGTGTTTGATTAGGGTTGGAGCTAAACTCTGCCGGACACCCCTACCCACCAGGACCGAGATTGCCCACCCCTGCTGTAAACTTTGTAGACCAATAGTTTTTTATTAGCTTTTTAGCTCTAAGGTCACAGACAACTCATTCCTAATTCTAGCCATAACAAGGCCCTTGAGTGAACAGCTACAAATGGTTAAAAATGGTACGAGCTGCCAGGTAAATACACCTGCATACTTCTGAGGAAGTTGCTGTAGATGAACACTGTACTCAGTGTCTGACATAAAGTTGGACATTGCTGAATAACTAATTCAAACTCCGGACAAAGAGCTCACTGTACACCGAGGACACGTGCTAGACATAACATAAATCCACATAAACGCACATAAAGCTCATTGCTATATTATATTAGCACACTTCTTTGTTTATATATCTTTTTTTTCTATAAGGTCTCCCAGGTCAGGATTATTTGGTGTGTTTTTTTCCTTTTCGGCCATGTGCTAGCGATTTTACAGACTTCTATGTTTTGGTTCCCAGCATGTCAACCAGGGGATCGGCGAAGTCGATTGGCTGTGATATAAATCTGTTTTGATGAAGAAGACGCCTCTGGTTGGCTGATCAGCATTCCGTGGTTTCACCCCGAGCTGCTGGCTTTGCTCTGTTCAGTCTTATGAAAGGTTACACAGCGAACAGTCCCTCAGGGGCCCGGTGCTGTTTCCTAATTGGAAGTGGACTGTGTGAGAAATCGTTATTTTTTTGGGGGGGGTGTAAAGTGTCATTTCAGATATGGACAAACGTGGACGGTTGGCTTGAAGACCAGAACAGGTGCTGAAGTATAAGCCTACAGAGGTTATAGTTTCGAGAAAGAAAAAAATATTATAGATTTCACTTTAGGTTAAAGTATCTGATAGTCAAACCAATTTTTTTTCTTTTTTTTTTTTTTACGGTTTTTCTGCTGAGGTGTCTGTAGAGTCGGGGTGTCCTGCAGAGTTTAGCGCCAACCTGCCTCAAAACACTTACCTGTAAGTTTTAAGTCTACATAGCAAGATTTTGATTCGTTGGTTGAGGTGTGTTTGATTAGGGTTGAAGCTAAACTGCAGGACACCCCGACCCTCCAGGACCAATTGTGGACACCCCTGCGGTACAGTATTTCTGGTAACTTTTAATAAAATTTTCTTACCAAATCTTAAGTTTAGCAAATAAGAACTTAACCTTATAAACAATATATAAAAAAACTATGTAATCTTAGTATTTATCAGAAAAAAACAACAGTGAGCAATTAGCTTTCATTTTGTTCGTATCATGGTAGAAAGTCAAACATTAGTTTACTGTTAGCCAACGTTTTTCCAGATTCTTTAGTTGTTTTTTCAGATTCTTTAGTTGTTTTTTCTAGATTCTTAAGTTGCTGCCTTGCTGCTTGTATCTTGAGTGGATCTCTATCACCAGGTTTAATGGCTCAGTAAGAATGTTGGCGTCTGTCCAGCTGAAGACAGCCCAAACGTGCCAGTCGTGAATCATCCACACCACATCACGTCCTACAGGATTCCAGACTGGAACTGAATCTACAGCTTCAGGAACCCAAGTGGTCTAAAGTGACGACTCCAGACTGGCTGGCGTGTCTACTGATTCGAACTGTTTGACACTTCTGGGCGTCTGATTCTCAATAGTTTCTTTGCTTTAGCATTTGTTCCACCGTCAGTGTTGCTAAAGATCTGCTGTTTGCGGAGGCAGTGCCAGGCGCCTGAAGGTGTTTTGTTTGTGATACGGCGACTGCGCCATTGACTCTACGACCACAACAAAAAGTCAAAATGCCAAGAAAATGACAGACCTCCATGTAAGGCTTTTGTAAAATCTGCTGTTATCTGGAAGGAACGTTTGATCCTACCAGCGACCTTCATTTGATATCACACAGTGTTCGCAAATGTGTTGAGGATAAAAAGGAAGGTTAATTTGTTGCTGGTGGTTACGGTGGTGCTAAATCTTCAATAACCTACTTCTTGTCAAAGACGGGAAGTAACTAACAAATACTTCGTTACTGTACTAAGTAGATTTTCACTATTTATTTTTCCGACAACTTTTCACTTTTACTCATTACATTTTGACACAAATATCTTTACTTTTAACTTTTTATTTTAAAACCAGACTCGTTACTTTAAGTTTTTAATCTGATTAATATTATTTCTCTTGCACGCCTTTTCAACCAATCACTGGTGTTTTTCTGGCTAACACACACCTTTAAACATGGGCTAGTTTAGGAAGCTATTAACGAGTTTACCATCAGAAGACCATAATTTATATATATATCACCGTTGGGTTCATGCTTATTTTTACGGAACTGTAACCTAATTCTGGTACCTAATATACTTTTTAATTAAGTACATGTCAGAGCCCCAACTTGAGTCTTCTATACCCGCTTATTCCCTAATTCGGGGTCTGCTGGAGTCTATCCCAGCCGTCTCTAAAAGGGGCGAAAGGCAGGAGGGGGACACCCTGGGCAGGTCGCCAGCCCATCACAGGGCCACACACACTCACACCTATGGGCAATTTAGACTCACTAATCAATCTAACATACATGTTTTTGGACTGTAGGAGGAAACCCAGAGTAAACACACACAAGCACTGGGAGAACATACAAACTCCACACAGAAAGAGGCCTGAAGGGGAATCGAACCCGGGACCTTTTGCTGTGAGGCAGCAGTGCTAAACACTGTGCTGCCCAACATGTGAAACAAAAATGTAAAAATTAGAAGAAATCTAAGATTTTAATCAGTGTTGTTTGATGTTCCATTAGACTGCATTGCAGCTGGACTTATTTTTTAGTAAATGATATAAAGATATTCATCTGGTAACTATATGATTTATTGCCATGACAAAAATCAATATTATAGTTATATAATTATATATTTCCATTTTCATTTTTATTTTAAAAAGATTAAAGATTTTCTTCCACAGATGTTATGACATTTCCTTCAAATATCAGATCGAAAAAAAAAAGTAAAAAAAGTCCCCTCAACTGGATTTGTGGTTAACCCTTTAAAAAAAAAAGGAAACCTGATTCTCCATACCTGCTTTGCTTTCTTCACAGTTCCTAACTCCGTCCAGGCAGCGCCGGTCATGCTCTTCCAATCTCCGCCCAATCTTCTTCAAACGTAACGCGTGACCTGTCGACGCGTGCGCTAAACCACTCCATGAGGTCGACTCCCTCATGTCACATCCTGAGGTAATGAATTAGCTTCGGACGCAATCTGGGCCAGGTTTGACATGAAAAAAATCAGGAAGGGTCAGGCAGGTGAGACATGGCATGACGAGGAAAAAAAAATAATAAAAGTTGATCGATCGAAAGATATGGTTATAGATCTACACATCCGGAGGTTATACACGCTGAATTCGACACGTATTTAAACAGTTAGCATTTGGGTTTTTTCCGCGGCTTGTTTTCTTTCATTTCCTTAAAAAAAATGTTAAATACAAAACACGGTTCTTTTGATTTTTTTTTTACTGATATGAGAAACCAGAATCTGGTTTAAGTTTGAGACGGTGGTCACATCCGTAGCAGAAAGAATTGAATCGTTTCGGTGTATGGCACTCGCAGTTGCTGTTTATAAGGTTGAGCTAAATTTTAAACTAAACAGTTTCTGGTTGCTGTGCCAAGCTTCTCAGGGGGAAATTTCACCGCCACGAGACGCCAGAGCAATGCAGCAAACGTTGAACTGGCTGACGTTTTTAAAGCTTCGAGCTGAATGTAAGGTTGAAAAGGTGATAATACTAAAGCGTCGCCACATTAATAGCATCAATTTGGACTTTAAACCTTTTAGCTCAGTTTATATTCCACGATTTTTTGCTTCCTTACGACGTTATGACCTCTAACTGATGTTTGTTTATGACCCAGTCCTGGTGTACGACCTCAGCGTGACCTCATTGTGGCCTTTTTAATGCAGCGTTTGAAACAATTTGCACCCTGATGCCCAATCTCTTGCACATGGCACCGTAGAAATCGCCTCTTTCGTAAAAACAGCTCAGCGGCAGTGGCGTAGCTGGGGGGGGGCGGGGTTATGTGTAGGGGTTGTGTGCAAGTGGGGACATCTATTGCCGGACGCAGCATCTGGGGGCGCCAAGTTGATGTCACATAATTAACAAAAATGTTTTTTCCTAATTATATCTTATCTTATATATAAGTACAAAAGTTGTTTTTCTTAATTACTGACTTTTTTCTTATTGACTTTTTTCATATCTTAAAAAAAATGCCATAAAATGAAGTTTTCATGTTCTAAAACTTAAAGATTTTCGGGAAAGCATGACGGACCCCTGTATGGCTCACACCTTGTCACAAGGGGACCAGGAGAGGGCGTAAAAACTGACTATGTCCCCAGGCGCTAAAACCCTTAGCTATGCCTCCACTAAGCGGATGTGAACGCTAAACTCACCCTGCATTGGAACTGGCGTAGCGGCAAACGCTTTGAAAGCTCTTCCACTTTGACACAGCGCATGTTCTTAGCAACGAAAGTCGAATCAGATGAAACATGGAGCTTCAGATGTTTCTCTATGCGCGTGTAACATACACCGAAATTACACCGGATTGCTTCCAGAACAATGCTCTACCACGAACCTGCTGGAGATCTGCTTAGTACCAAAACAAAGCAGGAAATCTAAACGCAGGGCTATTTTCAAAAATTCCAAACTGCAAGAAGGTGTGTGAGTGCGTGGGAGGAAGCTTCGCCTCGGATGGCTTCCAGAAAACGTAATGAAACGCAGATCACCTCAGTGCATAGCAGGCTAATAAAACAAGGACAAACACAGCGTTTCGCTGTCATAATCGAAGCCGACTGAAAGTGACAGGTCACCATTACAGAAAAAAAACCCAACACTACGCTCAAAAATTCACAGGGGCCTCGCGGACCTTCATGGAAGCCATTATCTTCTTTCGGTGGCCTTGAGTGAGAGGAAAGGTCAAAGGTCAACTCCAGCCTTGGTTACAGAGCATCACTTCATAATTCTGTCGATGCCCCACAGGATCAATAGTCGTGTAATTCTGCACCGTTATTAATGGTTGAATAGAAAAAAAATGAATTAAGAATAAATAAAATCTGGAAAAAAACAAGAAGTTTAATAAAATAAATAAATATTGAGGAAAAAAAATATTTTAAACAAGACTGTACATACAATTTAAATATTTTAGTTATTTTTTTATATCCTGAACTGCCTTTTGTTAAAATTGTGCATTAACTGATCTGTGGTTAGTCCTAAAGCATCGCCGAGGATTACAGGCATTAAATACAGACTCAGATGGTATAATTTCTTAGAAAAAAACATAATGTGTGGTTTATAAATGCTTCAATAATTGACAGGGTTTAAAAAGTGATCCAGATTTGTGATCCGTGGTCCTTTCAGTTCTCCTGTTGGTTCTAGACAAACATGGGCCCGAGACCCTGAGGCTCTATATTATTTGTGTAGTAAGCTGAGATCAGTGTGACATGTTCATTCGTGAGGAAACTGCGGTAACGCTCGAAAATATGGCACCGAAGGGGCAAAAGTTCCTGACGTCTGAAATTGCAGCTAATCGAAAAGGTGGTTCCGGATCAAGGAATTTGTCGAATAGCAGCCAGACATGTAAACATTCAATGATGGAGGTTTTATAGGATTAGTTACTGACGGTGCGGCGAATTTATGGTGGGAATCTAACACGCTGTCACTCGATTTGAGCCGTGATGATACACAGGCATAGAGTTTTACTAAATAGACACCATTTCTGCGTCACCGTCTGTGACAGATGTGTGGATTGTGTAATTGTGTAATGTGTGTCTGCGGTGTGTGAGATTCTCGAGTCGGGGAAAAGGGACGTTCGGACGTTTGTGCTCAGTTTATAACAGTTTATTAGAATTGACATTGGATACACAAACACACACACACACATTCAAAAAAGTATCAATTTGTTTAGATGTCTATTTATTATGTGTTCTCTCACACTAGTTCAGATTGTGGGTGTGTGTGTGTGTGTGTGTGTGTGTGTGTGTGCGCATGCATAAATGTTTCTGTAAAACTACTCGAGGTTACGTTGATGACGACCTCCTACGCAGACGAATGAAACCAAGCTGCTCCCAACGCTCAAAGCAATTGGCCCGGGTCCTTAATTTGACCCTCCATCAGGTAGCATTTGCGTCTGTTGGGAGTGTGTAATTGCAGAGGTTCGAGTGATTATCTGACAGCACAGCGAAGTGGCCTCAGTGAGGCAGAAAACCAGCGCTGATTTAATTAGAGTCGCGTTCTCGTGCAGCGAGTTCTGCCACGCTCTATTAAACACAATGGGTGAGTAAGTGCATTACTACCGTACACCAATACACACACACACACACTGAATGCTGTGTCTGGAGACAGATGTGCAATTGCTGGTGTTATTGTTCACCTGAAACATGAACTATTTTCCTATAAATATGTTCCCATACGTGATAATTGATCTATTAATCATCTTCTTTCCCTGAAACATGTTAAAACACTGGACTATGGAAATGTTTGTGCAGTTGAATAATTATGCAAGGCACCATGTAATCTCAGAAGAACATTTCAGAAGTGCTGGTATTGTAGTGTCGGACTGGTTATCCCATATTTTTTGGTCCCAACTTGTTTGACACTGGAATACATGTCATGTGAAGTACAATGGTACATTATTTTAGTCCGATACTCCCGATCTAAAGCATCAGCACATGAGCACGAGCATCCCAGTGCAGCTAAAAGACCAGGCAGGAATCCCAGTGCAGGCTGAGATCAATGATCTCAACAGAGCCTCTGTGTGCAGGCCGAGGAACGGCAGCCAACTGAACCAATTAGTGCGGCCGGTGAATACGAGCAGCTCCATTCTCAGGGTTATGCTCTCTGCCTTAACACTGCCTGCTATAATTTATGGGCCTGTTTGGTGAGACAAGCAGAGATGAAGTTCCCAGCACCTTCAACTGCAGAGCCATAATTCATCACAAACTGGCAATCCCTGAAGATACCTTAAACACCTTATATTGCCTCTCTGTTGGTCTCCATTTCAGTTTCTCCAGCTCTTATTCCTTCTTTTCCACCTCTCTCTTTCCTGGGTTTAAAGGTAATTGGTCCGGATTTTTTCCATCACCCCTAGAGACACTTAGAATTCAGCACTAATAGGGTCCCTAAAGACGCCACAAAGCAGAAAAGAAACAAACGAAAGTGCTGCTGAAAGGAACAGCAAAATTACCCCATGCCGATAAAAGTCTGTTATCCGAATGATCAGGTGCTCTGATAGATGAGGTTGAGCTCAAACAGGGCTAGTTAGGGACCCTAATGAAGGAGAAACAGGCTTCATCCCAACGGACTATGACAATGTCCCAAACGAGAAAAGAAGAAAGGGCATGTGCTCTGGAATGAAAATCCCCACCAGACTTTTTTTGATCCTGCTCCACTGCTTCTGGCTGCACTGTTGATTGACTTCAGTTTCGGCTGAAAGAAGAAAAAAAATGTAATTCGAGATGCTAATCGTTGTTTTTAATGTAAACTCTTTTAAGTTTTTCCCCAAACCATAAACCACTGTCTGTTTTTCAAGCTGCAGAATATGGAGAAATAAACAACAGCAAAGTGAACCCCCACCTTTCCCCAGTACTTCCCTTTCTCCATCGCAGTTTAGGACAGAGAGTCACCAAAGGGCTGGGATCCAAGTGTTCTCTCAGGACTGCTTTATAGAAGTCTTGCTCACTAAAGCATGTAATTCTGCTGTTGGTTTTAGCCGAGAGTCGCAGTTGGCACGATCAATGGAGCCGTTCAGAGCGCCTTCCATCAGCTTTGTCTCCAGAGAACCATAAATGGTTCACAAAAAACCCAACTAAATGACCACAGACGGAGCCCATGCACGCAGTCACATGATACTGCTTAGTGCAATGCATGGGCAATTATGTTATTTGTTATGATCTACACAGGAGCAGGGACACTTGTCATTTTTACACCGGACTAGCATGACAGACTATAAATAACCCCAATACTTGCGTTTGTCTTGCATTTGCAATCAATTTTAGGAGTTGGACTGATGTTACTGCTTCACTGGAATTGCTAGACGTCATTTGTCATGCAGTGTTATTAAAATGCAAATGTTTGCCAGTGATAATTAACTGAGGCACCTTGTCCAAAGTTGGTCTCTCAAACATCTTACCTCTGTACTTTGTCAAAATGATTCACAAGTCGGCGGTATTAGTTACGAATGGCACATTTATACACATCAAGTAAGAAGAAGTTGATGTTCCTTCAACCGGCTGACATTTTCCTGTATGTAGCTAAATGGAAATCTGCCTGGAGCTTTTACAATAAATCCCTTAAGGAAATCTGAGCAATGGAATCAAAGGGTAACAAAGTGTGTTCCATAGTTACATGTTGGGGCTTTTATGGTTTACAAGGTAAAAATATTAGTGTTTGTACAAAGGGCACACTGCCTGTACACACATTCCTCGCATTGTTTCTCATAACCACCGCTTGCTTTACAGCCTTGTTTCAAACCCTCTGCCTATAAAACCATCATGTGCAGCCTCCCTGAATGAAGATGTCTGTGATAGATTTATGACACGTCTTTACCCGAGTGGGCAGGGAAAAAAAAAAAAAGAAAAAAGTGTATTGCTCTAACCCAACTCACATCATAACTCAGAGTACCGCCAAGCTGGGGCTGGCACAGCCGCCAGAGCAGCTTAAGAATGTCTGAGTGAAGATTTGTCATGTTGAATTCTTAGCAGAGCCAAAGGCTGTCTGGCAGAGGTTCATCGCTTAGTTCTATTCGACTGGGCTCGTTTCCTAAAATTGCCACAGCGGTTAAAATCATTGGGTTCCTTTTGTTCCTCTTCTTCTTCTTCTTCTTGAGAGGGATGGGGGAAAAAGAAAGAACAAAAGAAATACTTTAAAGAGATTTGGTTTTAAAATATTAATAATCATTTCAATGTTTAACAAATTCGACTGCTGATTGGAAGATCATCGGGTTCGAATTTCCAGCACCACTTCTTGCACTCGGAGCCCACCAATGTCTCAAAATTCCACTTGTATGCTGGATTTCTCATTATTATGAGATTAAAAGTCATTAAAAAATGGTGTTCGAGAAAAATAATTTTTTTATTACAAGCTAAAAGCAAAACCTCACTTTTGCTGTTAATTGATGAATGGTGTAGCCCATGATATCAACCACAAGCACAAATAAAGCAGCAAGCAACAAATCAGAATCTAAATCACTAAACACATGACAACTATTTCAATAAAAACATTTCAGCATGGAGGTTTTTTTATAACCAGCCAAAATTTTGAGACTTCTGCTGACTGTCATTAAACTGCCAGCTAGTCCGCTCTGGTTTTCTTCTTCAAACACAGCTAGTGTGTGTGTGTGTGTGTGTGTGTGGGAGGGGGCTTAGGCTATATCTGATCAGCCTTGGCCTCCTGACATCTATTATGTCCAAAGACTTAAATGACTGAGATTCCCATCGGAACAACACTGCTCGGAGTGATCACCCCAGTCCTTTCCACCGGAACCTCCTAAATGAAAAGAGAACCGTTGCTGAAAAGACCAGAAATGATCAGAAGTTATGCATCTTTAACTTTCATTCTTGTTGACAAGTTAAAGCCGATAAACAGCCTTTGCTGGAAGAGAAAGACCTCCTCATAAAGAAATAAAATGGTGGTCCAAACAGGTCAAAGTGATTTTGTGTCTTTTCTATTTGATGAATGGTGGTGAAGCCACATGGGGAAGGGGACAGAGCTTCATTTAGAAGCTGACAAAGCCTAAACACGGTGACACCCTCCCCACTGGGCTGACGTGGACACCTATCAAAGGACATAGTCATTTTGTAAGTTGAATAGATAGACGCCGAGGCGTCCCAAAAACAACATAGTGTGCAAAAAACCCCCAACTCCCCCAACGTATTCACTAAGAGCTATCCATGGATTAAAGTTAAGATGTTTGTATAAGAGATGGTCATTGCTGTGGTTGCCTTAATGAAGCTGGGTGGATGTCATTTCCGCAAAGGACTAATGAAGTATGTGGTGGTGGTGTTGGTTAATGAAGCGTTTCTCAGCATCTTGCAAAAAGGAAAAGTGTGAAAAGAAAGCGAAAATCGAATAAAACAAAAGTCTGCATTAGCTTTTAAATTTGACTACAAAATGCAGGTCACTTTCCCAGATAAGAAAGCATGAGTTCATAACCTGGAACAGGTTCTAGCAGATATGATCATTTTTCACAGTTGTTTCCATTGGCATCAGCAGTGAAGCATTCACACACTTCACACCCAATGATTATTGCGTCATGCTATTCGGGAGCGTACCTGCAAACCCTCAAACACTTGGGAAACGCCACCCGATCCATCTATCTAAGCAGCTTCGTGTGCTGAGCTAGGATTCGCATCATTTACCCTCAAACTTCAGCAACCCCAAGGGAGAACCATGGCGATGGACTCGTTCCAAACATGGAACTGTCAAATAATAGTCACATTCTTTTAACACGCTTCGACGTTTTTATTGAAAACCCAAGTTTATCGCACTATTACATGATTATGTTCTATGGCAATGCTTTCAGAAAAGGATTATGAAGGTCTTGGTATTACAGGAACGAGATGAATCGCTTGATTGAGAATTACAAGCGCTGTTCCGCGCTGAAAACAGTGTGTGCTATATACCCTTGCTTGTCTTGGAAACATCTGCATGCATACATTTTTGCTGGCCAAAAAACCCCTCACTTGCACCTGTAACCCAAGTATTTGGCATACAAGGGCTTTATACCCTTGAACTTTTTTACAAGACTTTAGGGCTACAGTAAAGCTGTATGTGACAGGATTGGCAGGGTTTTTTTAATGCGCATGATCCCAGTTCTGACCCAAATCCAGACAAGCTGAGTCGAGCTCTCGGCTGCCTACACAAATACACCATGTGCCGACTATAACCGCGCTGGCTTCGTCCGGTTCGTGTTTATGGACAGTGCCCTTTCTGTGGAGGGACCGTCAGCGAGCATTAACAGCTATTAGCCGTCGTTTAATATTGCACCGTCGCAGTAAGAGTTGCCAACCCCTCGCTTCATGCATTTAAAACTGCTGTGGAAAAAACTGCTTTAGAAAAAGAGTAAGTCACCAGGAAAGATACTATAATTTATTGGTTTGATTCCCAGCAAGCCACCAACGCTGGGCCCCTGAGCAAGGCCCTTAACCCCCAATTGCTCAGCTGTATAACAGGGAATAATGTAAGTCGCTTTGGATAAGAGCATTTGCCAAATTCTGCGAATGTACCCAGACACCCTTATCCAGAGTAACTTACAATTATCTCAACAACTGTGCAAATAGGGGGTTAAGAGCCTTGCTCGAGGGCCCGACAGTGGTACCATGGTGCCGGGAATTGAACTCCGATCCTCCAGTTAACAGTCCAACGCCTTAACCACTGCACTACTGCTCCCACAGTGATTTTACTCCCCTGTTCTTGTCTGGGGAAGGGGATGAGAACGAGTCTGTAAGTGATTGTTTAGTATCAGCATGAATATATATAGACTCTCTAAGTGTCCAATTTTATACTCTAAAAGTCTTGCTCTGCGCTTGTACTCTGTGATTCATTCCATTATTCCTCTTCTCTTCTTTCCTCTCCTCTGCTATAAATGATTAAGCATGTCATTACTGATAGATGATACGACTGCAGTACAGTGGCTCAAGGAGGCAATGGAAAGACACCGACACTTTGTGGTCACTGCTAAAGTCATCACTTTGTGTCCTGGTAACCAGTGAACGCAAGATTTTTTTTACTGCACTGAATAGAAGAACATTTCCTGCCTGGATGTTTTTATAAAATTGTTAAAAGGATAGATAAAAAGATCTACAGCAACCCAACTACCATTAACTGCCTCGTTCACCAACTTTATCCAAACACTGCAGGAGGTTATCAGCTCTCATTAAACGTAGTGACCTTGACTGATATGGTCCATGTTGATCCCTGGAGGACAAATCAGCCATAGGTTTTTTTTTCTGTTTGGGTTGACTCCAGGAATCAGATTTTCTCAGATCCTTTGTTGACTTGGTGTAAAAATAAAGCTGTTGATAGTAATTAACCATGGCAATAAGCCCTCATGTTCTTCATGATTGATTGATGGGAAATGACCCAATGTTGTGATGAGCCATGCCTCTGGTCTGATCCAACCCTTCTGTCCTTTGAATGCATGTCTAATTAACAGAAGGGGATGTTTTTGCAGGTTGTTTTGATTCGTCTGTGCACACTCAGTGTTTTGTATCCAGGTTTGCTGTTGTTCATGACAGATTAGCCCCACTTTTCTGATTCACCGTGTTATTATAGATCTTTACCCTTTGTTAGGTTTCTTCGCCCGAGGGACACCTACATACTGGATAGCTTAAGAAGTAAAAAATGTTCTGTAAAAAATAAGTGCCTGGTTTTATGGCCAGAATAATAAGTCATTCAGGTGGTGTATCGAAATCGGACAAAGACGCCGAAAATGCAGCGGGAAAATGTGCAGCCACTGCAGATTCTTTTCAACATAGAAAAAAAGGCCAGTTTGCTCTATTATGCACCACTAAATCATCTGTACTAAATGTGAATAAAGAATTCGATTAGACTAGGCGATCGGGAAAAAATCCAATTCTGGTCTATATCCACAAAGCAGAACGCATACCAGGAAACGGGATTTTACATGTATAGATCAGTCAGGAAAACCTAATGGTTAGCTTAGTAGGTCATGTGACTATGTTAAATATTAGTTAAAAATATTAGTATTATTATGCCGGAAATATAATAATATGGAGGTTATAGGTATATGCAAAGATCAGACCAGCCATTTAATACTAGGAATACTAGATTATAGAACACCCAAACATTCCAAACACAAACAGATTAATTCATTATCCTAATAATATTAATCCCAAAGCTAATTAACAGTAGCTAGTTTGACTTTTGTTTGACTTCCTATTATCACGTCTATGTTAAAAATAATAAAATTGAGCACACAAAAAACCTTGAGAAGAACCAGACTCAAGAGGGAACCCCTCCTCATTAGGTGACACCATTATAATCATCATAAACACTGGAGAGTGTGAATATAAATAATACCCCGGAGCTGTTACGATTTCAATTGCCTTTATCATTATAACTATATAATCGACCATAAACCTGCAGATATGTAGCATAGCACTACTTAGGAGTTCCTTTTAACCTATGCAGCCATCACCACGATCCTCGATACAGACGTGCTGACCGTTTACGAATGTAGCGGATGTCTTTTAGTGCTTTCTTCATCAAGCTTGAATGTCCAATCGTCTACTGAGACACGAGAAGCCGCTAACATCGAGCTGAAATCGATAAAACCACCACTTAAGCTTCATCAGTGCAATTGAACACCTCTAAGGGGGAAGCTGGCTCAGGATCTGGTGTTGGATAGACCTGTTCTGACAGCACACAAATACACACAGTACTCCTCACACCGCGATATGAGTTTGGTCCAGTTTTGCTAACAAATATTGCACGGAATTAAAGATTCTCGTTCGGAGTCACTCGTCTAAAATCCACCAATAGCGAGACAGTAAGAATATCCGTAAACTCTTTCTCTTCACTCTTTCAGTCTTTTCTCCACTTCCTCTTTTTCGCAATCTCCATCATCACTCACTCTCTTTTCTCTTTTAATCTTTTCATTTTGTTCCTCTGTCTCTGTCTGTCTGTCTGTCTGTCTGGAACTCCCCGGCCTTCTCGTTCTGCTTCCTCTCTCTTTCTGTGTCTCTCTTACTGGCTCTCGATCTCTTTCAATCTTTTTGTTCTGTTCTTCTGTCTCTCTCTCTATTTCTCTCTCTTTCTTTCTCTCTCTCTCACAATCTCTTAGTAACCCGATTGGCTAATGAGTGACTTGGTCTTTATCTATCCATCACCGATAATAATAGAGAATGATCATTTACATTTACGGCATTTGGCAGACACACCCCTACCCAAACTTACACACAACCAAGCAATTGGGGGCCTCGCTCAGGGGAAATCGAACCCCAAGTTTCCAATTAGCAGCCCAACACCTTAACTTACACTAACACAAATAATTAAAAGTTATTCTGATTAGACTAACGCAGTATTACAGTTTATCGTTCACACTGCCACATGTTCTGCGAGAACCTCCTGCGGCTGTCGGTCCAGGTGTTGGCATGAGCAGTGTGAAAGGCCGCATGAAAGGAATCTGGTGCTCAGTTTCGACAGAAATCTCGACTCATCCATCAAACTGTGCCGAGTGGCACTGGAGCGCATGCACCCTGCCGCGGCCCAGCACCGTGATAACGTGACAGCGGCAATCCAGATGTGTGTGTGTGTGTGTGTGTGTGTTTGTGTGAGTGCATCTGCTTAAAATCTGTTCCAAAGTTCTTACATTGTCAACAGTTCTTGCTTTATTCAAATACAAACACAATTGTCATTATCCTTTTTTCTCTTGTTTTTGTCACTTTCCTCTCTTTAATTTTGCACCATCCATCTAAAAAAACACACCCTGTGGTGCAGAGTCGGTTTACCGCTGGTCACAGGAAGGTCAAAAATCAAAATCAATGAAGAAACAGCGACGGTGTGAGAATGAGAACAAAATGAGACGCACCATCGGAGACTGTTGTTCTGACGCTTTCTTCCTGGAGGGAACGTTTTCAGGATGTTTTATTTTTCCACATGCATGAGACAGTGCAGGACATGGAATTGAGGGTGGGGATGGAAAAGAATTGATCATAATGGAGATGGAAAGAGAAAACAAGACCAAAAAAATGTGCAAGAGAGACAGAAGTGAAGAAGAGAAGGCATACCACTGCACTGCGCTCAGCCGGGCTACAGATCAAACGGAGGTAAAGGTTTTATTGAAACCATTTGCCGTGCGAAGTGGAATTCCACCCATGTCCAATTATATCTTTCGCATGTGCACATATTAAATTCTACACACTAGACGTCGAGAAGACTAGCCAGATTGAAAGAAAGCCGAGACTAATATCGTGCAAATGTCATTTAGGAGTAAAGATTCATACTTCGAGCTGGACAAGAAGAACAGAAATGACATTGATTCCTGGAAAAGGGACTTGATCGACGCTGCCTTCAGTCGGAGTTGCGCTTAAAGATGATGCGTTATGATTTATGGAAACGTTTCCCACACCAGAACGGAATGTTGCATGAAAACTTCACCATCGATGTTTTCTGAAGGAAGTCCTTGCCATTTGTTTCGGATTGTGAGTGCGCTGTATTTTATCTATACGTGCGGCTCTGTTAGCACTTTCTCTCCTCCTAAAATGAATTCCCAGTCTATCTCCATGCTGACAGGAGAACCTTATCCAGAATGTACAGTTTTGAAAGATAATGGATGAGCTTTGAAATTTTTCCAGAGATGAAGCTTTCTGCCAACTGGCTGCCTCGACAGGCTCTTTAACTCTGGCTCGTGATATGGCCAGGTGATAACCCCCGAGTCGCTATTAATTAACTTGTTTTTATATTTCATTAATAGAAATCAAAATCTATAGAAGGCTGCAGGATCTAAAAAATCGACGACAACGATCAGATCCAGAAATTGCTGTTTTTATTTTATTCTTACCACCCCAGGGAAGTTTTTTCAGGTCTTCTCAATCACTTCTTATCCTTATAATTCCAAACCAAGCGAGTGGCTAATATTACCGATTTGCCTGCAAGGGTTTTGTTTATGAGATCTTACAATAAAATATTAGCATCGCTAGGTGTTATCGACTAGCTGAGAGACCTTGACCCCTTTGCCCCTCTTGCTCTTGCAGTTATTGCCTGTAGTTCAAACGTCGCTCAGCTTGACTCCCGACTATCCGTGGCATTCTTAACCCGCTAGCAATGACGGTCTGAATCTTTGAATCGCTCAACAGACAGCGATAAACAGAACTAATAGTGATGTCATGATATTTACAGCTCCCCCGAGTGGACAGGAGTAAACGTACTGATCTGTTTGTCTTCATTACATTTCGAGACGGCATCAGGTTCGGTTTCAGTCCTGGAAGGTTTAGTGGAAACTTTTAAATAGACAGCTGTACTATAATGGACTGGTGATGTTCCAGGTAAGTATCAGCATCTGTCTTTTAAAACATGATGTAAGCCATCACCTCAAGCAGAGGGAATTGATCATAAAAATGCTTTGTATCATTTCAGGTTGATTTTTTTCTCTTGGGAGAAAAAAAAAAATACCGTAAATCTTAACCGCTTTCAGCTGCTTTATCTGTGGGAGTCCTTGTGTATTGGCTTAAGAACCATTCAAATCTGTATATATTTTCTTTTGAACTGCGTGACTTGATTTACACGGCGCCCGATGGCGTTACACCACATCTTCTGCAGAACCTAAACTGGAACTTAATAGCACCGTAAGCAAACGAAAACCTTGTGAGAAAAAAGTGGGGTAACATTCCAGGACGATACTTAGGGTTGTAGGGGTGGGGTAATGAAATAATAATGTTACTTTCTCATACTCTTACACTTTCCCATATTCAGTCAGTCAAAGCTGCCAACACAGAAGCATACAACTGCCCTAGATGGCTTAAACAATCAACCTCTGAAAAAAAGATGCCAATTTACAAGAGTTCCTGCATCACGTGGCCATAACACTGGTTTGTGATTTAGCGTAGCCGGATGCTTGCCTTTGTACTTCCTGGTTGAATATGTCACCTAACCCATGACGCGCCATGCTCATGACGTAACGCTTTTCCAGTGCTGGCACTCATGCCCTGTTGTGCTCCGGTGACCCAGGTTCGATTCTGGCTTGGGTCCCATTTCATCTCTGTCCTGTCCTATCAATAAAGTCAAAAATCTACCTTTACTATCAGATTGTGTGAATTTAACTTTGAACCTTTTCCAAAACGATCTTAAAAAGAGGTCTTGAACCCCCTCATGTGTTTCCCCCACTTTATCTCCTAATTCCATTTCCCCCCCATGTTCCAGCAAAATTCCCACATTTTATTCCAACTGCTCATCTTGGCCTTCGTCTTCACTCTTTCAGCGTCTTAAGCCTGCATTCTTTCCCCTTACTTGCCCGTTCCAGCATCACGACTGCACACTGACTTTTTTATAACCCCCTGACTGTGTATGCATTGCCGAGTGTCAGAGGAGAGCACGGTCGGCAGGATATGAGCTGACAGGATTTTATGAAGTGCTCTCATAAATGCCACTCAACATCAAATGGCCCTCCTCCCTGAGCTGGCCTGGTGCGGCGGTGTGGGGCCCTGTTGCCTGGATTCTGGGACTACAAGCGCCCGACGGTTAACGCTTTATGCACTGCTGAGATGTTTGGAGTTTTTCCTGCAAGAATCTATAGTACTTTATAACCTGAGATAAAAGCCTAGCTTATTTATTAGCCTGGAGATTCGGTGACTTGAGATTCTTACGCAGCCCAGGAGCTGTTGAGAGGTCAAGCCCATGAGCTGTGGTTGTTTATTAGCAATGCTAATAGAGACTGCAGGGTTCGAGGTCACATAAGATAGTTCACAGATATCAGATATAAACCTTAAGACTAAGGATTTAGATCAATATTTGGGCTGGAAAAAAATAAAATAAAATAAAATAAGGCTATTCCTCCAATGTATTTCGTATCTTAGCAAAGATGGCAGGAATACCGAAATACTCGTGTCTCAGTTAACAATGTTTTGTTCGGAGAATTTTTTTCTAAAATGTACTCGGTTTTGGGACGTAAACGTAAAAAACATTTATTTAGAACGTATTTCCGAAGATTTTGAAAACGTTATGTTTGAATAACGTCATAAGGACGTTCCGAGAACATTGTTACAATAACGTTTTGTTTCATTCATTATTAATAAGGTCATAAGAAGGTTCCATAAACATTAGGAAACATTTAGACAACCTTTAAAGAACGCTTTCTATTAAAGACACTTTCCGAAATCATATATTTTGTAAATTAATAGAAATATGGGCTCTTTGAGATGCCATAAATTACCAAAAAATTTTATTTCCTTTGGAATATATCGAGCGTAGAAAATAAAAATATAGCTACAATTCACAGTCAACATAAAATATATAAATTCGCTTATTTCCTAATTCAGGGTCACGAGCCTTTCCCAGCTGTCTCTGACAGGGCGAAAGACAGGAACGGGGACACCGTGGACGCCTGTCCATCACAGACACACACACACACACACACACACACACACACTTACTCCTATAGAATCACCAATCAATCTAACATACATGTTTTGGGACTGTGGAAGGAAACCGGAGAACCCGGAGTAAACCCGCGCAAGCACAGGGAGAACAAATTTTAGAACATGACACTATATCACATCAGCCAACTTCCTTCAGGAATGTCTTTCAAATCCCAGAGCCATGACTTCTGGGGCCAGTGCAAGGCCCCTAACACCTTTTTGCTCAACTGGATAAATAAGAAATTTAAGCCGCTCTGTATTTGCCAAAATTCCATAATTATAAAAAAATTTGTATACATACATAAAAATCACCATATTGACCAATGTTGTCATTTTGACTACAGAACCCAAGAAAGTCATTGTAGTACTGTTAGATTTGAATTCAGAACACAGCAGTGGCATTAACATACTGTTTATAACTCCTATTCAGTTATAAGGGTGAAAAAACCTGTTAGCATTTCTAGCATTTTTCTTGCACTGGTGGTTGATTGTGAACACTGGAAGTCTGAAAGTAGTTTGCTGGTTTCCACCCACCAGTTACTTCAATACCAAACTCGGAGTGTCAGAACGGCACGTTAGGAAACTGACTGTTGTACATAACAGTAATTAAACCCATGCTCACACTCTGTCCTGATGAGGTCAGAAGGAACTCTGGGTCGAGTCATGCATAAGGGTTCATGGCAGCATTCAGGAACATGGGTTCCACCAGGTTGTGGCTTTTGCTTGTTCCATTAACATTCGGTGACTCCAGTGGAGTTTGATTAAATGCAGATCTTTTATTGGTCTGCTGGGGATTAGTCCGATTAACTTTGCGACCTAAACCGTAGGAATCAGGGTGAAAGCTGGGTCATGGACAAAACAGAGACAGGTGGGGAACTGTTCACGAGCACCTCACCTTTCAGTTACACACTAAAATGCTTTTAACGTCGAAGAAAGCACTTTTATAGACATATAGGAAAAGGAGGACATCACTGTCTTTCTCTGATCAGGAAGTTTACCTTATAGCGTCTCTGTGTGTGTAGGTGTAGACATGTGGGTGTGTGTTACCAGGACCAGCACTTAACATTAGCCTTGGTTTGAAAACGGGACCCTATTAATAGGACTTTTTTTAAAAACTGTACTGGAATGTTTGCTTTATTACTCATTATTTATTTTACCAGGTTTACAAAGATCCTCTGCTACATAGAACCTTCAAAAGTTCCCCGTTAGCATGGAGCAAAGTAACGTTTTTAGCTAACTATTCTTTGAACGTCAACTTTTACCGTAACATTACCACCAAACATCATAGTAATTACTGTTTTTACTGGTAGCCCGGACCACCGCAATACATCACAACATTCTACACGTCATGTTTGTAGCCATTATCGACAGGGAACTTTTTTTAGGTTACAGCTGTAAACCAGGCTAAATATTTTCCTATGTCGGAAAACCCTGAATTAGCTTTACTATTGACTAGCATTCAGTGCTAACACTGAAGACTCCTTACATACACTCATCCATCGTAAAACCCCACCTAACCTCTGCTGGTTGAAATAATAAGTTTCAGCTCTCCAGAGTGATCAGAGTACAAGCATCTGTATTTTAGGGTATTTACCCCCACCCCCCACAAAGTGAGGATCAGGATTAATGGGGTCTTATCCAATAGGAGGATAGATGGAGAAAAATAAACAGAATCACTAGCCGATTGCTTAGCCGTGCATCTGGAATAGCGTGTTTAATGTAAAACGTTGGGTGTGGCTGAAATCACTAGCTAATTTCCCATGCGGTACATTAACCACCATTGCTAACATCTGCGAAGGGAGTCAGTCACTTAGCAGTTAGCGGTCAACAATGTGGAATGTTTAGATCAGATTTAATAAAAATATTTTGACTCACTGCTCTTCTCTAAGTAGAAAAGTAGAAAAAGTGTGATGAAATCGTCTAATAGTGAAAAAAACATCAATCGTGGATATGAATATAGATTCTGGGTAAAAGAATCGCATTGGAAATGAAGTGAATCATGTGAGAAATGAATCGAATTTGATTGAAACAAGCGAATCGTAATAACCAACCAATCAAAATCTACAACTTTATGATGTGGTGAAAACGGATTAAAAAATCGGGATCATGTGAAAAGAATCAGGTGTAAAATGATTCATGTAAAAAAAATTGTAAATTGTGATTTTCCTAAAAAAGAATCGATTGTTAAAATTAAAACCTAACAAAAATTTGTCATATGTATGTGCGGATGAATAAACCGTGTGTTAAAAATTCAAATTTTAAGAATTAAAATAAAATCCAAAGCTACTAACATTTAGCTTTTTTTTTAACACTGAGCAATGGGGGGGTTAAGGGCCTTGCTCAGGGGCCCCGCAGTGGCAATTTGGTTGAGCTGGGAATTCGAACCTACAATGTTCAGGTTGGTAGACCAACACCGTAAACCTGAGCCACCACTTCCCCTATTATTATTATTATTATATATGAAAAAATGAACAGAAAAATTGGCTAAAATAAAAAATGAATCATGTGGAAAAAGTTATGAATTCATTCGAATTAAATCCTTAAATCAAAATCACGTGTACAAAGTTATATAGAGCGTGTATTAAAAATAAAGTGTAGCGTTTAAACATTTTACTTCTTTTAACACCACAGAGCTGTAAATGCATTATTTATTAAAGAATAACTGGTCTGTCTTTTATGAAGTTGAAGTGAGTGTTCAGTGTTGGTTATACTGCACATTTGCTCGCGCGAGCAAGAGCTTAGTCAGAGCGCCGCTATATGGCCGACGTCCACGGCGCCTCATACAATGTTTACTAAAGTCGTTTCATTTCATTTTTTTGGTTTTAGTGGCCTGGCTTGTGACACGATTTTCAATTCCGAAGAGATTGCATCGGTGGCATTTCTTTCATCCGTGTGGTTTGGATTGCGACCGAGAGGCCGGTTTTGTCCAGACGGAGACGAAGGCGTAACGCAGTGATGCAGTCCAGATTGTAGATCGAGCTTCCTCTTTGGACGGAGTGTTCACTTTAGGGATAAGGCGGAGACGACAGATTAATGCTGCTCTTGCTGAACTCTGGGAAATGTGGGGACTGGCACGGGTTGAGGTTTTGGGGGTTTTGCGGGTGACTAGGGCGGGAAGGGGAAACCACTTCCCCTGCTTGTTTAAAAAAAAAATAAAAACAGAATCATTATAAGGTATTATGCTTTGGAGTCGTTGCGTGTGCATTTGTTATGGGACGTTTTTTTGGCTTCCGCCAGCATTTTCGCATCCTCCGCTCTCAACCGCGCGGCAGTCGTACAGCAGTGTTTGGACGCGGCGGAAACGTGAACAACTGAAACAGCAGCCACCATTTTTAATATTGAATCTGGACAAGCCTGCAAAACATACACACTCCTCCTAATTCATTTATGTTCCGTCTGGGAAACCGCACATTTTCATCATTCGAGAACTTTCAAACCAACGCAATGCAGTGTTTACGGACCCTCACTGACATCTTTAATCAGTAACACCCCCCAACCCCCCTCGTACCAAAACCTAACAATCGGCCTAGCTTTAAATTATGCCTCAGTGTTGAGCAGAGAATATCAACTTACATAGATTTGTTTTATAGGATCAGACTTGCGCGGTCAAATATTTACCTCGTGGCTCCAGTTAAATGTATTACACTTCAAATAAGGCATGAAAGATTCTTTCAAATCTCTAATAAAAGCCAGATTGGGTGACGCTTCAGCCAAATTCAGGCCAAAGAGCTTGTTTTGGTCTGAGTCTAATTTTTTTTTAAGGACATAAGTGCGAAATAATCGAAAAAAAAAATTAATAATAAAGTGACTCGAAAATCGCAGTGACAAGATTAGCGAATCGGTTCATTACACGCTAGTCGCTTGTTTTGTTTTTTTCTGATTGTTTTCTTGTCTGGATTTTCCCACACAGCATTTCTCAGAATTCATTAAATACAATAAGGGGTCAGTTAGAATACTGGCGAAGACTTGGTTCTAAACCTGGTTTTAATTCTTAGCATTAGCTAGCATGATTTGGGTGGCCATTAGCTGGGGGAGAAAATCAGTGCTGCTCCGTGAGAAAAACTGTGCTGACCTCGATTTTTCTTTTCTTTTTCTCAATCTCAGACAGCTTCTGCACCCCAGGTTTTCATACCAACACACACACACACACACACACACACACACACACACACACACACACACAGTTTAGCATCTTTTCTCCACTCCATAGTACATGTTTTTGAGGGGAGGAAACAAAAAAAACTTTTTACGACTCTCCAAATTTTAAAGAAGTTATCAAATTAGGGGAAAAAAATAGAAAAAGGACAAAAAATATAATAAAATATAATAAAAATATTTTAAAAAAATGGAAAATGTAAAGAGGTATATAGACGTAAACTGTGTATTGTATATGTATTTAGGAGATTTTAACGTTTAGATCCTGGCACTAATCCAGTTACAGGATTCAGTCTTAAGATCTTCGCACACAGAAATTTTCACATAAAAATAAATAAAATAATAATAATAATAATAATAATAATAATAAAAAACGACCTCATGTTCTGCCTCCAAAAACTTTCATCAGTCATAAAATTCCATTTTAATTCAGACAATTCAGACATCCAGAATGGCGAAACTGCCGCAACCGCATAACCATATGATGGTTTAATGTCTGGCGAGCACCTCTCAGATCCTGCCGTTTGGTGTGTGTGCCATTGACATCCTGACAAAAAAAATTTTTTAGAATAACAAATACGAAAAAAAAAACCGCAATACAAAAATTTTAGACTTCAGTGTGCAAAGACATTTACTCCTACTGTAGAACCAGAGATTGTTTGTTTCACCATTTTACAGTAGAGCGAAACTTTATATCCCAGAATGCACTGCTGTTCCACGAGAGCGCGTTTAAGTTTCAGCTACTACGATATTCATGTTGGAATATTAGCCAGTTAGAAGAAATCCTAGTATCAGCAGGTAGAATTGCATTATGGGTAATGTAGGTAAACCTCCACCCTGGCCTACAGTGGGTCACCAGGAAGTGAGAAACGAGCCTATGTCCTTCAAGCGTTACCTCACTTCTCATCCATTGAGCTTCCTGCTTTTCTTCTGATGATTACAGGGCAGGATCATGCAGTCGTTCTCTAGTTTAAAGCAAGAAAAGACAGAGATAGAGAGAGAGAGAGAGAGAGAGAGAGAGAGAGAGAGAGAGAGAGGATGGCATGTACTACAGGATTAGCAATTCATCTCCGACTGGCGTGATCCAGCTACCCTCAATTCATCAGGAGCAAATGAAAGATAAAAAGACTCGAGGGCAGATGTTAGTCTAAGCACATGTTAGTCTAATCCATGCATATGCACACACACACACACACACACACACAGTTTGTTTGGAGAGCTGAGAAACTTCCCATGTGTTGTCATTTATAGCGCTATCATGGCTAATAACAGGGAGGATTAGAACGGTTGCCTTTTGATCCCATAATCCCCCACTTGCCACTCTCAGATCATCAAAATCCCACAAAAGTTTTCCAAAATGTTTTAATCGTTAATCGCCATGTTTTAAATGCAAAAGTGCAAAAAATGGCTGCTGATTATGATTCTCCTTCTTCCAGTGCTAAAAAATAGATAGTAATAAATGCATTAATAATGTTTTTTATCATTTAGAAATTATTTCTAATAATCAGGTTTTAAGGTTTTAACATGTCTTTTGGAAGTTAACAAAATAACAAAATTGTTTTAAATTGTGTGCGTTTTTATAATTCATACATTTCCCCCAACATTTATATTTATTCTAAACTTAAATTTTACATGTGACTTTCAGATCTAATCATTAATTAGATTCATTCATGTGTTACGTTTTTATTGATTAGTTTTAGTTTTAACATTTTTTAAATGTGACTAAACTTGATTGATTTTTATAAAACCGTTTCCTCCACATGGGATTTTTTCTTTCACAAACCTGTGAGGAACCATCGAGTGAAGTGAACCTCTCAGCTGATACACACACACACACACACACACATACACATATATATATATATATATATATATATATATATATATATATATATAGAGAGAGAGAGAGAGAGAGAGAGAGAGCTGAATTATTTATAAAAAATACTATCATAGTACGGCTGTAGTCTGAGGTAAAAAATATAAATTAAATAAATAAATAAATAAAAACACCATAAATGTTTGCACAAAAAGGTGACCTTTAAAGGCCAGACAACAACAACAACCACCCTGTTCACAGAGAGTGTTTCTTATAATATAAAAAAGAATCTAATGCAGGGGTGTCCAGACTCAGTCCTGGAGGGTCAGGGTGTCCTGCAGAATTTAGTTCCAACCCTGATTAAACACACCCGAACCAGCTGATGAAGATCTTGGCAGGTACACTTGAAACTTACTGGTAGGTGTGTTGAGGCAAGCTGGAGATAAACTCCGACCGTCCGGGACCGAGTTTAAACACTTCTGGACTAAAGGCTTGTTTAAATTTAGCATAAGCTGAAATTCTTAGTATGAAACAGGAAAAATCGATGACATAACCATAAGAGAAATCACTGCAGTCAGACAAGTCACATCACATGACTCATGACATACTGTGGTGTATGTAAGCCCTATTAGAGATCATTGAAGACATCTCACGATGATGGCTAAAAAAACATGTAATAAGTCTCCAGACAGAAAAAGTTGTACGATACAAAAATCCTCAGAAACGAGGGCTCAGCTAAGCCCTCACCCCCACCCCACCTCCTGTGGGATTAACACCATGCTCCGGTTCTCTCTGCGTCACTCTTCTTCCATTGGCTTGACTCATCCCCCTGGACGTTTCTCCTCCAAGCAAGTATACCATGAAGATCAGAGCTGGTGGTGTGTCGATGCTAACAATGGGGAGGAACTCAGAGCGAAAGAGAGAAAGAAAGCAATTTCCAGGAAAGGAAGGGAAGTTGGCACGCGTGTCAACAGCGGAACTAATTAATGAACAGGGCTCCGGTTTTGTAGGGCAGCCAAAGTGCTACAAAGGGGGAAAAACAAGCAGGAAAAATAGAGCCTGAGGTGCAATTATAACTTCCCGAAGAAAGAAAGAAAAAAAGCAATCAACTCTCATATGGCCAAAATAATGAAAGCCAAACACGTTCCTGTTCTCATAATTGTTGTTTAATTGTGCTTGGTGGGTTTTTTTAACAAGAGTTTCAGAATTGCTGGCAAAAGTGCAAGAAAATATGTATTCAGGAAACTCGGGTACTTTGTGCTTTTTGGGGTTTTCACGCTCAAGTTCACACCCAGGACTAATTCTGGAATCGCTTTGGAGTTAAATCTCGTAATTATACAATCGCCTTTTCTTCCAAAATGCTTAAACAATTCCAAAACCTCACGTTGAAATGTAATCGCTTTGGTCCACCAGTGAACACTGCATTTTGGATCGAATGAACATTGAACATGTCAGGGATACCTTTAAAACCAAGCTTTTCAGAGTGTAGTCTGGCATGAGACGCGTGTTTTTCGTCTCAGCGAAAGCCTTCGCCCCACAAAATGGATTTAAATTCTTCGAAAATCTGGTTTTGCAAATCAATCAAGTGATCTATTGTCTCCACTGACCAACAAAATCACCTTCCAATCCACCATAACAAAACTGAAAGCAGGAAGTAATGCGATAAAATGAAACAAAAAATATATTGTTTTACTCAATTTACTCAATCATCAGACAGATTTCACACACAATGAAGAACATTTCCATGGTTTTGGTTAAAAAACTGTCTTGTTCCAGGATCAGGGATCCCGGACAGTTTTTACACTTCAAACCTTCATAGTGGTTCTGGTGGTGTGTCATCGGTCATTCCATTCTGCCAAAAAGCAGCCCATAACATGATCATGGTAGTAGTCAACATTCATCAGTCGAACATAATAAAAGAACATACTGTAATTAAACATTATGGACCAGTGTTCTAGAACCTTCTCCTCCTCCTGCTCCAAGATTTGTTTTATGATTAGGCCATCGTTGTAGTTGAATTTGAAATCATGTGATTTAGAGGGAACTCCTCCATTCTTTAGTTCCTCAAGGGTTCTCTTAATATTTATGATTTGGTGCTTTGTTGGACAAAATCAACTTGATCATCAGTCAAAGTGGTGAAAAACCTAAACAAGTAGGTGGTGCAGTTGAAAACACACAGCTCCAGTTTATTATCTTTATGGAGTTTTGCATGTCCTTCCATTTTCTTTGTAGGCTTCTTTTGACATCTTCTTGGGAATGTCCTAAAGGTTCTTAATATTTAATAAATAGCAGTCACACAGTGGCAGGGACTTTAAAAGCACATCCATCCCTGTGTAACATGGATGGGCTCTCAGAAACTAGATTTATGACAATGTAACAGGCGAATATAATAATAAAATCTGTGTACCCTTCTCGTGTAGGCATCTGTAACAAAAAAAAATAAAATTCCAACGAGCTTTCCAATAAAATCTGGTTTGTGTGTTGGTCTGGTGCAGTCATCATTAATCAGAATGCCTAGCAAAACCTGACTAGCTAAGAACTTGTGGTAAAGCTAATGTCACGGAGCTAAAACGGAGGATCCCGAGACTTCCTTGCCTGCAACCATTTGTTAAGTTAACCCAAATCATTTAACGTTTCCTAAAAGTAACCTTTTTGATCATAACATATTGTGATTCGTTTCGTAAACACTTTCTGAGCCTCAGGAAAAAAAGAGGGGGAGGGGGACATTCTGGAGGGCCTCCAAAACAGGAAGTGGTGCTGAGGTTAAAATTGGGGGTGAGCCCACAAGAAAATGTAGCAGCTGTAAAACCCACGCTGGGTTCTCGAATACTTCTTTGATGGATTTATATTTTTCAGATGAGGGAAGAAAAAAAAAGGACTTAAGAAAGAGTTGAGTTAAGAGGAAAGTGGAGGGCAGAGCATTGAGTATTTATTTTAGATTCTGAGATGAAACCCGATTTTAAGCCTGACCACAGAAAAAAAGAGATGAATGGAGATTCAGATTTAGAGGGTAGCCCTTTGGACGTCAGTGAATTCCAGTTCGGAGCTGATGTGAAGATGAACCGTGCGTTACTTTTTAACGACGGGAAGTTTTTACTAAAGGTCATGTAGTGAACCACGAGTCGGGGTCACAACCTCGACTTCACCATGAGGCAGGTTGTCACTCTCTTCATGTATAGCGGATACGTGTTCTTCACCACAGGAATTTCAAACCATGATCTCAGCACAACCTTATTCATCCTTATATATGGGGTCTTTGTGTCCACACTTCTTGGTATGGGACCATGAATGGGGGGTGGGGGAGAGTAAAATGAATGACAGCGAGGTTGCTCCTTCTCGTTAGCTCGATGTACCACAGCAATCTATTATTTTTTGCTGGAAGATTCCAACATTTCAGCACCCTGCATGTCCTCTCCCACTTGTATTTCCCCAGAGCTTTACATACCAGCTTTCAGATGCTCTGTTACAACCAATAAAAGGATGGCATTTTGAAGATACGCCTTAGTGTTATTTTTGGGGTTTCATCATACCGGTGACATTTGTACCAGGATCATGGTTTTCACACCAAATTTGGAAAAGGGTTACGGTTGGAGTCTGTGGGTAACATTTTTTGAGGGCTGGTTAAAGATTCCATGGCTGCCAAGGTCTTGCAGCTAATTTTTAAAGGTTCCTCAGACTGACTCCAGATCCAATGTGACCCCGATCTGAGTAAAGTGCTCACCAAAGCTAAATGAACGAATGAATGACCACAAGAACCCATTTACAAGAATAACCACGCAGAATTCCGTACCAGAGACGAGCTGTTAAAGGAAAATTATCCGCACCAGTTGGTTATGGAGACCTGTCCGGTGAAAAACGTCTAGCTTTAGAAAAACAAAACATTTTCCACAGCTATAATGTGGAGGTTTTTAGAAATGCTGATAAACCTCTTGTGGAGATCTTTAGACATTCTGAGCCGTTCCATTGCCTTTTTTTGTTCCAAGGTAGCTCATTTCAGCAAGCGGTTACTTTCCCACCACAATTACGGACGTGTCCCCTCATCACACTGATGGATAGCCTGTGGCTTTACATTCAAACACCACTTTTACTCAAAAGTGAGAGTGAGAGCGAGACAGCCGGCACAGTGGGCGAGCTCTCAGAGGCCAGACTAAACACTGCGTGAAAGCAGATGATCTAGGACTCAATTTAGCAGAAGTTCACCCATGATCCTGCTTAGAGATGCAGCAACAATTACAAATAAGATTTAAACTAAGATGAACCATTTACCTTGGAAGGGTCATGAGGAAGATAGCACGTACTACACGTATTTAAGGTCCAGTCCATGTTTTTTTCTAACTACTATTGTCTAGACAAGACTGCACAGGACACCAGAACCAGCAAACTGACCCAGTGTAAAAGGAGAAGAACATTTAAGCAGCCACATGGTGTAGCAAATGGGGTGTAATGTTTCTCAAAGAACGTAGCCTCCATTCACATGCGTTAGCTTTAACTTTTAATGGACTCCTCAGGTAGCCCCGAAACAGGCATGTAAAATGTATCCTTCCAGCAAACCACTGGGGTTGACCCGTCTCTGACCGGGCAGCGCTCAGTGATTCATGGGATTACAGGGGTGATACACACAATTCCACAAATTCCTGCCCAGACGGACTTCGCCTTGACCCAACACCTGAGATGTGCATATCACAGAACACCGACACTATAAATTACAACCCATGTGTGTTTCCATTCATAGCTGCATGAACTGCTTTCCATTCTGTGGAAAAAATAGACTAGATTTTCTTCTTTTAAATTTTATTATTGATTGTTTTGCTGATTCTTTAGAAAATATTATTAAAACCATGGAACTAAAACTGTACATGTGTTTATGTGAGGTTTATTTACACAGTATAGTGGGAACTCAGGGGTTGGGTTGCTGCCACTGTAGGGCCCCTGAGCAAAGGCCCTTAACTGCTTAATTAGGTAAAAATACGAGATAATTGCGATTCGCACTAAACACGAGCATTTGCCAAATCCCAGAAATGCCAATTTAAATACTGGCACCTGATTGGCTGGACAGTATTATGTAATAACTCGAATTTTTGATGTTTTCTTTCTTATTATTCTTTAAGAATTTATAGAAAAAAATCTACAAGTTCTTAAATGTTTTTTGTTTTTGTTTTTAAATGTGAAAAATTATAATACTACTTTTTAATTTAAATTTAACTAAAAGATAAAAACTCATATGCGTATTGACATTAAAACATTTTTTTTACAGCAATTATATCTAACAAAAATAAATGGTAACACCCCTCCATGTTGTTCATTACATTACATCCTTATCCAAAGTGACTTATCTCTTTATACAACTGAGTGTTAATGGCCTTGCTCAGGGGCCCAGCAGTGGTGGCCTGGTTGAGCTGGGATTTAAACCTACAATCTTCGGGTTGGTAGTCCAACACCTTAACCATGAGCCACCACTTCTGGACATAACTACAGGGAACTACATTCAACTGGGAAAGTGGTAGCTTGGTGGTTAAGGTGTTGGTGTAAACTGATTAAAGCAGCCACTAGAATTTGAGGTTGAAGAACCTAAATAGAACTGTACAGTTTCAAAACATCTTATGATCTGACCAGGCATCATGATTAGATCCAGGCTGTCTTAATGTCACACACACACACACACACACACACACACACCTTGAGAATGTTCAGAGATCTTTCTTTCAGTCTTCATAAAAAGAAGATGGGTTTTGATTTGTTGGGAAGCCCCTTGTGTGGACAGGAAGGCCTCGGGATACATACTGCTGACTGCTGTCTCTATGCATGCCTGAGGGCTGTGTGTAAGTGACTAGAACTGCCACACACACACACACACACACCGCAGCTCAATGCATCCCTCATTACACTCTTACAAAAGCATCTCTGACTTCCGATCTGTCCATAAGCCTCAAAGGAATTAAAAAAAAAAAAAAAACACCCCACGTTTCTCGACATGTCGGCATGTGTGTGTGCGCACACGCATACGTGATTACCCGTTTTAACACTCGTGTCACGCCTGACTCAACGACGATTAACCCTCCAGCGTGACCGAGCTCTCAATCTCCACTGGCTTCAAAGCAGCATCAAGCGGTCCAATCTATCCGAGTCAAACGATCGGCGTTTCCTGGATTCGGCTCCTCAAATCCAAACACTCGCCCTCTTTACTTTGGCGTGTGAGCGGCGAAATGAACTCGGATATCATTTTTCACAACTCTGCTGAGAGTTGAGAGCTGTGAGCAGCTTTCCATCAATTCAGAGGTGGGCTGCATGTGTAAAGCGTGTGTGTGTGTGTGTGTGTGTGTTGGTGGGCAAATGGGTCCCAGTGTGGCCTTTTGACAGCAATCCATCCTTTGCTGATGTGGAATATTATTAACGTACCAATGGGGTGTGTGTTGCGCTGAACTTAACCGAACTTGTAGAGCTGTTTTTCGGATCTTTTCTGCTAATATGTTTAATTTCCAAGCACACACACACACACACACACACACCCACAGATCTATTCCCACTCTTTGCATAATTCTCATTTATTCTGATTTAATTTGGTTACATTCAGTTCCAGAGATTCTGGACATCTATACTGAAACCTGTCCCCCGACTTCTCTACCAATGAGACTGAGATAACAATGAGACTTGTTATCTTAATCACCATTTTGAATAACACCAGGTCTATTCTACAAGCGTGTTCTGTTGCACGGACAGACACTGGACTGGGATCTCCCTTCGCCGATCCGAGAATGAACCTCGGACTTTCTTGGGCTTTTCACCTTGTGGGTTCAAAAACTTTATGCGATTTTAAATGAAAGTGTAAAAATTAAATTTTCATTCGATACAATAAAAGCGTCTGTCATTCATTCCGCTATACGAAAAACTCTCTGAATCCTTGATTCTGATTGGTTGACAGTCCCTACAGCAGCTGCAAATCTTACATTTCTATAGTAACAGGAAATCAGATCAAATCACACGGTCTGACGAACTGATTGAACGACAGTGTTATTCAACAGAGAATAAGATATAGATAAGACAAGACCAGATAAGACGAGATAAGACAAGATAAGACAAGATAAGACCAGATAAGACCAGATAAGACAAGAAAAGACAAGATAAGACAAGACAAGATAAGAAAAGACAAGATAAGACAAGACAAGATAAGACCAGACAAGACCAGATAAGACAAGACAAGACAAAATAAGATAAGACCAGATAAGACAAGATAAGACCAGATAAAACAAGAAAAGACAAGAAAAGACAAGATAAGACAAGATAAGACCAGACAAGACCAGATAAGACAAGACAAAATAAGATAAGACCAGATAAGACAAGATAAGATATAGATAAGATATTTAACTGAGTAGTTATGGGTTAAGACCCTTGTTTTGCTTAGGGACCCAGAAGTGGCAGCTTGGTCCTGGGAATCGAACCCACAATTAACCAATCAACGAGTCAACACCCTAAGCCCTGTTCAGACTACACAATTATAATAATAATAATAATAATAATGTGTGTGTGTGTGTGTATGTCATGTTCTCTAGACTTTCTATAATGCATGCAGTGCTAATTGAATTGGTAGCACACTAAAGTAAACAGAGCACACAGGGTTGGTGGGACGCAGCAGGGGCTCACAGTCAGACAGAAAAACGCCAACGATTGAAAAAAAAAAGGAGAAAAAAAGCTGCTTTTTGTTTTGTATTTCTATCAGACGGCGGCGTAAAGCAGCGTAAAGAATGAATGATAAACGATGAGGAGGAAATATTTACCTGCTGGCTAATAATTACAGCCATGTTTTAATGGAAACGTCTCAGTGCAAAGAATGAAAAAGAAAATAAGTGAACTGCAATAAAGTCCCAGTTTCTATACCTGAGTGTGTGTGTGGGTGGGTGGGGTGGGGGGCATTTTGAATAAATTTAGACCCCCAACTCTCCTTTATTACTCTACTCTCAGGTCTCTTCAGTGATGTAATATCGAAGGCATACATATTTAACGAGGTAATAAAAGCTCTGCGTGTTTGCGTACGCACTTTATGATGCTGCTACGATTCTTATGAAGCCTTATTAAAATTATATCACCACATAAGAGTTTTAAATCCATGGGATCCGAAAAGGAGATCAGGGAGACAGCTGGAAGGTGCGGTGGGGTTGGGGTGGGGTGTGTGGAAGCCCCGTGGCAGTGTGTGTGTGTGTGTGATAGTGTGTGTATTAGTGTGTGCACATGTGGGAATTTATAGCCGATATCATGTTGCCTTGATTGAGTTCGGTGTAAGAGACGACAGATCCACAGATCCAGGATTACAGATGTGCGGGTTCAGGGGTGGGAACATGGGTTACATGTGTAACATCTGGGATGAGAGTGTATCAGAAGTCTCATTTCTCTGATTAGAAAAACGTTTAAGAAACAACAACTTCAGGGCAACTGTGACCAGTAAGGGGCGCATGTGAGCAGGAGCGACTCAAAGGAGCAAAAATTTCTAAATACATGAAGAAAAATAAATAAATTATTAAATTAAATTAAAATAAATAGTGCTGAGAGAAATTTTAAACGATATACGAAGCATCTTTTTGTATATCGAACCGAATGCTGACCAAGTTTTTATGTTTAGTTTTCCTGTAAAGTTAAATTAAAGGAGTGTCCACACTTTTACTCACGTTTGGTTCAATTGGGTGCGATTCAGTGCAGTTTATTCAAGTAAGTGTGAACGCTGCCGTCTGAATCCTGAACGTGTCAGGAGCTCTTCATGAGTTCTCAGCTAGAAAAAGTAATCATATACACACACATGCACATGATGAACACGCTTAATCCAGAGATGGCAGGTTTCGTCGCAAAATATATATGTCAAGTTAGCCGACCAATCAGGTTGTGAAGGCATCACTATGGACCAGGATACATTCGGACTACAATCAAATGAATCACTTTCTTTTTGATCTGGACCAAATGGACCAAACAAAAAGACCCAAATGAAATGAACCAAATGAAATGAGCTACAAGTGTGAACGCACCCCAGGACATGTCAAAACAGGGACGTTTTATCAAATCGGTGATCAATCGGAGCTCTAACGAGAGACGAGTTCTTGTGTTTGATTCCAACAGCAGCTTTGTATTTGCCACTTTAGATAAACGTAAATAAAACACACACCCCGTTATAACAGGAAGAGGCCGGCGTCTCTTCGCTCATCTGTTCTTCTTACACACTCACCTTTATCTCACTTCCTCCACCAGCCCACGCTGACCTCTGACCTCATTCTCAGCACACATGTATGATGAAGTACAGCAGATGTTAGCGATCGCCTGTGGTGATAAAAAAGCCTCAGTGGAAGCAGGTACACGGCACTCTGGGGATGGAGGAGAAAACATTTTCTGCGTTATTTAGCGTCTAATCTGTATCCGTAAATCCGATCCTGTGGGGTTTGTAGGGTTTTTTTTCTCCCCGTGATTTTAGTGTAGCACCTGAAAAATTTCCTACTGAACAGCTAAAGGCTAACAGGCGACTGGTCTGGGTTCAGTTAGTCAGGAATGGAAGACGGGTTTAAAGACAGAAAAATAATATTATATTATATTTATTTAATAAAAAATATTTTTTATTTAAAAATTAAATACTAATGACACAGAAAAAAATCCGCTAATCCGCTATTTACTTTTAGCTAAATTAAAAATGTAAAACTTTTCATAATGACCAATGTTTATTTTCAGGATTTTATACAAAAATAACCAAATTATTATAATATAAATAAAAAATATTTTTTCAATAATGGAATAATGGAAAAATTCAGCATTTTATTGGAAAAAAAATAAAATCTTACAGAAATTGTTAAATATCTTTTAATGTCGCTAAACATCTAAAATAGTGGAAAATAATTGACAATATCAAACTTCAGTCAAATGATTTGTTTGTGAGATCTTTAGGTATGTCAAGCAAACCCCATGTGGGAAGTGGTGGCTTAATGGTTAAGGTGTAGGACTGATAGCAGAAAGACTGAGGTTCGATTCCCAGCGCCACCACCGTGGGCCCCTGAGCAAGGCCTTTAACCCTCAAGCGCTCAGTTGAATAAAAAAGAGATAAATAGAAGTCCCTCTGGATAAGAACATCTACCAAATTCTGTACTTTGAGGACGTTCTTCCATTATATAACTCCCACTGACAGTATATGATTATAGAAAGGACACTGCTCATAATTACACTTGAGAATTTAGAAAAAAAAACACTCTTCCTGGTAGGGTCACCTAAATGAGTCCGGTTCCTTTCAAGGTTTCTTCCTCGTACCTTCTAAGAGACTTTTTTCTTGCCACAGTCGTCCTAGTCTTGCTCACTAGGGATGTTTTTTAATCCTTTTTTTTGTATTCTTTTGTCTCACATGAATCGTGGACTTTTGTATTATCTCACTATGTTGTGTAAAGCTGCTTTGAGATAAAACTGAATTGATTTGATCCCAAAATTCAGAAGATTGTAGGTTCGATTCCCAGCACCAATTAACACAGATTGCTGAGTTGCAGAAAAGAGATGAATGTAAGTCGCGCTGAATAAAGGCGTCTACCATAAGCTGTAGCGCTGTCAGCATTTTTGACTGCAACACAATCATAAAAAAACTTTCTCACACTATGCTACGGGTTTGAGCCTCTGATTGGTCAGAAGGTTGATGTCACACACCCCGGGTGTTGATTAGTTTCCTGTAAATGTGTACGTTTTTTTTTTTCTTGACAGACTGTGAACCCGGTTTCATCTTTGACCCACATGTCTGGACACACACACACACACACACACACACACAGACAGATCGTTCTATTGACCTTCTGGTGAGGAATGAAAAATGTCCGCCAGGTGATCAGACACACTGTAAGTTTCCCGCTGGGTTGTGAACTTGGCTTGGCCTTGTCCCGGGTCGGCGTCGGGTCGCGTCTTAAATCTGAGAGAGTGCTAGACTCCTGACCTCTATCACACACTCGTCTTTCAGAAACACTGCGGCACTCTATCGTTCTCAGATTGACCCTTTAACTCTGCATGTACACACACACACACACGCACACACACACACACACACAGGGATGTTTTCTGTCTCTCGTGTCTGGGATCCGTTTGTATCAGCCCATAAAGATGTGTTCACACTACTGTTAAAGTTCATTCAAGTGATGCTCTGATCTCCTTTTGGAACGTTCACACACACACACACACATACTAAATCTACAGCGATCAACACTGATTGACCAATCAGAATCTTTCATTCATTCTATATCTTCTATACCCGTTTATTCCCTAATTCGGGGTCACAGGGATTTGCTGGAGTCTATCCCAGCCGTCTATGAAAGGGTGAAAGGCAGCAAGGGGACACCCTGGACAGGTCACCAGTCCATCACAGGACCACTAAAACACTCACACTCACTCCTATGGGCAATTTAGAATCACCAATCAAACTAACATACATGTTAATCGAACCCGGGACCTTCTTGCGGTGAGGCAACCGTGCTAACCACTAAACCACTGTGCTGCCCCCAATCAGACTCGGGAATTTAATATCAATGATGTGGTAGAAATCAAGAACAATAAATTTGAAATGAGGTTACGGTTCTAAGTACAGACGTACTAACGAGACGGCGCTTTAATCCGGATTCAACGTTTAACAGCGAAATGTTTGAACATGTGCAGAAAGGACGCGAGAGACGACTGTCAGGACACTGGAAGAGGATTTACGCTCAAATCCGAAACATTAACAGAGCTCCTCAATGCGCCGAGCGCGTCAGATGCGTGCGAAGTTAATTAACCCCTCGTGTCATTCCCATTGGAGGAGGTTCTTTAATTGTAATTACGCTCATCATGATATAATCCTCTCGATCTCGCCGCGTGTGTGTGAGTGTGTGTGTGTGTGTGTGTGTGTGAGAACAGCCATCTCTCTTCTGTGTAATTAGCAGCTCGTTTATATTCATTAGGATTACACACCAACACATCACATATGGACCTCCGCGTCTCTCAGAGCTAAAGTTAAGTTCAGAAAGTGAAGTATTACTTTAGGAATTATTGGCGACGCATAATTCCGAACACAGGATGTTACCATTTAATGCTGGACTCGACTTTATCCTCTTATAGGGAACCTTCTGCATCTAATTATGTTTGCTTAAAAGAAGACATGTCTCCTAAAAATGGACAAAGTTAAAAAACGTGACACAGATACAGTCATGTGACATATCAAAACACTCGGCACATCGGGGGAAACTGGGGGAGATGTTTTAGAATGATGTCATGTGACATCAAATCAATGCCAACCTCAAAAATGCAGAAGGAACAAAGTTACACCAACATGGACATGTGACGTATGAAAACACTCGAGGAGACAAACTGAGTCGCGGTACATAGTCCCAGCAATGCTTTCAAAGCATCATCAAACATCTCTAGGTAATACCATTAGCACAGGCACACTGCAGACACACACACACACACACACACACAGTGGCTTCCTGTATCATGATTTCTGTTCCACTGATGATGATGGATTGATTTGTATTTTTCGAAGCCTTTCAACTGAGAAAGTGGAGGAAGATACACAAAGAGGAGTGTGTATATGGTATGTAATGGCATTACATCACACCCGTGTGTGTGTGTGTGTGTGTGTGTGTGTGGTAGTGTATAAAGTGTGTAATACAGAAGCTGCTCTGTATTTTATCAAACGGATAAAACTCTCACAGGAGCTCTAACGGATGAGACTGTCTAATCTCTCCATCTGCAGCTACACATTCAGCGGATCCACAGAGCCTCAGGAAGGTGGTGTGTGTGTGTCTGTGTGTGTGTGTACGTGTACATCAGAACTAAGCTTGGCTTTATCTCTTGTTCATCTCTCTCTTACATACACACACATACACACACACACACACACACACACAAAAGCTGGTTTATCATTGTTGATTCAGATAAGTAAGCGCTAACTGGTAGCACTTTTCTAATTAGCAATTCGTCACTTTAATTAGACTTTTTCTGGACCCCCTGCAAGCTAAATGGCAGCTGTATTTAAACGGTATCATTTTTTAATTTTGTCTCAAATATTCTATATATATATATTGACAAATATCCCTCTATATATCTTATTACTAGTAGAACACATAAAACAAAACTTTAACAATTGTGTAGGCTTGCTAAAGTCTGTGGAGCTGAGCTAGCCTAAAAGCTATGTGTTAGCTAGCTAAAACTGTTAACTAAGCTAGCATAATAGCTATGAGTTAGCAGACTGAAACTTGTCAAACTAAGCTAGCATAATAGCTATGTGGTAGCTAGCTGAAACTTGTAAAGCTAAACTAACATAATAGCTATGTGTAAGCTAGCTAATAACAGAGCTAAACTAGCGTTTTAGCTAGTAAAATCTTGCAGAGATATGGCATGCCTTAGCTAGCCAAAACTGGTAAATCTAAGCTAGCATAATAGCTATGTGTTAGCTAGATAAAACTTGTAAAGCAGAGCTAAGTTGGCGTTAGATTTAATCAAATTTTTTTGTAAGTTGAAAAAAAAAAACAATTTAAAAGCTAATCGTAAGTTCAACATCATTTTTAATTATATAATAATTTCAGTTAGCTCATTATGTGCGTGTGTTTATTTATATTTTTCTAGAGTCACTAAAAGTGCTTGCAGTTGATGGTAATCTTAAGTTCGCCTTTAAATGAGCTTCTGCATTAACACACACAGGTGCACACACACTCACTCGTTAACTGCTCCTTTTCCAGGGAGTCAAATGCTCAATGAGTCAATTCATTCACAGCGAGTTCGACTCACGAGTTGATTCTTTTACTTCAACCTTCGACTTTTTTTTTTTCTTCTGTTAGAAACATATAACAGATCACAAACAGCAGTGAGAGGGGACTGAGGGGACAGGGGGTGGGTGGATGTCCACTCTGTCACTTTTCTGGCAATTAAAATCATATAAATTATTATTTATAATATATATTTTAACATTTTCTTGCTAAAGTGTTTATTTCAGAAGAGTTGACATTTAGCAAAATATATTATGTATCCTTAGATTTCTATTTACTAACACCCCCATCCACCACCACCACCACCACCACAGAATATTCCTATGTGACCCCCCCACCCCCCCATCCCCCTTCCTTACCGAGACCTGGAGCGGTCCTGGTATGAGCCATCAACAAAATGTTTTTAGATAGAAAAATATACTAGAATTTAACCCAGAAAAACATGTGACCTTGCTTCAGGATTCAGACCCGCTTCATTCTGCCGCTTCGGCATCTCGACTCGATGCGAATAAATAAAGACAAGCAAAAGTGTAATAGAAAACCACACCATCGAGCATTTAGCGTGATGAAATCAAACCCAGCTCTGTACAGACTTCCAACGTCGGGCCATGTGTTGGGCTGTGAAACATACCAGAGGTGTGGAAATGTTCCTGCAGGGAAACTCGATCTGCCTTTGTGTGTGAAAAAAGCCGTACGTCGTCCCGCGCTAGAGTTCAGAACTGTTTACTAAATTATACTGAGCTAAACAGCTTCGATTGTCGCGACTTGCTGTCTTTGATGAATGAATCAGCCCCAGGAAACAGATTCATACAGTTCAACAACGATAACATCAGAGTAAACTGGTGAAATGCTATACAGTCTGTGGTACATGTGTGTGTGTGTGTGTTTACAGCCCATATAACAGACAACACATATTTATTACACATCACATTTATTTCTGTAGCTGATATTTATGTTCACATGAGGGCAAATATATAAATGTATAGACAGACAGAAAGCATGAACTGATAATAATAATAATAATAATAATAATAATAATAATATCAGGATAGAAACGGTTTTCTATATATTCCTGTAGCTGATGCCAGTCTGTCTGCTATTTTCTGTTCTATGGACAGAGTTAGTTAGCTAACTGTCTAAAAATGTGAGATAAATCTGCAAAAATACCTTTTTATTGTTAAAATAAATAATAAACCCTAAACCCTTAATCTAACCCTATCCCCTATTCTATACTAAACCCCAAATCTAACCATATCCCCTACCCTAAAGTAAACCCTGAATCTAAACTTATTCCCTACTCTAATCTAAACCCCAAGTCTAATTCTAACCCTATTCTGAACTAAACCCTAAATCTAACCCTAAACTAAACTTTAACTCTAACCTTTAATGAAACCCTAAACTAAACTCTAAATCTAACTCGGTTCCCTACCTTATACTACACTCTAAATCTAACCTTAAACCTAACCTAACTGAACCTTACCATATCCTCTAGGAATCGACCCCGTAAAAGTATATTAACAGTTTAATTATTTTTCGATTTTGTTTAAAAAATGTTGACTAATAATTTTACAAAATGGCATCCCACACAAAACAAATCAAGCCATCAAAAACTTTAGAACAGCTTTAGAACAAAAAAAACAACCACCTTTGGATATAAAGCACCTGAGATTAATCTGCTAAAAGAACAAAGATTCGATGTCCTTGACTCACACACACACAACCAGTCCCAGGAACACAGTTGCCATAAACCTACGTACCACTTGGAGAAAAGAACAGCCACATGTTTGCTTGGTTGTTCCCATTCAAACGGGACTCAACATTTCTACATCTGTGAAAGACTGGAAGCAATCACACTTTTTCTCTCTTTCTCCCACAAACATCATCATTCTCTCGAGTTTATCTCCATTCATCTACAACTAAGCATCTGCACTCGATGTGCACTTTATTACCCCGGTCTTTTCATCTGTCTTTTCTCATCATGTCATGTCTTTCCACACCTTAATACATGTCTCTCTTTCTCTTCTTATCTCTTTTACTCGTTTTCCCCTTTATTAACACACACACACACACACACACACACACTCAAGTCTTGATAAGTGCAGCTGGCGACTGTAAAAATAAACGAGATTAGACCTCTTTTATAACGCCGATTTTTACGTAGGTGGGAGTGCAAACATATACGACATAATCCTTAGCAAGATGATCCTTAGCAAGGATTATGTGGAAAAAGTGATAATTGGCCAGAAAGTGGTGAGAAAGGTCCAGTTTCCAGATGCGGATTCGCGTCCTGTTACATGCCTCAGCGTCACTCAGGGATCCGGAGGCTTTTATTCAGTTACGACACTATTTGAAACAGACTAACGACCACACTGCACTGGGTTGTAGCATGGCCTAGTGTGGACTTCGCAGAAAAGCAGGTCAAAGAAAAGTTACTCCTGAACCTTGAGAGAAAACAGACTCAAAATGAAACGTTTCCTTTTTTTTAGGTGACACCAAAAACTTCCTTGGATGCCTTGATGGGTGGTACACCAGGTAAATGTCCCTGGTTTAATCATGAGATTGGGTTACTGACTGTCTGGACTTGGCGCTTGTTGTCTCCGTGTCCACATGGGAGCCCTCTAGGTTCTCTGGTTTCTTTCTTCCCTTTTGGAACCATGCTGGTAGGTAAAATGATGACTTCAGTCGTAAAAATGTCTATGTACGGTGCATTCTGATGGACTACGTCCCATTCCGGATGCATTACCACTCCCTGTGTTCCGGTGATAGACTCCAGAACAAATCCGGTGTGACCCTGACCAGGATAAATGACCCAGAGGAGTGTTTCTGACTCCTACTGAAAGAAGAGAAAGCTTCTGAATTAACTTGCAGCAGGACTGAGAGAGGAGAAGTACCATTGCTTCTTTCTCCTGATGGGTTGGATGGTGGTCCACGCTCTTTTGTTGGAGGGTGTCTGGCCCAGGCCCCTGAACAAGGCCTAACCCTAAAATGCGCAACGGCTGTTGCGATAATCTGATGCAATTAGTGTACAATGTTTTTTAAGGATAATTTATTCTATTCTATCCCTGATAATTAGTTAGAAGTTTGTGAGAAGTAACTAGTAACTCTAACTAATTACTTTGACATCCCGAACACTGATGGCACAGAGATTATGTTCCTACAGTCTGACAAGCAACAATCTGTAAAGAAGGAGACCGAGTGGGGTAATGGCTTTATTTAGAAGGAGGTGTCAATCCAAAGAGTAGTCAAAGGGGCAGGCAAAGATCGGTACAGAGAAAATCCAAAAAGAAGGCGAACAAATCCAAAAAGCCTTTAGGCAGAAATCGAAGTCAGAGAACGTGAGCATAACTAATACAAATGTAAACGCTTAGTAAGTCCCAAGAGCAAACAATACTTCGCACCATGGTTAGCAATGTGGCTAGCTTATATACACAGAGTCCAGGAAGTGACACCAGAAGTACTAGGCGAAGAACTAGTACTCCGGTGACGGCGCCCTCTGGTGGTTGGGAGTTACACAATCACAAAAGAAAAAATATCACAGTGTGAGCACAGCTTAAGCCATGACACATCAGCGTCTCTACATATTTAACACTGGACAGAATTTCAAATAAATATTCTAAATTATCTGGTTCTCCAAATGGTTCCAGCTCACAAATAGATAAGTCAATTAAGGAGAAAAGGATTTGATTTGGTCTTAACATTTGCAATGTTTTATAAACCTTATAAATATGATTATGGACATAGGAAACTGTTCCTGGACCAGTTCCTGCCCAGATAAAAACAGTTGCATCGACAACAAAAAGGCTAATCGGAGCATAGAATTGGTTCCTGCTGTAAAAGATTAGAGACTTGTTTACAAGCAAGGCGGAGAAGCACCAGACCACAGGCTGGCATGTAAAATGTGTGACTTCATGTGTTTTAATAAATGAAAGGAATGAGGAGAAGCCAGCTGTTGGGTCTGCTGAGTGAAAGGCCCGTTAAAGAGGCCTCCTCCTGAGAGGAGATGATGGGAGAAGGTGCCGGTGCACTTCTGACCTTTGTGACCTTATCAGCGTATGCAGTGCACATGGGACCCCATCTGCTATTTCGTTTTATTAGGAAATGTGGGTGAAGGTGGGCAGGCTAATCTATTCGTGCCCACTGGACATTTGGGGGTCTTGTTTATAGTTAAAATTAGCTATTCGATCAGAGCAAAAGTAATGGCACCCTTGGAACTTTAAGGTTAGAGCTTCGGGTTGTTGATTGCAGAATTGGATATTAAGCCCCACCACCGCCAAGCTACTACTGTTGGGTTCCTGAGTAAGGCCCTCAACCCTTTCTGCTACAGGGGCTGAACTTTCAACTTGGGATTCGTAAAAACGCGTTATAATAAAGACATAATTAATAAAAAAAAGGATAGTTGGGTAGCTGATGAACTGGTGACTTGGGTGCATTATTGGAAGCGTTAACAGGTTGAGACAAACAGACAGACAGACATGCAGACAGAAAGGTAGATAGATTTAAGGGGTATCAAAACTTTGACAGATGGCATCACATAGACAGACTGGTTGGTTGGTTGGTTGGTAGGTAGATGGATGGATGGATGGATGGATGGATGAATGGATGGATGGATGGATAAATAGATGGAAAAAAATATGTTCTTTTCCATGAACGATTTGTTCTCCAAAATCGATGCATCACTCGTGTTGACACAATCAGACAAAAATACAAATCTTTCCACGTTCAAACTGTCCATTTTAAAGTAAAATAATAATAAAACAAAGAAATTATTTCATATCTCTAAGCAAACGAAGCAAAAACCTAGGAGACCACATCATCTTCTAACACCAGCCTGTCCCTCACTTCATCACGCACTGAACCGTCACCAACCACGACTATCAAAAGCTTTTCCTGCAACCAGAGAACGACAACAATTAGCAGATAAAAGTCTGCTGTTTCCTAAAGACGTCATCGTGAGCCGGATGGAAGTCAAACCTGCGTCTGATTTGTATGCAACAGGGACCTGTCTGTCTTTCGCTGGATGATGTCAAACGTTATACAATCTGTCTTTCAGTCAGAAGCTGATGATGTCATCAGTGTGTCACGTTAAAAAGGTTTCTCCCTGCAATTATCCAGCGAAGATTGTGAAATGAATTCATCACTAGACCACATCTGGAAAGATAAAGAATTCTTTGCATATATTAGACGAAGGTTCCCCCTGAATCATAAAAGAGAATTAGGGGCCTTGCTCAGGGGCCCCACAACAGCAGCCCGGCTGTGCCCTTACCTTTTGCTTAACAACCCAGAGCTTTGAATTACTCCTCCTTTTCTCCCCGGGTCATCGATGGGTCTGCGTAATGGTGATACATGAGCTGTGAAGAGTGTGTGTGTGTGTGTGTGTGAAGAGTGTGTGTGTTTCATGCGCCGGCATGGCGACGGTGTGCTGGTCTTATCTCCTGTGTTACAGCGTAGCGGAGCAGTAAGGGAGACTTAAACTGTCCTGCTGAGACACTGATGAAAGAGTCTGAACACCCTGCATTGGACAGGACACATTCATCAGAGTGCAGAAACACACACACACACACGTGTACCTGTATAGGCATGAACATTCTTTAATGGTAGGTAAAATACACACTAACATACTTAAATTTTACCACGTGTGTGTGTGTGTGTGTATTGGATGAGAGTAACAGAAGGTCTGAACCCTGATAGTGTGTGTGTGTGTGTGTGTGTGTGTCTGTGTGTGTGTCAGGAGAACAATAAAGAATAGAATTACTGTAATATGTCTAATGTTGACTGTAAAATTTCTTATTTCTTGTCCATCTGTCTCTCTTAATATTATGTCTCCATTTTGTCGTATTTTCTCTCTCTCTATCTCGCTGTTTTGCTCACTCTCTCTCTCTCTTTCTCTCGCTCTCTCATTTGCTTGCTCTCTCTCCCTCTCTCTTTCTCTGTCTCTTTCTCAGTCTCTCTCTCCCTCTTACTCTCTCTCCTTCTTTCTCTCACTCTCTCCCTCTCTTTTATTTTCTCTTTTTTCCCCCTTAAAATAGCTTCACCATGTGTGTACTTTAGCACAAGCAAAAGCAAGCCTTTAGTCACCAACTACTGAACCACACACACACACACACACACACACACACACACTTTACATCACACGTTGAAGCAAACAAACAAACTCCCACATACGGACACAAGGTGCTAGTTGCACAAACATACACACACACGACCAAACATATACTGTTATTTCATTCACTTAATCTTCATGCACTTGTCTGCCGTCTGTTTATTTCGCCTGCAGCCGCTCGGGACTACGAGCCGGTCTTTAAATACGAGGGTGTGGATCGTCATGGTTCGAGTGGACATGTGACCACCCACTCTAACTGTCACATCTGGATAATGAACCACTATTAAAACCAATGACTGCCATTAAAGCAGCCTTTGGAGATTACAGCTCACATGTACACGTGTGTGTGTGTGTGTTTGTGTGTGTATCCTCCTGTGTATAGAGTCATAAGGCTGGGCAGTAAGTGACAGCATTCGCCCAGATGTACAAGTTCCTAAACAAACAGCCAGTTACAGTTGTTCTCTTTTAAAACGCTGCTGAGACTTGATTCGATTACAGCCACCTGCACCAGGGCCTCGTGCTTCCAAAACCCGAACACAATTCATTTATATGTTGCGATAATTGCCCCTAATTGTTTCTTTGAAGGCAAGCAGCGAAGCAGGGAGCATCTGGAATGCATATGTTCGCGTGCACTTCGACTTGGTGCTTGAAAGGAACCTTACAGTGGCATTAATCCAGCCCGAACCGCGGGTCCCGGTATGTACATCGATACACAACTACACTGACACTGATCCTCTTTTTACCTGAGGTGTTATAACTCTGGGGGCATATGACGAATCAGAGGTACTAATTGGTGGCTTCGGGGCTAAATGAGCCGAATCTCTGCAGGAAACTTCTGGGAATGTCGGAAATGTAAAAAAAATATACATTCCATATGAGAGCCGAGGAAAAACATCCACATGCTGGAACTTGTGTAATGAATTGTGAAGAGTTTGTGTATAATTATGTACACACAAAATTGTACTTAACTGATGTGCCATTAAAACAAATATGGGCACCTATAAAAACAGAAAAAGAGAGAGAGAGAGAGAGAGAGAGAGACAGAGAGAGAGACAGAGACCCAATGCTAGGGTTGGCATAGCCCTATTTTCCAGCATGGCCAGACCTCAGTAAGATCTCTCCTCGCCTACTTAGCGATTCTTTTACCCCAGGCGTGTTTGTCTATTTATCCTGTTTCTGGTGTCTCATAATCCCTCCCAGATTCCCCCTTTCTCTCTCTGTCTCTGTCTCTCTCTATCTCCCTGATGGAATCCTGCTCCAGGGGGAATCTTCACAAATACCCAGGAATTTCTGCATCCTAAACACACCTGGTCTCCGAGCCAAACTCCGAATCAGTGCTCAATTAAACACAGCACTTTGCCTTGCCTTGCTTTGCTTTAAGATGTTTCGGGAATGGATCTTCTCACGAATCAGCTTCATAGAAAGAATTTACTGAAGGTGGATCTGGAGTTCTAATGAAAAACAAGAATAGTGAGGAAAAAAACTAAAATTCGCTGAAACGACACGAGGATGGAGTCAAAAAAAACGTTGGGTAGAAGCACAAGACCGTCTTTAGGATTCTGGTGGTGACTGGTGCTAAAAAATACCTGTTAGTAACACAGGCCTGTGAATATTTGATGATGATGATGATGATGATGATGTAACATTACTGCTGGCTAAAATATTGAAAATGTTTATGTTAAATTTGACTTCAAAAATGTAATAAATGTATCATGAATTAGTAAATTTAAGTTTAATTGTTTGTGGTTTTCTTTATTATCAGTAATAAATCATCAAGATAATCATTCACATAATTCAGCTATTTATATTAATCGTATTCAGAGATATTACTGATATTGTCCACTGGAGGGAGTCAAAAGGAAAACAATAAAAGTCATGACCTACATCACATCCAGCTGGGCGGGAATGAGACTCTTTTAGAACAGTCCAATCACGTGGAGCCAAAAATATACAAACAATATTAATTTCCAACAAAAGTGGGAGGGTTTTGAATTTAAAATTAACCAATTAGAGCTCACCTTCAAATCACATGTTTTTTTTAAAAGTTCAAAGTTACAGACACAACATACACACTCGTTTGTCTGGGCATTTTATAGCCTTTAGTGATAGGATATGGATAAGAGTGAAGGGGGTGGAGGGAGACTGGAGGATGGGGAAAAGGGGGGGCGAGCCAGTGTGGCACACTTGGAGGGGCTGGACAAGCGGAGCGCCAGAAACGTGGCCCATGGGCCCAGTTTGATTATTTGATTATTTGATATTATAATAAATGATCTGAACAGTACTAGAATAATACGACTAAATGGTTTTATTTTGTTATTAATTTGCGATATTGATTCATTTAATAATATAATTCCAATTCATATTATTCTATAATCGGATTGTTAACGTTGTTTAACGTATGTAAGTTGTCTTCTCAGTTTCTTAGCGTCATTAGCGTCATTAGTGTAGCAGCTGTTTGATACAAATCTACAGAATCCGTCTGATCTTATTTTATTTTTTTAAGTGTAACTTTATCCACACAGGACCATCCGAGTCATCTCGGCGCTCGGAGCAGGTGGTTTTCCACGGAGAACCGTTCATCTGTTTGCTACTAAATATTAACATTGAACTAGAAGTGACTGCAAAAGCTTTTTTTCTCAACCCCTAAAAAAACTCGGAGGTCATCAAAGTACACTGTAAGAACACTATTAGTGCTCCAGGGAGCCTCAGTGGACTAGACTACACTTAAATACTAAAACACACAAAATTATACAACAGTGTTTGTCCAAAAAAAAAATCTGCTCCTATTTACCCCTGTGCCTGGCCCAGCTGGAACTGACAAAAAGAACCGAGCCAATTTTGCAACCCGCTTCCAATCATGTTGGAACCCGGAACCCGTTCTATCGAATCCTAAGAACAAAGAACGTTCCTTAAACGTACCCAGTGGAAAAGCGATTGTGAAGCTCAGATATGTGCATATGTCATTACACATGTTACCACACTGCGATTCGAAACCCACCGTTCAGCTCCAGCGACCTCACAGGTGGAGATCTGAAAGCGACACACACCCTCTGTAGCTCTCTAGAGTTACTCATTGTTTTTAACCGGCTATGACAACAGAATAAACCGCGATTAAAGAGGATAAGGGCTCCTACCGAGAGCCGAGGGGCTACCGAGAGCTCCTGCACCGCTTTGAAGATGTGTTAAATGAGCAGTAATCCTTTGCGAATGGGAAAATTCTTTCCTCATGGAAAAGCATGTAAAAAAGGGCCAAATGGAAATAGCATCTTTACGGCTAAGTGCTAAGCTAAGCTTTTTTTTAGCAAATATAAAACAAGGACTTTTACAGCTCCATTTGAAACATGTTGGCGAGATTTACGCAGGACGACTTGTCCTCAGCGACTGTCGTAAATCTGATTAACCCTGTTGCTTCTGATGCCAAAGAGGTTAAAATAAAATCTTAGAGGGTGGGGAAGAAAAGAATAGAAACTACACCGACTTGAGAAAACAAAAATGGGGGAAAAAAATAATAGCTAATTAAGAAAAAAGCCAAAGATCTTCTAAGTGACTGTACCAATAAAAGCAATGAAAGGATATGTTCTTTTTTGCTCTCATCATACAGTACAATTTCATGTTGTTTCCCGTTGACTAGCGGTTGCTACAGCCTAGCATAACAGCAAGGGATTCGATTAATCCGGACCAGCGAACCCGAAGCTGTGATTGGTCGATTCTACTTCATGTTTCTACTTAATTTCACTGTTGGCTGACAGCTTTAATGAGTTTAACTGTACATCTACTGCAAACACACACACACACCTACACACAAAACACATTTCCTGTCTGGATTTAACACCTGTGGTAATAACCAACAGCCCACTGACTCCCAATGGAGCCTGTAAGGACAGGGGCAACGATTCAAACAGCCGTGAAAACACACACACACACACACACACACAAACGCACGATTACAAAATCAGAAAAACACACAGGGACACCCAGGAAGCATGAACAATTCATTTAAATCCTTTACACACCAACAGCTCACATGTGAATGTGTGTATAAAAAACGTTGAACATCCAGCTGTACCAGTCATGCGGAATAACATACCCTCTTCTTATAGGCTCCTGGGCTTCGTCCAATATCACATCCTTCCATACGTATGTGAGACGAGAAGTATGTTCAAATCCTGTGTTGATCTATTACTTCCGCCCGCATTCTGAGGTACACATACGACACACACTTTACTATCCCGTGATCCCGTTCAACATCATCCAATTAAAACACATCAAATTTTCGTACCCGTGTGCGGTCGTATGTCACGTGACAACATCAGCATGGTGGATTTAGTATATCCGACATTTCACTCATACTACCAGTAATCATACGTACCTTTCAGGAAGTAAGTACTAACTCAAATATACAGTATTACCTACTTAAGTAGGATCTCGGGTGGGATCTTTGATATTCAGCATCTAACTGGGGGAAGTGGTAGTGCGGTGGTTAAGGTGTTGGACTGCTAATTGGAAGATTGTGGGTTTGATTCCCAGCAAAACATATTTTAACCAAGTTACAGCATCTTCGGTGTTCAGTACCAGCACAGACCACGCCAGTGTTTTGTACTGAAATTTAAACGATGCCGACAGCAGGTTGTACTCAACCTCCTCAGACTCTCTGTTGGACCTGAAATCAAGCGTTCGTCCTCCTTCCATTTGTTCCGTATGACTCAGAGTCATTTATCACAATCGAATCCAGCTGAGGTCGCTGCACGCGTCTTCATCATCAGATCAATCACAGAAGCTCGTACAGTAACCGCGACCGGAGGAAGCGGCGCATTGCGTGAACTGGAAACAGCCCTGTGATGTAAACCAACCCCCATCGTTCCACATCACGCTTCAGCCCCAGATAAAAGGCGGGTGATTGTTTATGTAGCTCGTGTAAGGGATAGCATGTTGAAGAATGCATCCTACAAAGACTTCTAAGACTTCCAAGATTTAGCTCATGCTTCAATTGGGTTCTGTGATGCAATCGGTTAAATCTGTTCCTCAGACTGCCTCGGGTGAGGGGGGGTGCAATAAACGGCTCCGTGCTAACAATTTAGCCTGTCTGTCTGACGAGATGCTTTCACAAGAGTTTCAAACCAACGATTTCAGACGTTTAGCTTTTGCAATACCTCCAAAAATGACAGATGACCCAGTAGATTCTTTTTTTGAAGAAATGACTCTTTGGGTGTTAAAGGCCGCCGTCCCCTGCGCTAATCTCAGAGGCGTATATTTTGGGGTACCTATTTTGGGATTCGTCAAATTGGATACTAATCATAGTTTATGAGCCTTAATGTTCCTTAATTTTTGGGTTACTGGGATCCTAAAACCCTTCAAAGCTATTAAAACTGCCCCAGGTTTGGGTGTGTGTGTGTGCGTGTGTGTGTGCAGTGCCTTTGCGACAAGTGTAAGACACTTACTTAATCTAATATATCTTAAATTATACTATATATTTTCTCAAGGTCAAAAGGGGTAATGTTCGTGTGTGTGTTTTCACACACAGGGGGCGCTGTGTTGCAGCACACACACACACATTACATTCAATAAACATACCAGTATTTTCTATTGAGGTCAGTTAACGGATATTTACACTAAATTGAGGGTACAGAAAGACATTTCCTTTTGCTAGTAGACACCTGGATTACTGTAAGTGTGTGTGTGTGTGTGTGTGTGTGTGTGTTTGAGCAGACACACAGATGTTTGTTGTTTGCAAAGTGAGGACATCTTTTTGTGAGTTTATGACTGATGGTAAAGATCGTATATTGACAAAGCCGCTGTAGAATGCGGCCTTGTAAGCTGTGTGTGTGTGTGTGTGTGTGTGTGTGTGTGTCTACTGCGCTCACTATGATGTTCCAAGGCCCCTGATATTTGGGAAGCGGCTTCCTGTGAAAGATATATGTGTTGTTGGGGATTAGTGCGGTGCTGAGAGCGCACTGACACCAAGGACTTTATCACCATGAAATGTGTGTGTGTGTGAGACGTAATGTCTGTCAGACATTGTGTGTGTGTGTGTGTGTGTGTGTGTGTGTGTGGTCTATGTGGGGGGAACAGGTTCAGTGTGACTAATTGAGGTGGCTTAGACGAGCCCTGTCTCACCGTCCATTACAATCTGTCACACACACACTCACACGCACACACATACACACACACACACACACACACACCACTAGACACTGCACTCGACACTAAAGGCTATTAAAGCTACTACAGGCTATTATGTTTAAAGTCATTACACACCGAGTAAAAAGGACATGCACTCTAATTTTCAAGAGCTGTTAGAACATTCAGTGTGTGTGTGTGTGTGTCCATTCCTGGTTTTATGTAGAAGTATAGCTATTATTATTATTATACAATAAGCAAAACGATTACCGGGTAACTTTAACGTTTGAGTTGTAAAGTTGTTTGTTAGGAAGGATTTAAGAGATGTGGCTACGACATTACTTAGCTAAAATTCTTTGCTAATGTTTAGCTAAATACGCCGCTAGTGATTGCTAAAGTATGGTATATGCTAACTATAAGAAAACGTACGTTTCTGGCATATGGCAGATGAAATTTTTATCCAATTGTGCAGCTGAGGGTTAAGTACTTACACACTTTTATTTAAAGTTACAGCTAATCGTTAGCGCTGACCATTTTCCCACAGGGTGATTAAGCGAAGAAGAAAAAGAGACGGCGAAAGATTAGCGCATGATAAAAAAAAGCTAGTTTGCAAAGGTTAAAGAAAGAGGAAGAGATTAGCCTGAAAGAGAGAGTTACAGAGGGAGAGAGAGATAGTCAGACAGAGAGCTGAAAAGAGAACGAGGGATCAAGGGTGATGCCCCACTGCCCTGCCGCCCCCTACAGAGGAGAAGAAAGGCCTCGTCTCTCCTCACGTTCCTTCAGGCTGTTTAGACTGGATTGCTTTAGACTCCTCCATCATCGCCCTTTACTGCCCCGTAAAATCTGACAAAGATCTGGAAAAACGGTTCGCTCAAACGAGCGCCAAAATAAAAAATGATGTCCAAACCTCTTTATTTGAGATGTGTTCGGTTAGCGCGGCGGCAGTTTCACGTCGGGTTCGAGTTTCCACAGTAGAGCCTCTGTGACAGCGTTCGGTGGCTTCTTTTTAAACCGAAACATGCTTTTAAAACTTTTTTTCGGGATACGCTTCAAACAATGTTCTTCTTTTACTTTATAAATCCAAATAAAACGGAGATACGGAGCGGGTGAACGGGTGAAAGGGTGAGCGGTTTATTATGTTAAGTAGAAATCTGGATCTAATTGTAAGCATTTGTCTTAACTGTTCGTACTGACCTTTATCCAAGGGTTGAACACCTTAAAGATCTAAGAGCGAGCGTTTTTAAGAAATAGTAGCCTAGGTGTTGGGCTTCTTTAAAAAAAATCATGGGTTCAATTTCCAGCACCACCAAGCTGCCACTACTGGGCCACTACACATCGCAACACATCTGTGAGAAATGTGGACATTCCGGATGGAGTTGTCATACTTTTATGTTCACAGTGTGAATGAAAATGTCTTAAAAATAGAAAGCTGCACACTAGGTAGCTAAAACAACTGCGTCTAAAGACACAGTTAAACGAGTAAGCGTCATAGGTAAAGCTGTTAACATGAATGTTTTTTAATATGGCTGAACCAGCAACCTGGTCTGCATTTAGCGATAATTGCAACTACAAATTTTTGGTCAAATTCAGCGTTTTTTAAAGATTTTCACAACACATCTGAGAGAAATGTGGACATTCCTAACAAAGTTAGCATGTTTTTACGTTGACATTGTGTATAGAAATGATTGCGCTTTAGGTAGCTAAAACAACTGCATCTAAAGATACAATTACACGAGTAAGCGTCGAAGGCAAAGCTGTTACGTTAAAATTAATGTTTTCTAATATGGCTGAACCAACAGTCTGGTCTGCATTCAATGGATTCGAAATGTAACTCAAGTGTCATTTTTTTTTGCCAAAGCGAGCATTTTTCACAGATTTTCACAACACATCTGAGAGAAATGTGGACGTTCCTGATAGAGCGGTCATATTTTTACATTCACATCATGTACAGAAGGACTGCATCTAATGACGCCATTGATATCAATGAGCTCCATACATTCCTGTTGCTTAGCAACAAGTTTTCCAGATTTTTAATAAGTTACAGGACGAAATATAATCTAGATTTTATAGATTGTGTTTAAACATCGTTATTAAGACATGAATACTTTTTTTGATGTTTGTGAAACTGCGGTTGTCGGCCATTTTGTTGTTTTCTGTCACACTAATAATGAATGTTAGAACCTGCAGGTGTTCATAACCTTCTTTTTCGGCTGGCCAGGTGTGTGTTATTGTGTACTTTCTGACCAGCTCAATGGCCACTTCAAACAGCACGGGGGAAATAATTCCTCATAAACTGCCTCGTTAAACGTTTGGTTTTAAAGACGTTTGTTTAATAAAAGTGTTTTCCCACACCTGTGTTGTTGCTGAGCTTCTAACGTAGTGACGCATCATAGTAATGGCGTGTGTTTGAAAAAGAGAGAGAAAGAGAGACAGAGAGAGGGAGAGAGAGAAAAACAAAGAGAGGAAGAGAAAGAGAGAGAGAGAGAAAATAGATAAACAAGAAGAGAGAAAGAGAAAGAAACAGAGAGCAAGAGAGAGAGAAACGAAGAGAGAGAGAGAGAAACAAACATGGAGACAGAAAGAGAGAAAGGAAAGAGAGAGCGAGAAAAAAGAGAGAAACAGAGTGAGAGAGAAAGAAACAGAGAGAAAGAGAGAGAGAGAAAGGATGGGATGGGAAATAAATGAAGCGGTCAGGAACGGGGTTTCCGTGGTGTTTTCTTTGCCCCCAGGGTCTTTCTTCTACCCTCTTTTCTTTCAATGAAACACGACCGACATCATTCCCCTGGTGGGTCTCCGTCAACATGGCCTGTGGAGTGAGGACAGCGGGCCCTGTGTTTGTGTGTGTGTGTGTGTGTGTGTATGACTATGGCTTTATGTATAAGCTGTGTGTACATATAGGTGTGTGTGTGTGTGTGTGTGTGTGTGTGTGCAGACGTGTCTGTGGTAGAGGAATAGTACACATGATGTCAGTGATGTGTGTGCTGACAGGGCTCTCATTTTGGAGGGTTTATTTAATGCTTGCCCACTGCTGATGGATGCTTTTTGCCCACTTTTTTGTCTTTCACTCTCTCTCTCTCTCTCTCTCTCTCTCTCACACACACACACACACACACTCTCTCTCTCTCTCTCTCTCTCATCGTGTCTAACAGCGACGGCCGGCCCTATTTAAACACAAACACTCGTCTCTTTCTCTATGCTGGTAATTCATTTTTTCTCACCACATTCCTTCCTTTGCTTTGTAATATTGGAAACTATTATGGGATGTCTTTGCATCAACCCTCAGTATCTCTTGTGTCACATATATTTACTGCACCGCTTAGTAAATATTGCTAACACTAACCCGCCATCTTTTATGACTAATCGAGCAGGTTCTGTTTTAGCGGTTTGGCTATTTTGCGCCGCTTTAAATGACCCGTTTTAGATTCGATGCAGAACAGAAAAATAAACGATTTGATTTATTTACATAGATTTGTGCAGACGCCTTTATCCAGAGCGTTAATTTTTATCTGAATGAGCAGGTGAGGGTCAAGGGACTTGGTTGGGCTGCGATCTTTCGATCAGAAATTAGTAGAATTTGTAGTTGGACTTATGGGATTAATGAGATGCCTTTTGTCTAATCAAGTTCTGTTTATGTCAATAAATGCACGTGATTGGTCGAGGCAAAGGATCTCTGGTTCATGTTGTTTCTGCTCGGTATTTGGCAGAAAAAGAGAGAGAGAGAGAGAGAGAGACAGGGAGAAAGAGAGAAATAGAGAGAGAAAGAGAGAAACAAAAAAGAGAAAAAAAGAGAGAGAGAAAAAAGAGAGGGGGGGGAGAGAAAGAGACTTTTTTTTACTTTTTACACAACTTTATTTACGCAAGTCACAGAGAGAGAGAGATACAGGGAGAGAGAGAGAGAGAGAGAGAGACAGGGAGAGAGAGAGAAATAGAGAGAGAAAGAGGTAATAAATTGTGATTGGTTGAGGCAAAGTATCTCTAGTTTTAAAAAAAATAAACTGAACCCACTCGTTTATTATCTCTGCTTTTTATTTAATCATCAAGTACTTTGTTTATTCCACCCCTTAAAAACCCTTTTGCCCCTCTGGAGCGCAGACGTAACAGCCAGGCTTTTCTGGGTTTTTACAGACTGACGGCTCCACCTGTGTCTCCGACTCGGAGAACGGTGAGTGTTTACTTAGCTTAAGCTTTGCTGACTCAAATTCAGATGTGAGGATTAGCCGCTTAGATCGGCGTCACCGCTTCAGAGGAGATTATATTACCGAAAAAAAATCAAAGAGATTTTTCACACCTCCACAAAAAAAAAAAAAAAGGAATTCTGGAATTCCGCAATTCCTGCTCAGACTGAGAGACTTGATTAGTCTGTAGAAGCGACGGCAGAGAGAGCGTTTGATGAGATCGTTTAAACCTGATACTCAGCTGGAGAAGAACGACGTCAGATCGAGACATTTATGAGTGTGTGTGAGGAATAATACGCTCGGTGAAGAGGCTGTTAGCGCAAAATAACCACTTGGATGTCATTTATCATAATGTTTCAGTATTTTTCAATGTTGTAGGACAACTGAAAGACTGAAAAGTGGGACGACTGAAAGACTGAGTCTTTTCTACAATTCTGTGCACTTTTTATACATCAGTTCCACTCGTAAATCTACAAAAACTAGATGAAGTCAAAGGAAACAAAGGAAGAATAGAAAAAATATATGTAGGAAAAAAAGAAGATGAAAAGAAGGGGGAAAAAACACACAAAAAATATATATAAAAATAAGAAAAACAGAAAAGAAAGAAAGAAAAAAAAAAAGAAAAGAAAAAAGAAAACGGAAAAATGAACAGAAAATAAGACAAAAAGTGAAAAGACCATAAAAGAAAAAAAAAGAAAAGATAAATAAATAAATCATGTAAATAAGAAAGTAAAAAAAAAAAGGAAGTAAAAATATGACAGATTTTTACTGCCACATTGGACAAAAAATATAGGATTATAAGTCCAAACACTTAAAGAATAAAGTTTAAATTAGGACATTAAAGTCGAAGCAATACGAGAATAAAGTCGGAATATTTTGAGTAAAAGAGACTCAATAATGTGGCGAAACCTTTCTCTGTTTGTGTCTGATGAATGGAATGAAATGGATTTAGTTCAATTCTACTTTGGGTTCAGATTGATAACAATAATGAAATTCGTTGTCTTTTGGCAGATCAGTACGGAGTTAGTACGGAATTAGTAAAGACACTGCAACAGTTCTGTTCAAAACCTAACCAAATCCTCCTGTTTAAAAGATAAATCATTTGTTAGTGTGTTATATGAGTGACGAACACGTCTCTCTCCTCTGCTGCATGGCAACCAATCAGCATTCACCAATTTAAATAAAGCTTTTCAATTCATTCTCGTAATTTCGACTTTATTTTTTTAAGTACAGAAAAACGGTCCCGGAACCAAAGGACATCGGATGTAATGGACAAGATCAGCAGAGTCCCGAATGGAATACTAATACGTCCACGCATAGCGGACAAAGTCTGTTAGTTCCAGAATTGACGATGTTTGTACGATGGTATATACTGTACTGTACTGTATGTCCTGTTGTGTTTTTAGGCCACAAAAAAACAATAATTCAAATGAAACAGACGATCAGATTTAATGGACGACACCCCCAAACCCCCCCACCCCCCATAAGTCAGTTAAACCGTAGTTTTTCTGGATTACAACTTTATTCTTAAAGTATTTTGACACCGGAGACTCCTTTCTCTTACATCTATTACAAAGAAACATCATTATATCAGCAGTGCAGCTTTGTTTCTTTTGTTTTTTTGCCTTTGTCTTTCCGTCTTCTTTTAACAAAACATTTGTTCTATACAAACAAAAACAAGCAAAATCTAAATTCAGGACTGAACCCGCTTCATCTGCACTTAAACGAATTTCGTTACATACTTTACATTCTGCGGCTCAGAGAATCATCCCACCCTACCTGTTGCCGTAGAGATACTGAGGCGAACCAATCAGGCGGTTTATGTGGCGTCAAGTTAATCACACTCTTAGACCCAGGGTGGGGATCAGTGTCTGCACACACACACACACACACACACACGAAAGTACACAGGGACAGGAAACCAGTGCACCCAGTAAAAGCATAATTAGAAACACACACATTTTGTTTTTAAGTCTATGATGGGTGTGTTACACCCTATACACACACACTCACACACACACACACACACACACACACAGGAGACTTTCAAAAGATTTATAGACAATTCTTTTCCACAATTCTATGCACTTTTTATACATCAGTTCCACTCGTAAATCTAATAAAAGCAGCTGAAGTCGAAGAATGGAAACAAAGGAAGAATAGAAAAATTTACGTAGGAAAAAAATAACATCAAAAGAAAGGGGGAAAAACACCAAAAGTATGAAAAAAAGAAAGACAATGGAATAAAAGAAGAAAGAAAGAATAAAAAGAAAATAGGAAGGAAACAAAAACAAACAGAAAATAAGACAAAAAGTGAAAAAAAAAAGAAAGAATAAATAAATCATGAAAAAAAGTATAAAAAAAGAAAGCTTTATGACATTAGTGAGCGTCTCACTGCTTCTCTTAATGAGCCACAAAGCATCAGTGTAGTTGAGATACTACACACACACACACACACACACACACCCACACACAGAGTTCGAAGGGAGTGGTGTTCTTATGTAAATATGTGCGGTGGTAAGACAGTGAAGGAGTGCAGGACAGACGGGGTTCGACTCTGCCTCTCATCAGTCTGTTTACAACACTACACAAGTGCCACTTCAACTATTAATACAGCTGTGTGGGAATATGGTGCACATCTGGCTGAAGAGCCAACAGCACGCATTTCCCAGAATTCCTCAGCGGAGAGAAGTGAGTGGTTACAGAAAAACCTGAGAGGAAATAATCAGCACATAATGAACACACATTCACTGAAACTTACCTGAGACAGTGAGACAGTATATTCCGAAATGTCCCACTGCACACTGAGACCATTACGACAAACTCATTAGTGGATGTTGGTAGTTAAGTGGTTAAAGTGTTGGACTGCAAACCAGAAAATGACCACTGCTGGGCCCCTGAGCAAGGCCCCTAACTGCCATTTGCCCCGTTGTATGAATGAGAAATGTAAGGGTTCCTGCTAAATGCTGAAAATGAAAATGAAATGTAAGAAGAGCAAGAAAGAAAAAAAAGAAAAGAAGAGAATAAGTGACGAAAGTGAAAAAAAAGAAAAAAGAAGAGAAAGAAAAGGGAAAAAGAGAAAGAACGCGATTCCAACCAAGAGACGTCAATTAAGTGTGCTTATTAGAATATTAGGCCACACCCACAATTTTATAATTCTTTACAAAAACAAACGAGAACAAAAAGAGCAAGAAGAAAAGGAATAAAGAAAGTAGGAAGAGAAAAGAAAGGAAAAGAAGGAAGGAAGGAAAAAAATGAATGGAATAAGGAGGGAAGGATAAAAGGAAGGAAGGTGTAGTGAATGAAAGAAAAATAGGGAGGGGAAAAACACAGTGGCCGGGGTTTTATCCTAACGTGAAGAAAAATATAAACAAAAGAAAAAAGAAAGAAGAAAAGAAAGAAAGAAAGAAAGAAAGAAAGAAAGAAAAGAAAGAAAAAAGAAAAGAAAGAACGGCCGAGTAAATGAAAGTAAAAATGAGGTGAAAATGAGATGAAAAAAAAAAACACAAACACATCATTACATTCCCTAAAAAATTATTAAGTTATTTATTTAATTGTAGACGCAAATATAGCCGCATGCACAAAAAATACAAACCACCCCACACACACACACACACACACACACACACGTACCGAATGAAAGCAGTGCCAATGATAACAACATCTTACAGACGGAACACTGGAGAGAGTCAACATCCAACACTCCAGAACCCCAATCCCACTCCGGCTCCTCAGATAATCACAGCAATGAATAAACATTTTTCTCCTTTAATAATAATAACATTAATACTAATTACAGAAATAACATAAAATACTGACACGCGGGTTCGGAATGTACGGGAAGGTATCTGTACCATGGAATGTGTGGAATGTAAATACTGCATTAAAACCCGTTCCTCTCGTCATTTCCGCCTCGAGTATAAAAAAACGGAGAGAAACAAAAAAAAAAGGACAAAAGAAAAAAACACGGTGCTTTTAAACGTAGTAATAAGTTGATAAAACTCTCGTCTTTCTTCTGTCGTTTTTGGCAATTCTCTGTGGAATAAAGGAGGAATAAATCGGTGTGTGTTGTGAGTTTTTAGCTTATATGAAGTGAAGTTAAAGTTTCTGTCTGATTGTCCTGCGCTGCTGTAACACACACTCGCAAAAACCCAAAAAACCCCCCCCCACCAATTTAATACTGACATAATCGAACACTTTATCATGAGATTAATTATTTATATATAATAATAAAGCTTTAAATACGGATTTATCAGCAGATATTTTGCTTTTGTGTATAAATAAAATATAAAGAAAAATAAACAAGACATTTTAAGCTGAAAAAAAGTCTAGAAATTCGTTTTATAAAAAATTCTAACTTTGTAAACTTAAATTCTACACACGAGAGAGAGAGAGAGAGAGAGAGAGAGAGAGAAGGGGATAGAGAATGCGAGAGTGAGACAGACATTGAGAGAGAGAGCGAGAGAGAGCGAGAGAGAAAGATAAAGAGCGAGGGTAAGACAGAAAAAGAGATAGCAAGCAAAAGTGAGACTGAGAGAAAGATAGAGAGACAGAGAGTGAGACAGAGAGAGAGAGCGCGAAAGAGGGAGCGAGAGAGAGAGAATGAGACAGGAAGAGAATGAGACATAGATAGAGAGCGAGCGTGAGATAGAGAGAAAGATAGAGAGCGAAAGTGAGACAGTAAGAGACATAAAGATAGATAGACAGAGAGAGAGAGAGAGAGAGAGAGAGAGACAAAGAGAAAGCCAGACAGAGAGAGACTATGTATGTAGAGGAACTAGCCCTCAGTCTCTCCGTGGACGTTCTCCATGTGCACTTTGAGGTAGTCGTTGCGGGTGAACTTCTTGTGGCAGAGCGAGCACTCCGCCATTGGCCGGTTCGGGTTGTGGGTCAGCTTGTGGCGAATCAGCATCTTCTTCAGACTGAACGACAAATCGCAAACCTGCAGCATGAGAAAAGAACAAAGACACATCAGAGCAGGACGAGGGACATCACCAGCTTCTCTACTACTTTATATTTCTTATGAACTCTTTTAATTAAAAAAAAAGAAATCTTCCCAAAGAAAGCAGGACTGAAGGCGGGCGTGGAACGTCTCATTACTCCAACTTTATGGAACATTGTTTAAAAACACATGATGTTATAATGAGAACAGAAAAAATTCAACCAGTCCAAAAAAAGATGGATTTAATCACTGCTTTTTCTCTCTCTCTATTTCTCTCTCTCTCACACACTCTCACTCTATCTCACATGCTCTCTGTCTCTCTCTTCCCCCCCTCATGTCTCTCTCTCTCTCCCCATCTCCACACAGAGAAGAGAATAGAGGAGAAGAGAGGAGAGGAGAGGAGAGGAGAAGAGAGGAGAGGAGAGGAGAGGAGAGGAGAAGAGAGGAGAGGAGAGGAGAGAGGAGAGAGGAGAGGAGAGGAGAGGAGGAGAGAGAGGAGAGAGAGAGAGAGAGAGGAGAGAGAAGAGAGGAGAGGAGAGAGAGGAGAAGAGAGAGAGGAGAGGAGAGGAGAGGAGAGGAGAAGAGAGAGGAGAGGAGAGAGGAGAGAGGGAGGAGAGGAGAAGAGAAGAGAGGAGAGGAGAGGAGAGGAGAGGAGAGAGAGAGGAGAGGAGAGGAGAGGAGAGGAGAGGAGAAGAGAGAAGAGAAGAGTAGACTTGCCAGCGAAGTCAAATCAAAGAGGTCTTTCCTGTGTGTGTGTGTGTGTGTGTGTGTGTGTGTAAGAGAGAAAAAAGTATTCCTTAAACTCCCAGTGTTTGAAGGTATTATTTAGGAAGTGTTTAAAAACTGTGTGTGTGTGTGTGTGTAAAAAGATTGTTATCTACATTGTTATATACAAGTGCTGCAAACATACATTTTTGTGGGGTCTTTCCAGTTGCCTGTGTGAGTGTGTGTGTGTGTGTGTGTGTGTGTGTGTGTGTGTGTTGTGTGTGGTGTCATCTTTGAACTTTACAGTTTCGGAATGGTTTTGATGACGTTGAGGTGAGAGAGCAATAAAAGGAATCATTAAAGCACCACTGCTTCACTCGTGTTAGACGCAGGAGGCAAATAGCACAGCATTACTATCAGACGGCGGAGGAAACCCGGACAGGGAGACAGTTGTCAGGAGTGAGACAGTTGTCATTAGGAATAGGACAGCAACAGCTATCAGGACTAAGACAGTAAGACAACTGTAAGCAGTGAAACAATTTTTAGGAGTGAGACCGTGAGACCGTTGTCATCGGTTGTCAGGAGTGAGACAGCTGTCAGAAGTGAGATAACAAGACAGTTGTCAGGAGTGAAACAGTGAGACAGTGAGACAGTTGTACGGAGTGAGACAGTTGTCAGGAGTAAGACAGTGAGACAGCCCTGTACCTTTGTTTGGAACCAAAAGGAATTGTGTGTGGTTTGGAGTCGAGTCGGTCTGTGTCAGCTTTGTATGCTGTGTGTGTGTGTGTGTGTGTGTGTGCGTGTGTTTGAGTGTGTGTGTCTGTGACATGTTTGTTTCTTGTTGTGAGAAGAAAATATCCTAATGTTATAAAGTAAAAAATGTTGTCTTTATTAGAAAAAATTATGTTTTATTATTTATCAATATTGAGGTTAGGGTTAAGAAGGTGTGTGTGTGTGTGTGTGTGTGTGTGTGTGTGTGTGTGTGTGTTTGTTAGGAGGTCAGAGCGGGGTCAGTTTGCGTAGGGTGGTTACAGTCTCGTGTCCGTTTGGCAGGATGTCCTTCCTCTGTGGCTCCAACGCCACTGTAACATTCATCACACTCACAGACACACACACACACACACACACTGAGCCAGATTTAAGACTGGATCAGTCACCGCTGGCTCCAGTGGTCTGCTCTCTAAACCTGTGCGTCACACACACTGCACCCACAGCCCAGAGACTGAGGTGTGTGTGTGTGTGTGTGTGTGTTCGGTGTGTGTGTGTGTGTGGGGTACTTACATCACATTGGAAGGGCTTCTCTCCGGTGTGTGTGCGCATGTGTTCATCCAGACCTCGCTTCTGACTGAAGGCCTTGTTGCACTCGCTGCATTTATATGGCTTCTCCTGTTAGCAAGAGACAGAGAAAAAGGGAACAGGAGACAGGGACAGGCAGAGAGGAAGACAGGTGTAGGGGTAGACAGGTAGAGAAAAACAGAGGGGCAAAGAGACAGGAGAGGGACACAAAAACAGTAATAAAAATATATAGGAGAGGAAAAATAGATGATAGTTACAAATAGATAAAAAGAGACAGATCAAAAGATGAGCAGATTTTAAATACAGAAAGAAAGAGAGACAGGAAGAAAGTATGAGAGACAGGAAGTAATACGCATGGACGAAGAGAGAGAGAGAGAGAGAGAGAGAGACACAAAGAAGCAGACAAAACAGAATACAGACAGACATAAATAAACAGAGACAAGAGGACAACGTCAGATAGACAGAGGAGCAGACAAAGAAAAGAAAACAAGTGAGAGTTTCACGTGAACACAGATGACAAGAGAGAAAGACAGAAGGATGGATAGAATGAAAGACAGAGAGAGATAAACCGAAAGAAAGACAGAGAGTCATGATAGTCGTCTGTCACAGAAAAGCAAACAATCGTGAGAATTTTAAAACGGTGCAGTGATTTAAACATCTCCCCCCACACACACACACACACACACTCAGTCCTAACTGAGACTGTCACAGGAATGGGTGGACACAGGAAGTACGACTCCTGGGAAAAGAAGATATCTCTTAAAGGCAGGGAAAAACGAGATGATGCATAATACACACCGGATAAAGAAAGATATAAAAAAAAGATAGAAATATAATAAAGAAATATAAAAAAGAAAAAGAAAGAAAGAAAGAAAGAAAGAAGTTGGACTTAATGATCTTTCTTCATAAAGCAAAGCTGTTTATAGGGATAGCATGAGTAGAAAGCCTCAAGTCATCATGGTGTGTGTGTGTGTGTGTGTGTGTGTGTGTGTGTGTGTGTGTGTGTGTGTGTGTGTGTGTGTGTGTGTGTGTGTGTGTGTGTGTGTGTGTGTGTGTACATGTAGATATGTCCCGAAAGTTTGGATTTTCAACAAGCAGCCAAGAAAGAAAATCTTTCCGCTCTTAAGATTAGAACCAGAGCTGGAATAACACACACACACACATGCACACACACACACACACACACTACTATGACTTGAGGCTTGACCTTTTCATTAGTACAATTAGATAAACAACACAGTGTTGTCGTAGATCCGCTCGCTTCTTTTTTTTCCTCTTCTCTATGACTTCATCAAAGCGCCGGTATCGTTATGACATCATGGTTACTTAGTGTTGTGTATCTGCCGTGTATCAGGGTTCCGCTCGTTAATTTCGGACTGGCCAGCCAAGTTAACGAGCACTCAGACCACACAGAGGCAATTTTTAAATGCTGGTGGTATACGAAGTGGGAACATTTTGTAAGTGTCTTAGGGTGGGTCCACACTTGTACTTTAGTTCGTTCGGTTTATTTGGTCCGGACCGAAAAGGAAAATAATATATCTGTCCGCTTAGCGTTCACACTGGCATTGAACTCATCACCCAAAACACACGGTGTTCTGGATTAAGCCTGTTCATCGTGTGCATGTATATACGGTTCTACTTTTACTTCACCTCACAAAGAGTTCCTTAAATGTTCAAAACATCAGCAGGTTTTCCTCTATTTTTACAACGTCCTTTTCGGCTGATAGGCAACACGGGTCCTTTGGTGAGATAAACCAGGTAGTTATACCCAAACATTCCATCCTTTGAAGTCCAATAATTACGACATCACCTTATGACATCACATTCTGTTTTAATATATTAGATATATTTGGTCCATGTTTGGTACATTCATAGTTCGTTTGAAAGCAGAATGAGACTCATATTTCTGCTTGTTTGGTGGGCATCAGGGTTTGGATGGCCACGTTCACATTCATTCAAATAAACCCCACTAACCGAGCAACTGCACCACAGTTCATGAAATGTGTGAACACACTCTAAAATCTAATTTTAAGTCTGACCGCTATATGTCAAATATAGAGAGTGTAACAATCCCTACTGAGGACCAGCATCATACAGTATCCTATCATTCCGGGGACCTTCCTATTGCTTGGGCAATGTGTGTAGTGTGTATAATGTCTTTTAAGCATCAGTAATTAATTGTCAGTATTATACACTGGTGTTTGAGTCTGAGTCAGTGTGTAACACTGAGCTGTTGGGTGTGTTTGAGGCAAAGTAAACAAGTCCAAGTTTCCAAGTCTGTGGAAATTTTGTTTTCCAAAAAGGAATAATAAAAAAAGTGAAAGGTTTAATGTTGCACGTTTCAGTTAGTGAGCTTTTGGATCATTATTAAAGCTGACGTTTAGATTAAGTCATAGGAACCTTGTAGTTAAGTGTAGCAAGTGAAAAAGTGGAACATGATACAAATAACTGTTAGAATCAATTGGTGGTGCCTGTCTCATTTGTGCTAACAGCTGTACCTAGTTTGCATCACAGGGTTCTTAGCCTTGTTTGCGTCTCCCTTTAGGTGCTAGGGGTGTCATAGGTATTTGCTTGTACATTGTTGTGCTGTAACTGTTTTGATATTGGTCCTATGTATTAATCATATAGGAGGGAATCTAGTAGAACTCCTTAATAAGCTACATTAGGCCTACAAAAGATATACAAGTGTGTCCTAGTCAGTGAGACTTTCAAGAAGAAATTCTTTCTGAAAAGGACACCTGAACCTGAACACCAGATATTAACTTGCCCAGGTTGCTTAAGTAACAGAATGCATGTTGGATATTAGAGTATCAAAGCTGAAGTTTGTCCAGATATCCAGATTTGGAAGCTGGGAGGATCCATAGTTCTGTAGCAATCACGAGACTGTAATTCTGCCTTTACCCCTGCCAACCATAGCCAGAAGACAAAGGAGAACCACTCGTCCTCCCTGTCATTTACATTTCTAACAACCAGCAAACACCCTTACCCAAAGTGACGTCCATTTCTCAATTTTTTTTTTTTATCCACCCAAGCAGCTGAGGATTAATGGTGCCCAGTAATCGGGCAACTTAATAATGCTGAGAATTGAACCCACGTTCATCTGTTTAGCAGTTCGACACCTTAATCACTAAGCTACAATACAGTACAGTGCCCCAGGATAGGCATTGCCTCAGAGTGGGTTACGCTGCCCCGAGGATATTACTACATTACCAAATTTGGTGGGAAAAAGGTTTTTGGAAATTTGGTTTTGGAAAAGAGAAGAACTTGATGAACATGGTGAGGGATTTTAGGTAAGGGGCAGGGAGTCTTCAGAGAGGCTTGCACAAAATGAAGAGCTCAACCATATTGATTATTCTTCGATAAAGTGGAAAGGTCTGTTAGGCCAGGAATTGTGCACATCAACCATATGCAAGTGGAATGGTTCTAGATGGGTAAACTGAATAAGATGGAAATGAGTGTAATGAGTGTAGTGAGAGTGTAGTAGAACTGACTAGGTTTTTTCTGGTCAAGCGTGTCCTATGTTGATACCCCTGACTAAGTATCAAGTAGAGTATGGCTTGTATAATATTGGTATATCTATGAGTATATCTTGGCTTCTGTCCATTTGAATTCAAATGCACTCTTTCGTCATTCGAAACTACCTGCATGTCCTCACTTTCCCTCACTAATCACACACTCAGCATGTCAAAACTGAACATGACATCTTCCCTACATACAAGAGTGTGAATATGCTTGCTTCGTCAAAGCTCTGGTACATATCCGTTTACCCAGGCGTAACAGTCCGAGAGAATACAGAAAACCTTTTTTCAAACAGCTGGACAAGCTTCAAACATAAAGACATATTCAGGCATGTACACACACATACACACACAATCACACAGACACTCACACTCAGACACGACACGTAAAAACAGTGGCTTTTCTCTATATAAATCACAGCTGGTGGAATAAGTGAATTCGCTTGTATTTGAGGGAAGGCACTCCGAGGCGCCTCATTCTGTGGTAAATAGCCATTTTCCTACCAGCCAGATGCAGAGGAGCTCAAAAACATCTGCCACAGAAGAGGATTTATGACACTGATGCTGCATGCTGGGCTTTAAGTTCTAGTCCAACACACACTTACACAAACATTATGATAGAACATCTAAAAAATCAGTTTTTGCTTTGTACTGATTTACTCCTAAAAATGTACATAAAGAAGTGATAACTAATGTATACGCCAAAATACCAAAATGAGGAAGTGTTTGATCTTACCCGAGTGTGTGTACGTATGTGCATCTTCAGCCCGTCATTCTTGCTGAAGGCTTTGTCACAGTACGGGCACTGGTAAGGGCGTTCACCTAAACACACACACACATGATCATCATTATTATCACTACATAATGGTCATCAGGATGCAACACACCTTTGCTAAATACAGGTATCATGCAACTACGCTTCGGTGCATCAGCCCACAGACATGGCACTGTGTGTGTCCCAGCGAAGGAGACGTGGCTTCTGTGCATTTCACCCACAGTAAAGGAAATGAGTTTTTTGAACCTTCGGTTGCAGAAAAAGTGGTTGTTGTGGCCTCTGTAACTGTCAGTTCCGGTGATGAAGGTCTGGCTTCTGTGTCTGTGTCCACTGTAACTGTCAGTCTCAGTAATGGAGGTGTGCTCACTGTACCTGCCAGTCTTAGTGAAATAGGTGTTGCCACTGTACCTGCCTGTCTCAGGGAAATAGGTGTGCTCACTGTACCTGCCAGTCTTAGTAAAATAGGTGTTGCCACTGTACCTGCCAGTCTTAGTGAAATAGGTGTGGTACTGTACCTGTCAAACTTAGTGAAGTAGGTGTGGTCACTGTAACCTGTCAGTCTCAATAAAATAGGTGTGGTACTGTACCTGTCAAACTTAGTGAAGTAGGTGTGGTCACTGTACCTGTCAGTCTCAGTGAAGTAAGTGTTGCCACTGTACCTGTCAGTCCCAGTAATGGAGGCGTGGCCCCTGTGCCTGTCAGTCCCAGTAAATGAGGTGTGACCACTGAACCTTTATGTGTTAGTAACGATTCTTTTTTTATGTCAAATTGCCAATGAAATGGAGCAGGCCTCTGTGCCTACAAGTCTTGATAAAGTCCTGTATTTTTTTCTGTCAGTCTAAGTGAAAGGGGGCATGGCCTCTTTGGCCTCAAATCTAAAATCCTTTCCTGTAAGTGTGACTGAGAAAGCACAGTGCATTCAATGTTAAGCCCTGAACTTTCTAACATTCTGTTTGTAAGTCTGTGAATATGACATCATCCTGGCTTTGTGGCGTTTGGTTCTGCTGTTTCGGAATTCTATGCTCGGTTCTTGAAAGCCAAAGCCAAGCTGTGGTTAGGAGCTGAACGTCTGGAGTTGAGTTTCAAAAACTAAATATTCTGATAAATATGAGCAAAAGTTTGTAGACCCCTGTGCTATCATTCTTGCTGTTATGTGACTGCGAGTTCTCGAATAGCTAAAGCCAAATTGGTGACAAACTGCTACCAGCTCATCCTAAATTGTTTTATTCCTCTTACAACAGAGCGATTTCTTCAAGGTTAACATTGTTCATTTATTTCTATTCATGACCAGTCTTAGTTCAATGCATTTACACATCCTTTTTCAGTCCTGCTATGATTCCTTTTTACATCCTCCATCTCTGAAACTTTTCAGTCCTGCTAATGAATTCCCTTTCCTCTATCTTCCAGATCTCAGATCGGCCTGACCCACAGTGGGCGGGGTCATGTAAGCCCCTCCCTCCTGCACATTAAATCTCCGCTGTGCCGACTGCAAGAGATGCTATCTGAACTCTCATACCGAAGCTGCAAACTGGCAGTGACAAGCCATCAATCACCACAGGGTCGGGCACGTGGATCCGATTTAAACCCAAGCTGATTTGGGCAGCAGATAGCACCTAGTTGAGTTGATTGGAGGTCAGCAGTTTGGCTTGGATGCCTAAATGTCATCACACTGATATATTTTGTGTATAATTTCTTATATATGCATAACAAATGATTTATTATACTTTTATTTCTGGTTTTATTTACCAGTAATACATGAGCAAAACTCATGCTAGCAGCATTAGTTGAAAGACAGAATGAACTAATTAGCATTACTTCATTCTTCGCTATTAGCATTCTACTAATAGCCTGCATTGATTATAAACAATGTTCGAATATTTGGTAATTCATTGTGTTGTTAGGATCTGCTGATCTCTTCCAGCTCCAGCTGACATCACCGCTGTCTGAAACCATGCCATGTATACGTGATTCACTGCTCTCTTGCAGACCGTATCCCTCACCGCTGGGAAAGAGCGGTGAGAGGATCCCAGGCTCATGAAACAAAACCTTATTCCAATTTCAGTGCTTTCTTCTGGGCTAATGAAATAAGGGGTTTGCTGGCTGGAGAACGGCTCCCTTTGGACTAAGTAATGCGTCTGGCAACTGGGACAGCTCCTCAAGGAAACACGAAATGGTGATGCCTAACTTAATAAGATGCAGGCTTTTGAAATATGCCAGCTGTGTGTGTGTGTTTGTGTGTATGTCTGTATTGGTGCTTACTGTATGCATTTCTAATTTCCGATTCATGTTGTTGATGTAACCGCATGAGGGACTAATTGTTGAACAGAAAGAAAAACCTATGTTGTTTAATAAGACAGCGTGTGAGCCCGGTGGATATTTTTTGTCCTTTGAGTAATAAGGTTAATTAGCTTGGCTTCGGGAGAATTAACAGGGTAAGATCCTCATTAAGCAGAACGCTGCCCTCAAGGCGAGTCTGTCTGGAAATTACCAGCTGTGTATGATAGGTAGTTTAACCTAGCAGCCCTTTCTTATTGATTCATCATCTTTCTCTATAACATGTGGCTGTATCAGTTACCTGGAACATAATCACCCGGCTGTATAAATGAAGGTGTAATTAGTATAAGCTGGACCCCAGGCAACTGTAAAATTGTGAGGCGCATAATTGCACTGGAAGATTACAAATATGTGGGATGAGTACCTAAGGATAAGATATGTCATTTGATGCATGATCAAACTGTGGCCACTTTACCATCACACCAGCCTGAGCATGTTGAACGTAGTTAAAGCTTTTCGAGTGTGACTGTGAGATTTGACAAAAAAAACATTAGTGAGATCTGGGCACTAAGGTTGGGATGCTGAAAAGGAATGTTCCAGTTTAGTCCAAAGGTGTTCAGTAGGTTAAGTCAGATTTCTGTACAGTTTTCCACTCCAACATTTGCCTCCACACCTTTGTTTACTAGGGCATTGTCAGGCTAAAACAGGTTTGGAGGTCTTAGTTCCAGTAAGGAGAAATTGTACTCTATAGAAGATAAAGAAATTCTGTGGGCTTCCAACATTGTGGTAACAGTTTAGAGAAGAACCACATAAGAGTGTTGTGGTCTGGGCGCACATACTTTTGGTCAGAAAGTATTTCAGCCTTGGTAGTTCAAATCTAACTCCTACTATCAAAAATAGACCAATGTTATTCATCCAAAGACAGTTTTATTTAAGTCTTTGTCTCTTTTTTATTTTCCATAACCTGTAAGACCAGCAAATATATACATTCCCTGATCTCTGCTACCAAACACCCACCAAACACCTCCACATCTTCCTCTAACCTTCATCTGAATTTAGCCTGAAGCTGCACAGAAATCCTTGGCTGCCCTTTAGACAATTTTGTTCTTTGAATGGGAGGTTGCCAAATTGACAAACAAAACGATCTACTTTAGAGAGCATCATAAACACTGGGTATCGGGTTAAAGCTCATCTCGGAGACTAGAGCAGCTCTGTGGAAGCCATTAGAGGGTCAAGCCAACGAAGACCCAGCACAGCAGTGAATTCTGGGAGTGTGGAGGAGTTTTATGGAGCTTGTAAAACTGTAGCCGGTCAAGCCAGAAGGAAACCTGAATTCTTATTTCGAAAATTAGACAAGCTTAGGATGCACTAGCAGTGGTTTGGATTTTAGGCATATTGACTACTGAAGCCTATTCACTATACAGTATGCGAAATAAAATTTTAGGACACATGTATATAAAGACATTCAAATTCCAGAGACTGACTTTGGCATGGTTGTTTCAGGCAGGTAGTTGGTTAAATTGAGGACATGGTATGCAGCTGAAATCGCATACTTACACAATATACAGTATGCGAAATACAGTATATGAAGAGGCATACTACATTCGCCTGGATATCAAAGTGCACATTACTATCCCAAGAGCCTGTGGAAAAAATATTCCGAAATGGTGAAAAAAATGAAAAGAAAAAGTACTTCAGGAAAACAACACTGTTGTTGTTCAATTGCACTTGTTTAACTAGTGACTTTGTACGTCACCTGACAATATCAACATGAATTTCATTCATACTACCATTAATCATACTATATAGAGCATACTTTTAAATAGTCAAGAAGTAGGTTGAAGTAACTTAAATTTAGCTCTCAAGTAGTATGGTAGATTTTGGACGCAGCCCCCTTTTAGCTGCAAAGTATACCTAATGAAGTGCATCTAACCTTCTATGCAATGGTCAATGTACAGCAGCAGACACTGTGTGATTCCTTAAGGAACCCAGACCTGCAGAAGGTTCCACATTTGTACATTTATGACAGACACTCTCATCCAGAGTGGCCTACATTTATCAGTATTTTTTCTATCCAAGCTGAGGTTTAAGAGGCTTGGCAGATTTGTGGTGCAGGGACTTCCGCGAGTCTTATCTTCTGATCAGCAGTCCAACATCTCAACCACAAGCAATGTGATATTTTGCAATACTGACTTGTCTTGATTGATTGATGTAGGCACCCAGTTGATGTGTACAGTTTCTTTCATTGCCTCAGAATGCTAACTCGCCCTCTAACAGCTTAACCCTCACTGAGGTGGGGCTCCAGACAGCGGAGTTAAATGCCGAACACCAGCCTATGATTAGAGTGTGACTGGAGTTTGTTGGTTACAGACACATGCTGTTATAAGTGGATTCTTATTTAGCTTAGTCACAGGGGGATCAAGGCTGGGGTGTGTGTTAGGAGAAACAGAGGAGCTAATTGATTTAGCATGCTCTGTAAGGGGACACCGTACGTGTGTGACCCCTGGTTGCCTTTATAGCTTACCTTTAGCCCTGGAATTCCCAAGCGGCATGGGACGCCTTAGCCAATCGATCCATTTGGCACCCCATCATGTGTGTGTGAGAGAGATATAAAGGGTATGGTGTACAGATGGCTGTCCCCGTCGCATGCTCTACCCGCTGAGCACTTTTTTTTCCTCCTGGAGTTTGTATGGAAAGCTTTGAGGCTCTAAAGCTCCAGTCTGAATTACATTAGCCTTGTCCATCACAGATATACCGTCTCTTTCCACACACACACACACACACACACACACTCCTCTGTCTATGAACGGAAAAGAAACGCAATATCGATCCACTTGAGCTGATAAGCGTTTAACTTGGCTCATTCATGCAGATCTTTTCATCTGACCTGCATGGCGGCAAAGAAAAGTGAGAGAGAGACTCTGCGAAAGATCCCATAACACGTTATTTCCTGCAGTGCCTAGGATGAAGAGGCCCATGTGGATTAATGCCGTATGGACACATACACACAGACTACTTAACTCTATGGAAAGCACAGCAAGTCCTTAGTATTCGAAGCTAACGTTTATACGCAACACCAAAACCCATGATTTTATCTAATGGTTCGATCCAAATGTACAACAGGATCATAACTTTCCAAATATCCACATTACTGTGTAAAGATCTGCTACAGGTGTGAGGGCTTCAAGAGCTGGGACTGTAAGCGATCGTTATCCACCCGCTTCTTCGCCTCAAATCGGCGCTCTGCTGTAACAATATGGCAGATCGTAAAAGATGAGAATGTATAAACCCTACCACGCACATCTGCAGTGTGTGAGAGTGTGTGAGAACGAGTGTGTTGTGTGTGAACACTGAGGACTACTGAGAGTCTGTGATTCTTACAGAGAGGACATCGAGAAGAATTACCCATAACAATACAGACATACACACAATCAGACAGATGCAAGCTTATACACACACACACACACACACACACACACAAACGTCCTCTTTGTACTCAAGCCAAACGTAATACATCTGTAAATCCTTTCCTTGCTACACTATAATATTTCATACTGATAAAGAATATCATATGGGTGTCATAAAGACTTAGAAAAGTCTTACATCTTTGTCTGCTTTTTAAGTCTTTGGCACTTACAATGTTCTTGTTGCATAAAGTCGAATGTCAGACCAAAGAAAATTTCATTCTACTTACTTTGGGATTATGAAATACAAATAATGCTTGCTGCTCTTTGTCTTCTTATAAGGGCCTGGACAGCTTTGACCAACATTATTGCTGCAGACCTTTTGGACAGTTCTAAGTTTACACCCCGATGGCACAGTAATTGGTCACAGATACTAATATTTATCTACACATACACAAGAATTCAATAACAATGTAAGAAGAAAAGACTGAGTGTAAAATTCCATGCTGAAGACAAGGTAAATTTTAGGTCCTGAGGTAAGACCTAGATGTTAAAACACCAAACAGAGACCGACAGAGACAAAATTGTAGATTTAAAAGCTGGACAGAGTGGAAATCTCGAATACTGAAGCAATACAAATTAATATTACAGGTAAAGAAGCTGGACAAAGACACAATCCTATGTACTGAACTTGGGCAGGGTGGGAATTTTAGGTGTAGAAGTGGGACAGTGAAAAAATTCCAGGTACTCAAGTTGGACGATGTCGAAATACCACATACTGTGGCTACACAAATTGGAAATTTTCCCATACAAAGCTAAACAGTTATAATCTGAGGTCTGACACTGGACAAAGTCGCAATCATGGGTCCTGAAGTTGGACAAAACGGTACTTCAAGGGACTAATGCCAGACAGAGTTAATATCCCAAGTGCTAAAATTGGACAGAGTCATATTCCCAAGTATGAAAACAAATTTAAAACCTCAAGTACTGAAGCCAGACAGAGGCAAATTCCCAAGAGGTAAAATGGAAATTTCAGTTATTAAAGCTAGACAGATTTAAAATCCAAGAGTCAAAATCCAAGGTATCGCAGGTCATACAGCTTAATATCTAGACCTCAGTTTGTATCTTAAAAAATCCCCTTTTGGGTACTGCAAGTAAAATTGATTCAAAGCGCAAACAGAACGGTATCGTGTCCCAGGGTTTAATGCTGAAATAATAAAAAGATGGCAGATAAATGAATAATTGCTACAAATAATCATTGTTGGCAACTGCAAGTACTTACACACATCTCTAATATCAAATGACAGCACACTGGGTTTGTACATGTTGTGGCATAACCTGAACTCCCACACACAAATGTCTCGTCTTTTACAAGGGGCTTTTCAGTGAAATGTAAATCCAGGGGAAACATCTAAACCTGCGTCTTTTCCTACACCACGACACGCCTTATGATGTCATTCAGTGTCTGCATTCGGTAAGTATTTCCTTCAGGTTCTCCTGCATGGCTGGTCCCTCAGGCAACTACAACACTCAAACAGACATACACACACAACCTTCTATGACGTGCTGTCGGGTCAAGAACAAGATGTCAGTCAATAAGACTGACACAATTACACATACTGCTTGAGGAAGACACACACAGTAGCAGATATTTTCACACACACACACACACTGCATGACATGGTGTCCAACCAGGCCATCAAACAAGCTGTCGATTTACAATGGACACCTTAGGTATAACTAAAGGGGAAGTCTAAAAAGATGTTTAAAAAAGAAAACTCACACCAAGCTTGGCTAAACAGGTCAGCCTATGCTATCCCTTTCTTTATCCAGTATTATACTGGATAAATAAGCAGACGCTGATCTAAGACAGGATCTTGTCCATTAGGCTTTTACCCTGATCCATTAAGATTTTTAAATAAAACATCCATGTCTTCTTCACTGAGAATCTTGGGCACTGAAGACACTAAGTGAGACAAGTACAGGATGACAACTTCTTACTGGGTCTGAGATGAAAAAAGACCACACCTTGTTCAATGGGCCTAACAGTTACAGAGGTCACAACTTGTTTAATGGGGATAACAGGTACAAAGGCCACAACTTGTTTAATGGGGATAACAGGTACAAAGGCCACACCTCCTTGCCTCTGACTGACAGCCAAAGAGGCCACACTTTCTTACCTGAGTTCTACCGGTACAAAGGCCACACTCCCTCCAATGAGTTTGACAGGTGCAAAGGTCACACTTTTTTTTTCACTAAAACTTACGGCCAGCTAGACGACATGTCCTTCCAAATTGGTCGAGAACAAATGCTAGTGGAAGAACTAATGCAGGTTTATCAAAAAAAAAAAAAAAAAAAAAGAAAACTCTTGTGTAAACTGCTCCAAAATCTGAGTTTGTGGTTTAAGACTTCTTGATCAACATTAGCAGCCCATTAGTCAAACGCCTAGAGCAGTCCTGGCAGGACAGTTTACAGAAAGAAATAGTGACTCGCACAACTCAAATGACTGTCCTGAGAAGCTTAAAACTTGGTAGTGCCTGCAAATGACATCATTAACACCTTGGACCAAAAGAGAAAGCACAAGAATACCGCTGGCACATGTGTGAGCTAATGTCAAGTAAATCCCTCAAATCTGGGACGTGTTAACCCAACATACAGTATGCCAGTGCTTCCAAGCCATGTTGGGTTCCCTTCAAACCGACTCTTTACAGTATCCGTCTTTACATACAGGCCAACTTAGAACAGGAGTCTCGGGCTCTGTGCATGATGTATGCACTGAGAACGAGGTTTTTAAGAAGTGGTACTACTTCTTATCCATGTAACCTTGAGCAAGAACAGACATACAGTATTTTCTTTATGTATAGTTTCACAGGTGTGAATATTTGATGAAAATTAATACAATTATCCACTGATTACTTTCTGCCCAGACTCCAAATTCTAACGAGGTTTTGACTCCCAGCACAGATGAAAAAACAAAGCCTGATCAGATGTGGTAATTTGAGACAGGTAATTTAACTCATGATGTCAGTAAAGTTTCCAAGCATGTGAATTCCAAAGGGACCATCTTACCCGATCTAGGCTAAGACCGGGATTAGCAAGAGCTTGGAATGAGGTATGGAAGTTACCTCTAAGGATTAGCTAAGGTCTAAACTCTCAGCTGGAGTGTTTGCAATGGGTAAAAAAAAGTTTTGCGTGGATTGTTTCTTTGCCGGTTGATCAAACACACGGTCAGGGATTAAGTCTTCCTGTGATGGCTTTCGGGACTTTCAAGCTGACAACTGCAGAAGATTTAGATTTCCTTTCTGCTTGTATTCTTTGAAGAAAGACACTGAAAAGATCCTTCAGTTTAATGCATATCCACTTACAATAATATCAGGTGATTCATCTTTGTATTCCAGCTACATTGGGATGAAATGATGCAACATTCGAGACAATGCAAGAACCTGACAGATCACACATCATAGACATTGTGTAAGAGAATATGAGACAAGTACTACGGCACAGGACAATAAATGCACCCAGCAATGCGGGGGAACTACACAGCTTATACTGGCTTTATAGAGTCTTCAATATTGGATTGAGGACCTTGCTTGGTGGACAAGCAGAAGGAGCTTACTGGTGCCAGAAATTGATATTTAGCGGTCCACCACCTTTAGCAATAACCTACAACTACAACCTAGATGAGATCCAGTCTACTGCTGGATATCTAATGTTTTATTTAATGAGGGTTAAGGGCCATGCTCTGGGGCCCAGCAGTGGCAGCTTGGTGGTGGTAGAAATCAAAGCCACGATCCAATTTTTATCTGATTACAGGAAATATTTTAGTAATGCTCTGATTTTCTTACTAGGTTTTGCCTGGAAATGAGAGTCGTTTTCATATTTTAACGTCAAATAGCTGAACAAAGTGTTTAATTTCCATGTTGTCTGGGGAGATCCAGCTGAATGAGCTCATGCACTTGTTAGAATATTGGGATGCTTCCAATATACCACCAACTTTTTCGTAAACAACTAGATTTCTGAAGCTTTTCCTAAGGAAAATACTAAAAGAATTGCTGATACAATTGTTTATACACACGTTATATTATATTAGTTACAGTCAAATTTGGCTCTTCTTACATCGTTTTCTTTTGGATGGTGTTCTGAAAGCAGCTTTATTAGCGTTTTGGCTGAAAAATGATAGGGTTAAATCCTAAACATGAGAAAGGAAAACTATTTAATAAGCCATGGCGCCTCTGCTCATCAATATTCCGCACTGACTCATCGATGTTTTACAGAATTTTTCACAGATGCTCACAAGATGATTTAAACAACAAGAGCGGCGTCCGACGTTTTAAAAGTTGGCGATCAAAATGCAGAGCTTTCTGGGAGGTTTGTTTTAACATATGAGTAAATGCGCATTATCTGTTTGTGTAAATGTATGCTAAACTTACCTTACGCATTCTTCATGCTTTACTAGCTTAAACTTGTTTTTGATTTGGACACCTTCTGACCAATTCGATTATAAGTTTGTAGCTAGAGAACACGGACGCTAATAAAAGTGAAAGGAAGCTCAGGAGAAGAGGGACGGCTTTATAGGCACCAGAGGCTAATAGTCGTGTTGCTGGATGCCATGTTGGAGATTCGCTTTCTTGTTTTCTCTCTCGCATCCCTCTCTCCCACACCTCCCACCGCATTCTCCAACTCCCCTCCCTTTGTTTATCTCCACAAACTTGGCTTAAACCAGGGCTCTATACACTAAATACACTACGACAAAAAAAAAAAGAAAAGCTAACTTGGGCACACACACACACACACACACACACACGCGCACATTCCCACGCGTCTGCAAAGCTCACATGGCATCCAAACATCTTCTTGTCATGGTCGTTTGTCATTTTTATAGCAGGCGTGTTTACGTGCATCTATATGCGAGGGTGAGTGTGTGTGAGACGAGGGAAAGGCTGTAGTGTTAATAATAGCTGTGTTGTGTTAGTGTGGATAGACAAAAAGAGCCTCCAGGCCCATAAAAGAGCAGAATGTGTCTGAGGTCGCTGGTGTAATCCGTCTCTGGCGGTCAGACGGACAAACCCTGCATCCAAACTTTGTAAATCTTAACCTAAACTGAAGGCAGAGCATATTTAATGAGCAGACGGTCTTTGTAGTGTGTGTGTGTGTGTGTGTGTGTGTGTGTGTCGTTACATGTGTTATAAAATAAAAATCTAATCAGTGTCAAGACACCAAACAAGGGCACGGAATGTAAACACCCAGTATGAGTCAAACAATCGTCAAATCTGATTGGTCAGACGCCGGTGATTAGGTTTTTACTTCTGGCTGTAATTCGTATTTATGTGCCTGTTCTAACGCGGTTTCGTTTCCATAGTAACGACGGACACGGTGATTTGTAAAGCATGTTACCGTTGATTAAGTGATGTTGTTTTGGGTCTCGAGCTGTACTTTTTCTCACATTTCTGACTTTCTTCAGTGCTTCAAGAAAAAATACAAGAGGCTGATGAGAAAATGATGACATACTCATGTTCAGTCGTTACTTTTTTTTTTCCTGGGAAAAAGTCTCTATAAGAGATTGGACTGCGGAGGAAGATCGTGGGCTTGGTTTCCAGGACCACTAACCTGCAATCAGTGGGCCCCTGAGCGAGGCCCTCGACCCTCAAGTGATCAGATAGATAAAGAAATATAAGATAAACGTAAGCGTCAGCCAAACAAACGATGATGTTTTTAATCTCACGCCTTAACAAAAAACAAACACAACTAGCACATCGTTACGACACTTCATGCTAGAAAAAAATAGTCATCGAAAATGAAGATTTCTTCCTGTGCATTGGTTCTGGCTGTCAACCGTCTCTCTGAACCCGTCTGTCTGTCTACAGTTTGCTCTTCAGCTCGAACCCTAGTCTGTACTGGGATTGTGGGAAGAGTGTGATGTTTGTAGAAAATCTTTAGTTGAGAACACCGGGGGGTTTGAAGACTCACTAAAGAAAAAGAAAGGAAACTAAAGGAAATGGGGGGGGGGGGGTTGACGGGTGCTGAGCAGAAGACAAAGAATAGATCAATGAAGAAAAATAAGACAGTGAATGAGAGCAAGACTTGCAGATGATACGGACTGTTTTTATTTAAGACCACGATTTGTAATGGGTGATGATGTTTGTGTGTGTGTATACACATATGTGTGTACTGTGTGTGTGTGTGTGGCCTGTGTCGTTATGGCAGCATGTAGGAATGTCTGGAAATCCATTGTAAGGATGCAGGGTGCACGAGACGGCAGTGCTCTGTGTGTCCCACTGGGGGAGCCGTATTTCCAGACTCAGTTCCTGCCTGAAACTCTGGTTTGATTATGGACGCCCCGCCAGATTGAGCTCTATTAGCGCGCCTAGAAACAAGACATGCTTTATTTTCATGACAAGAGCAGGTTCCGAGTCGCTGGCGGAACCGAAAAACGGTCCTGAAGAAAAAAAAAACAGCTGTGACAGACGGCGCTAACTAACCGGCCGAACGTTCTCTCTGGATTTAGTCTGGATTACGACGGTTAGAGTTACATTTGTAGCAATTGGCAGACACCTTCATCCAAAGCAACTGATTGAGCAGTTAAGGGCCTTGCTCAGGGGCCCAGCATGGCAGATTTGTCGTCCTGAGACTTGAACCCACAACCTTCTGAACAAAAGTCCAACACATTAACCACTTATCCCATAACCATTTGCCACTATCCCACTTACACCATGACTGTGGAACAAACTGTGTGTATTTGTGTGTGTGTGTGTGTGTATGTATGTGTGTGTGTGTTGACCTGTATGGCTGCGAATGTGCACCCTCAGGGTCCCGTTGCTGGCGAACTTCTGACCGCAGTAAGGGCATATTTTCTCCTTCTCTCCGGTGTGAGTCTACCAGATGAACACAGAAATAAGAGGAAAGTCAAAAAACTGACATTAGTGCTCTGGGGGAACCTTCTAGAAAAGTGTGGAAACCTGGGAGGTTATAAGGGTTTGAGACCCTGGAGGTTATAAGGGTTTGAGACCCTGGAGGTTATAAGGGTTTGAGACCCGTCTGTCCTCCACTTCATTTTATTATCCAGCTCTTTAATCGGTGTTTCTCGTTGCTGCTTGTTTGCTGTCATCAGTAAAACATGTAGTATGTGTGTGAAAGTGTAGTGTGTCTGTTATTAAGTGATTTCTCTCTCTCACATACTCACACACTCACACACACACAAACACACACACACACGGTGTGCTGTCAGCGAGAGCGCACCTGAGGCGCCGTGTGTGTTATTAACAGTTTACTGTAGTCGAGGCTAAAAGGCTCAGCTTGTCTGTGTGTCATAAACAGCACTCCAGCCGATTCTGCTAAAGATGTGTGTTTCGGTATGTGTGTGTGTGAGGTGAGTGTGTGTGTGTGTGTTTGAGGTGAGTGTGTGTTGGGTTTCTTAAAGGTATAGATAGATGGTCAGGACTAGTTTTCAACTAATTTTTTCTAGTTTTCAAATAATTTGAGTGACAGAAAAAGAAAGACAATCAACTTATAAGGAAAAAAATAGTGTGTGTGTGTGTGTGTGTGTGTGTGTGTGTGAATCTGATCTGAATTCTCTGTTCTGATTGGTCAGATGCAACGCTGCACAGTTAGCTCCACAGCCAAAGATAAGCTTTTCATCAGACGTTTTCAGATCAAATACACGTTGGAGTCAGGTTGTTTTTAGGGCGTACAAACTTTTGCTTTCACTGGTCAACTCTCTTCATAAGCAATTCTTCTTTATTCACTTCTTCTTTCATTCGTTTTATTTAACAGGAACCGACACACTGGCGACTGACCGGGTCAGTTCCTCCCAAAATTCTTTCTTCGACTTGTCCGTCTCCTTCCTCCTGCCGCGCCGTCGTCCGAGACTTTAATCACCATCTGATCTCACAATCTGATCAGAAGCTGTCAAATCTCAGTGCGTTTCATTTCTCGGTGAAAGCTTTAAGTTAGTCGAGCTGATCTAGCGGTGCCTTACGGTCTGAGTTCAGCTGACAGAAGACGACAGGCATCCCGAACTCGCGGAACTGCTGTCAGGCTCAGTGTGAGACGCTATATTAAAGTCAGGCTTTACATAGGGGAAAAAAATGACAGTCGTTCTATACGGGGACAAGAAGCCGAAACGTTTGTGTCAAAATCTAACCATTCGAGCAGAAAGCAGGGAGCGGAGAACGGTAAACCCCGTGTGATCATAGAGTCATGTTCTGATTGGCAGGTTCACTCGCCAATGAATGCACAGAACATCAAATAAATGGAAGTGAGTGGATTAATACTGTTCTTCCTCCCAGACTGGTACCGGGGCTGCAAACTGGTCAGGAAATCAGTTAAACTGGTGCGGTTGGCGTTCCTCCACTAACTCTTTGAAAATCTTCTCCTGGTCGACCTGATAGTGAGCAGAGCGTCGGCCTCTTCTGTCGACCACTGATAAATTTATTTCTTTTCATTTCTCTGGACGATTAATTTGGCATCGTTACTCTGCCGTCTTTTAAAAATCCAGCCATCATCTAAAAAGAGTGGAAAAGAGCAGCTCCGTTTCCAATTGGGCTCCGGCCCCAGGACTGCCCCGGTGGAAAAGCGGTAACAGTTATAGGGATGTTACAGTGGGTGCTTTGTTTCCTTTAACCACAGAATATTTCCTGCATTAATAAACCAGTGACGTAGGGTTTTCAGTCAGTTACAACTATAAATTACCGTTAGCGTCTGTGAATCGAGTAAGATTCTAAGGATGTTAGCTTAACGAAATTCTTATCGAAAAACAAAAACGCTGAAACTGGAGACTCCTTTCTTAAAATCTGTAACGATGTAACGTTTTTCTGTGTTACCATAGAAGCAATGCTATTGGCTGTTACTACAATATCAGTCGTATTAGCTGTTTCTATAAAAACAATGACGTACTAAAACTAGTTATGGGAAGTAACTCAACACCGACCGACCAACCTGTGGTTGAAGATGATTTTTTTTAGCCCAAGTAAACAAGACCTCTAAAATAATCTGTCCATATAACCAGTGTTCTAAAGTTTGTTGTGATAGACGGGAGGTATACGTTACCTTCTTGTGGCTCTTGAGCACGGACGGCGTGACGAAGGCTTTCTCGCACAGGTCACACTTGTACTTCTTGTGTCCGTCATGCACCACCTGGATGTGTACGTTCAGCGTGTCCTTGCGCTTAAAGGTGGCGTCACACTGGTCGCACTTAAACGTCCTCTCGCCTGGACAGGGAGAACAGACGAGACGTAAATTCCCTCGTTTTCCTTCATAAAGGACGTGAGGCGGCTTTTGTCCTGTTTATAAAAGCTTCTTCCGCTGTTGCCACTTTGCCAGACGGGTTTTTGTCCGGCTTTGAGAAATTGTTCTATTATTCTCCCTGAACTATTTTTCACGCCGAAGGACAGGCACTTCTTCAGGCTGAAGGGCGGGGAGGAAGAAGCGAAAGAAAAGAAATTAAGTGGCCAGCGAATAGGACTAAAATAAAGGGTCCGTGCAATATTGTGGTGAAGCCACAGTGGTTTTAAAGGCTCTTCTTCAAAACCCTGCCTCTCCCTCTCTTCCATAATGTAGAACACCACAAAATAATGGAAATGTTCCACTAAGAAATGGACAGTGGAAAAAAACATGCCTGTGTGTCTGCTGAAACTCTTCTTTGGGTTAAAAACAATAAAAAAAAAAAAAAAGCGGCAAATACTATTCCAGATCCGGGTCCCTTTCCCTATACAGCACTTCGAGGCATAGCGTGTAAGTGCCTTCAGCATGACACGGAAAGACACATGGTCTGGGTGGACCTTCTAACTGTAATCACATAACGCTCAAGAAGGTCCTAAACTACACTATAACTCCGCACCAGGTAGCTTTTCATATCATTTTTTTTTTTTTTTACCAGAAGCCCAAAACAAATTGACCTGATTTAAAACATCCCATAATGACATGAAACGGAAATCCAGTGTATTGTTATAAAGCGTTTAACGGTTCGAATTTACAGAGTTAAAATTGTTTAAAGGCATCTGAGATTTGACCTCACAACCTTCTGGTTACTGGCACAGCCTGTGTACCGCTACCGCAAAAAGAATCACAATCTGCTCTATGCGAAAGTGTTTCCTACATTCATCAGGGTTTGGAACCGACTCCAAACGGGCCGAATCCTGCGGTGGGACGTTGTTTTGCGAGCAGAAATGAGAACGCATCTTGAATCAGTTATAACTGTTGCACGAGGTCTCGGCTATTAGTGTCACTCATCGTTGTGCAGAAAGAAGCCTTTTCTTCATCAAGGAACCAGTTAATTAATCAGCGAGACTAAAGGGAATGGCTGGGGCAGTTACTCACGCCCACTGTGGCAGGATGGACGAGAGGCCCATGAACGTGTGTGTGTAATATAATATCTGAGTAACAGGATGTCATATATTTAATACAGTCTTTTTCTCGGTTATTCTGATTTGAGTAGAGCCTGCAGCGGTCCGTGGGGGTGGAACTAACCGTAACTAAACAATGCAGATCATTTTATCAGGATTAAAAACATGAGAAATAATCAGACGAGTCGTGCACGTGTCACGAAACGATTCCGATTCAAAGCGTCGTCACATAAAGACACCAGTTCGGAATAGACAATGTGTCATGTAAACGCTCTGAATATTTAAATCAGAATCATATTAGTCGAAAAAAAAAAGTGTGTATGTAACCGAGGTGGGCAGCACGGTGGTTTCGTGTTTAGCACTGTTGCCTCACAGCAAAAAGGTCCCAGGTTCGTATCCCCTGCAGGAGTCTTTCTGTGAGGAGTTTGTATGTTCTCCCTGTGTTTGTGTGGGTTTGTGTCCAAAAACATGTATTAATTGCCCATAGGAGTGAGTGTGAGTGTGTGTGTGAGTGTGTGTGTGTGGTTGGTTGTCTGTATGTGGCCCTGTAATGGCCTTGTGACCTGTACAGGGTGACCCCTGCCATTCACCCAATGACAGCTGGGATAAACTCCAGCAGATCCCTGTGACCCTGATTAGGAATAAGCAGGTACAGACAATGAATAGATGGATGGATAGATGGATAAATGGATGGACAGATCAATTGGATGGATGGATGGATGGACAGATCAATTGGATGGATGGATGGATGGATAGATGGATAAAGGTTTTAAAAGGTTTCTCTTTAAAAAAGTGTTCTTTCTCACATATGCCTATCTATTTCCCATCCTTCCTGTGTGTTTGTGTGTGTGTGTGTGTGTGTGTGTGATGGAGAAGAGCGTTGCCAGTGGAGTCCTGCAGGCCCAGTTGTGGTGGTGGTGGTTGGGGAGGGGGGTGTGTTTGTGGGCGTAATCATCAGCCCCCGGGGAGGACAGCAGGAAATGCCTGTGCCTCTATAATCTCTGTGTCATCGGTCTAGACTGGAGGGAGCAGAGGGCAACCCCGTCCTGGCGACTCCCCTCACACACTTACACACACTACAAACAGGGGTGGGAATGACTTGATGGCTCGGGTCGGTGTCGGATTATGTCTGGACGGTTCTGTGTTTAGTATCTTGCTCTGGGAGATGAGAAAGTCGGAAGCAGGACTGCCGAACGTGCGAGACATGATGAGATGTTCTGAGAAGATGAGATGGAGCTTACTGTTATGGATGAGAAGATGGCGCTGAAGGGAGAATGGGGTCCGGAACAGGGCCTTGCACTCCTCGCACTGAAAGGGCCGCTCCTCTGAGTGGGTCTGAAGGAAGACAGAAGGAGAGAGAGAAGGATTGTAGGAAGAGAGAGAGAGAGATAGACAGAGAGAGAGAGAGAGAGAGAGATCTCAATAATAAAGATGTAATACAAATAACAAATAAAACGAAACCCCCTCAAACCCCGATTGCTCGGTTGGATTAAAAGTCTGAATGAGGACGTCTACAAATATTAACTGCTCTTGTAGAATATCAACAGAAACATCTCTCTGAACTCTGAGCTGCTTTTTAGTGACACTATCCACAGGGGGAAAGGTCAAAGGTCATTAGGACAAGGCAAGGGTCAAGGCTTGGCTACAGCTAAGCAGTTAAACTCAGTGGTTGCCATTTTCTTGCTATTTCTTTTTTTTTTCTCGCACTTCTTTCTAGTTAGACTTGGATTTTCCTCCTCAACCTGATGGTAAGAAGAACGTTGATCTCTTCTGTCGACCATGACTAACCTGACAGATTTAATTATTCTTATTCACTACTTTGTTGTTTTCATATGTCGGCTTTTCAAAATGGCGCCCTTCATACTGCGCTCCGTGTAAGCTCCGCCCACTGACATCATTTCTTCCCAATCTCGAAAAAGCCAGGATCTGGGCACTGGCCTGGCCCTGGTAGAAATACAGCATAGACACACACACACACACACACACCTTCTTGTGGTTCTTGTAGACGTTGCGGTGAGCAAACTCTTTCCAGCACAGCTTGCATTTGTACGGTTTGTCCTCACTGTGGATGATTTTATGGGCCGTCACTTGGTCCAATCGCTTGAAGCTGCGGTTGCAGATCTCGCAGGTGTAGGGTCGCTTTTCTGGCGGCCAAAGACACACACACACACACACGTGAGCATTTAGATGGTGTGGACAGTTAACTGCTGAGGACTTTTCTCTCTTTTTTTTCATGTACCCGAATGTGTGATCATGTGGCGTTTCAGCTGATTGGTTGAGATGAACTTCTTGTCGCATGCAGGACAGTCGAATATCTCGTGGATCTGAAAATGACAGAAAAATCAGAAATCATTCATTCACCTGAAATCCACATGCAAGATCTTCTTGATCCTCAGATCAACTCGCAGAGGAGGACGTGTCTCCGAGACACACACAGCTTTTTATTCTATAAAATAATTAAACCTCAGGGTTAAAACAACTACCCTTTTGGATAAAATAACAGCTAGTGAAGTCTGTGGCGTGTCCCGCTGAAGGATTTTTACGTGACTGGACCACACAGATTTAACCAATGGATAAATTGGATAGTTATGTATTGAAACCGTTCTCGGAAGATAAACAGACACTTTAATTAGACAGTGAAATTATTGATGGCTAACAGAGTCCGAGTCCAAGTCAGTTGAGGTCCCCGGAGTCTCTAAAACTACATTTAAAGAGACATAATATTTGTATAATAATGTGGACCTGAATCAAACAACGGCTTTGTCTTCTTTTACTTTTTTTGAGAGATTTCAGAGTCTGGAGTTCACCAAAACCATAAAACGAATCTTTTCTAACACTTTCTGGTCTCTTGTCTGTCCGTTTCCTCTGTGATTCTACAGCAGCTTTCAAGAAACCTCATCAGAATATTCACCACAGGGCGATAACGCTGAATGATGTCATTCACATGCGAAAGCCTCTTATATCTGAAGCGGCGGCTTTGTGTCACATCCTGAAAATAATGACTTTATGTGCAGGGAGTTAAAGGCTAGACGATTTTTGTTGAACGTTCTGATTGAGTTCGCTGAAGCGTCTGCATTTTTCTTATCTCCCCGTACCGAAAACGTCTGGCTTCCCCGCCAATTTTTGAAGACTTTTCCCGCATGATTGGTACAAAGTTACAATCAAAAATAGAGTTGCGAACGCTAATATTAGCTGAGTCGCGCCCAGGTCGTCTGTAGCAAAATACTAAAGCCTCAAAAGCATGGGTTCTCCACTGGGTCCCAAAGCCCTCAGACAGGGCCCGGGTGTTCAGGGTGGGGTATGAAAGAGAAAAGGATGAAGACAAACATCTGGGCCATGATCACATCTGTTTCAGCGCAGTATGCATGTGGGAAAGTTATCGGAGCGGGATGGCCGTAAAAGAGGAACGAACGTGATCTGAGAAGCACAGGGGCTTTTACAGACAGACAGTGGGGTTAATGGGGCATAAGACATATAATAACTAACATATAAACACTGAGTTATTAGAATTATTAATAAATTAGAGGCAGAAAATTAGAGCTTATGTAGACGTACCTGATCTATTAAAACCCTTCATTCTGTCCTAAATCTAATCTAAAAAATTCACACCTTTAGACTTCTTCGTCTAAAAGTGTTCTTGTTTAGTGTTTTCGTTCTTTTCGTGGCTTTTTGCTGGGAGGAATTCTGACGCCAGCGCTAACGGCTGATCCTCCGCTCTGTCCCACTCTTACGTTTCATGAGCTCCCGAGGGACGAGTCAGTGAAACAGAAGACGACCTTTTCTTCTGCGCTCAGCGTAAAACAGCGACGGCCCTCGCCTCCTACAGAGAAGACCTGAAGGGAGCTGAAGCGAATGTCAGGGAGAAACGCTGCGAGGGAGGAATATGCTCGGAAATGTGGAACCTGATTCACTGGGAGCGTAGCAACCGACAAAGAGTAAGGAGGACGCTAGGAGACTAGATAGGTGGAGCAAGCGAGGATGAGGAGACAGGCAGAGAGATAGGCACAGGGAGTGAGAGAGAAAGAGAGAGAGAGAGAAAGAGAGAAGGAAAGAAAGAGACTGTGAGATAAACAGAGTGAAAGAGAGACAGAGAGACAAGTGATAGATGGAACATAAGAGAGGATGAAGAGGACAGGAGACGAGAGGGGGGATGTGGCTGACCTTGCGGTGCTCCTGCAGGTTGACTGAAGACGAGCATTTTCTATTGCAGATGGTGCATATGAGCTTCCTCCTTGTGCTGCCTGCAGAGAAACCACACACACACACACACACACACACACACACAACGAATCAGCGTTGAGGTAGGAGGATGATTCCTCGGGACAGACGGTAGCCGTCCGACCGGAAAAACAATGAAAAACAATGACAAAAAGGTTGGCAGATTAATCGAACCAGGACGGAGAACATATATATGTGTGTGTGTGTGTGTGTGTGTGTGTGTGTGTGTGTACTCTGAGATTTTGTTTCATTTAGTTCAGCAGTTCGTTTACAATCGAGAAAAAAGTATTCAAAATGCCGGTTTCAGGTAATGAGTCGACTCGAGTCCGCGAACGAAGCGAATCTGGTGCTGCATTTGAACAGATATATAAAAGAAAGCGAAAAAAAAAGACTTAAAAATAAATAAATAAATAAAGACTGAAGGATTGACCAGATTCCAGATGGTCCGGGGAAAAAAACTCATCTCATTTCTCAAAGATAATTTTTTTCTTATTTTATTAAATCTACGGATGTTTTAAATTGTTTTGTCAGCTGAGGAAAAGTCTGGAGCGGCGCCGTGTGGGTGTCCTGGCGCTGCTCGAGTTTCCTCGGACATCGTAAAACGTCCGATTCTGGACTGAGTCCAACCAATAAAAGCGCTGATGTTACTTTATTAACCGGAAAATATCGGATTGTACAGAAATCTCATACACATGACCTACAATTAATATCTTGTGCATGCGAGCGACTGTCAATGCCAAATATTTAAAAAATAAACAATATTTATATATAATGAGCGGGCTGCGACAAACGATTCTTTTAACAGATGATTAATCGACAATTATTAAAACGATTGATTAATTAATCCGATTTTTTGGGGCTTGTGATTAGTTAAAATATGAATTATTACCTATTATAACTGATAAAAAGAATCCAATCACAAAATCACTTCAGCTTTTAAAAATGTATTTTTAATTGGGCTGCGATTATTTTATTGACTAATTAACAGGCTTTATTTCAAACTTTTTTTTCAACCTAAAGTGAACAATGAACCAGACGTCCTGTAGACGTAAATAAATCTGAGACTTTACACATGCCGGTAGATTTAGTGTTGTTTTATAAAACTTGGCAACAGGTTCGGCTTTGTTTACACTCCAGTGTTATTTTTCCACTAAGCACTTGATGACTGTTTTGCGCTACAGCGCCACACTGGTTAAACTGTGCTATTGCAGCCCTTTACATCGGGTCAACAATAATTGTCGACAATTTTTTTGAGTCAATGTTATCGAAAATGACGACTAATGGTTTCAGCTTTATTTATAAAATATATAAATATAACGTTATAACAGGATGTGCTGGAGAACACATCAATTTATAAGCTGATTTGTTTAATTACAATATAATTACAATGATAATTACAACCAGGATTCTTTTACACTTCATTTCTGTTGGATGTCTTCTTGTACTTTCTACAATACTCTCAGTATTGTATATGAATGTAGTGTGTGTGTGTGTGTGTGTGTGTGTGTGTGTGTTGTACCTGTGTGCACGTTGCTCTTGTGTTTCTTCAGCGCGTCTTTACTCTTGAATCTTTTCCCGCAGCTTTCGGCTTTACAGATGAATCTCGCTTCTCCTTTACAGGCTTCCTTATGCTGTTCGAAGCTGCGCGCGTAAATACATTACCGTAAAAAATGGGATAGAAAGTAACTTTGTGTGTGTGTGTGTGTGTGTGTGTGTGTGTGTGTGTGTAGTACCTGGACTCGGAGATGAAGGAGCAGTGACAGAGTGCGCATTGGTGAACTCGGGATGCATCTCCAGATGAACTCTCAGTGCAGTGGAGGACACTACAAACCACACACACACACACACACACACACACACAAACATTTCCATAACACTTAAAATAATCCAAAAAAATTAATTGTCATGAACCTAAAACGCATGATTTAAGGTGATCATTGGTGTGTGTGTGTGTGTGTGTGTGTGTGAGACTGACTGGCGCTGCAGTGCCTGTTTGACGGGAAACACTTTGCCGCAGTTGTGGCACTTGAACTCTTTGTCCTCTGCGCTGGCTCTCTGGTGTAAACTCTGCAGATGTTCGGCCAGAACCTCCTCACTGGGGAAACTGCTTTCACACAGCAGACACGGGTGATCCTCCTGCTTTATCGAAGACTCTACACACACACACACACAAAATATTTTACACACAAAACTTCATATTATGACTCATAGACGTGATTACACTCTGTACGCATTGAACCCCGAGGTCAGTCGCATGTGGGGACGTCGCATGTCTTCTGCGTTCCTGTGACTGCGGTTAGTCTCGGCTACTTTACCTGGTTGAGTGCTGACACTTTTGGCCTCTTTGCTGTCCTCCTCTTCGTCTTTGACCATCTCGTCCTCTTCCTCCTCCTCCATGTCACTGTCCAGGTAGCCGATGAGGAGCTCGGTGTCGGTGTCGATGTCGTCCACGGCGAGGTAAAAGATGTTCTCTCCGTCCTGTCGGAGGACACAAAGACATCGTGTCACGATTCTGCGACGTGATTGGTTTCTGTTTCTTTCTGATGGAGAAATTCTTAATCTAACCTTGAGCAAGTCTGTAGTGTTAATGTTTACATCACACACACACACACACACACACACACACACAGTAAAACCCTTATAATAATAAATGTCTCAGACACATGTTTTTGTGATTGGAGTTATACTTGTCATACATGGAGTGATGCTATGCAGAAAGAATGACAAGTTGAGGAATAGCTAATCAAATCCTAATAAACCACACACACACACACACACACACACACGCATGCGGTGAGAGACGAAGAGCCGACAGAAGGAAAACAGTTTATCTACTCTGCCTGATTAAGGTCAGGGGTCAAACACGGGAAAACCTGAAATTTGCTGTTATCAAAGCTCCCTTATGTCCCGGGTGGAGGGGAGAACGCAGGAAACGTACATGCTGGTGTGGCTTTTATACAGTACGACAAAGAGCAAGAACGTGAGAGACAGACAGAGACGGATGAGGACCACCAGATGTTCACTATCAACACAATATTTTGTGTTATTACTTGCATGACTTTAGCAGAGATCCTTTATTAGCAGAATAATATAGAATTTATTGTAGTAGTACGTATATATATATATATATATATAAATATAAATATAACATTATAACAGGATGTGCTGGAGAACATATCAGTTTAGAAGCTGATTTGTTTAATTACAATGTAATTACAATGATAATTACAGCCAGGATTCTTTTACACTTCATTTCTGTTTGGATGTTCTCTTCTACTTTCTTGACTATGACTTTATTCAGAAATGTGTTGATTATAGAAAAGGTTCTCTAATGTTTTGTCAATGGCAGTGGGTTCCGGGCTGTTCTGTCTATGACTTTATTCTCTAATGTTTGTCTACAAAAGGAGTTTTATGTAATGTTTATAAAAGGTCCTTAAATGTTTGTTTAGATGTCTGTAGCCTTGGTTCTCTAATGTTTCGTCTGTAGAATTGGTTCTCTTATGTTTCGTCTGTAGAATTGGTTCTCTAATGTTTTGTCAGTAGAAAAGGTTCTCTAATGTTTTGTCTGTAGAATTGGTTCTCTTATGTTTTGTCAGTAGAAGAGGTTCTTTAATATTTTGTCTGTAGAAGAGGTTTTCTAATGCTTGTCCGTAGAAGACAATTGTTTGCATTGTTTAAAATAAATGTGGATTATCGTCCATTTTGATAGGATCATGTAAGTAGAGTAAATATGTTGTGTGTGTGTGTGTGTGTGTGTGTGTGTGTGTGTGCCACCCTGAACTATTTCATTTACCCAGATGAGAAAGATGAATAAGGACATGAAGAGGCATGAAGACAAAGCGTGAGACAAAGAGACGAAACGGTGGTATATCTTCATTTCTTTCTGTGTGTGTGTGTGTGGTTTTTCCTTATCTTGGGCCAAGCGTCATTACACCTCCTTATCTAACCCACATTCAAAGCACCACACACACACACACAGAGCACTATCACACTGCTACAAGACATAACAAACACACACTCTCTATAGTCTACTGGGTGTCTCTATCTGTTTTGTCCTGTTTGATGATCTTAAAATAAAACACTAACACACACTAATTAAGTGTGTGTTAGTGTTTTTAAGTGACTTTTTAAGTGACTCTTATATACAGAGCTTGATTGACAGGACGCGTCTGATGATTCCTGCGCTCTGGTACCTGGATGGCTGCCAGGTTCTTCTCCTCTTGAGTCGGCGCCTGATGCACAAAGCGCAGCCAGTTAGCGTGTCGAGGGTTACTGGCATCCAGTATGTACAGCACGTCCCCTCTGTTCCCTCGAACCTGCAGCAGTGACAACATCAACAGGGAAATAATCATGTCTCAGCCAACATTTCGGTTTAAAATTTTATCCCGGGTTTAATTATGCAAAGCAGGACCTGAGAAAGTAGCGACATGCGGAGTGGTCGAGGATAAATTAACTCTAACTTAATTATTAATCAATCTCTACTTTTTAACTATTAATTGTAACATCACGGACTTCCGGACAGGCAAAAAAAAAAAAAAACTACGCGGATTTCCAGTACTAGGCAACAGCACCATGACGCTAATTAGCAGAATGCAAGGCACCTGAACTGACCTGGTCATTTAGGTAGCACCAGGTTGGGCCGCAGCCCTGGTACAGGAAAAAAGGAAAGAAAAAAAAAGAAAATTAAGATAAGAAAATTAAGAAAGAGAAAAGAAAAAGAAAGAAAAAAAATAAATAAGAGAAAAGAAAAAAGAAAAGAAAAGAAAAGAAAAGAAAGGAAAAGTAAGAAAAATTGATAGAAGAATAACATGTAGTGCGCTCCCCGTGAGCATAACATTAATCTCTGTTTATTTAGTCCCTTTCAGGATTTTGCGTCTCTTTTCGTAATTGTTAAAATTCCTGATTTCTCGTCAGCTTTTTTTTTTGAAGAATAATTCGGACATACTACATCCGCCATGTTGATATGGTCCTATGTCATTTGATGATAACAACATGGCGGATGTAGTATGTTTAAATTTTGTAAATGGTTGAGAAGTGTGCAGTAAATAAACCCGTCCTGGTTTTAGGACACTAACGAAGTCCAGCTCCTGCCTCTGTTTTTAGATACGAATGATTATTGCTGCTCGACTGTGCCGGTTTTATTGGACTGCAATGACAGCTAATGATGTCTCGCATTCTCAGACCGTGTAATGCAGCTCCAGTCTTAATTGCACAGCTGCACCGAAACCCTCCTGCACATCAAAGCGCAGTTCGGTTAGCCGATTACACGGCACGGCTGGTTATCAGAGCGAACACGGCAGGCAGCACTGTAATTTGAAGATTGAAGCTTACGGTACGCTGCGCATCCGTCCGAGAACGCAGTTAGGCAGACAGACAGATGTATAAATCACCTCTGTAATGCGGCCAAGCCCCGAATGATGCAGGGTCTAATTAAATTGTTACAGGGCTGAAAATAAAACCTGTGTCTCACAGGGCAAATATTAGGAGAGGGAACATGGGGAAAGGGAAAGGTTCTGGATGGGGGGTGGGGGGGGGGGGGTGGTTTTGGTTGCCCATGGTGGTGCTGTTTGGCAGGCTGAGCGGTTATTACGGAGAGGACGTAGGCTGAGCGGTATGAGCTGAGAACGTGGTCTAAATGCCTGCTCTGATTACCCAGTCAAGCATTTCTGCACCCAATCCCAGAGGCGGTGAGGTTCACGGTGCCAAACTGCTGTTTAGAACCGGCTTTAGTCATCAGCTTTAGTCATCAGCTTTAGTCATCAGCTTTAGTCATCAGCTTTAGTCCAAAGTATGTGCCTTTCTGTATAAGCAAAAATAAAGCAGATATCTGCGGCCTGCATCTCTAACCCAGTTACATGCAGTGATCTATTTCTATCTCTATCTATCTATCTATCTATCTATCTATCTATCTATCTATCTATCTATCTATCTATCTCTGTCTATCTATCTATCTATCTATCTATCTATCTATCTATCTATCTATCTCTTGGTCTATCTATCTATCTGGTCTATCTATCTATCTATCTATCTGTCTATCTATCTATCTATCTATCTATCTATCTATCTATCTATCTCTTGGTCTATCTATTTATCTATCTATCTATCTATCTATCTATCTATCTATCTATCTATCTATCTATCTATCTATCTATCTATCTATCTATCTATCTCTCTTTATCTATTTCTTTCTAGTCTTTTCTTCATATCTATCTATCTATCTCTGTCTGTCTGTCTGTTCATCTATCTATCTATCTATCTATCTATCTATTTATCTATTTTTTTATCTTTCTTTCTTTCTTTTTTTTCTTTCTTTTTTCACTTCTATGATTCTGTCTGTTCATCCATCTGTCCAACCGCCGGTCGTCCCTTCCGTCGATCAGTCCATCTATCCATCCATCCATCCATCTACTGTATCTATCTATCTATCTATCTATCTATCTATCTAGTCTATCTATCTATCTATCTATCTATCTATCTATCTATCTGTCTGTCTGTTCATCCATCCATCCATCCATCTCGTATCTATCTATTTGTTCATCCATTCAGAGCCATCTATTTATCTATCATCCATCCATCCATTTATCCATCATCCATCCATCTATCTATCTATCTATCTATCTGTCTGTCTATTTATCCATCATCCATCCATCTGTCTATCTATCTATCTCTGTCTGTCTGTCTGTTCATCTATCTATCTATCTATCTATCTATCTATCTATCTATCTATCTATCTATCTATCTATCTATCTATCTATCCATCCATTCATCCATTTATCTAAAGTTTATTTATATTTACTGGTTTGTAGAAAACTTTTATTTAAAGCAGTGTTAACTGTGAGCGGTTTAGGGTTAAAGTTCTCGCAGTGATCTGGCAGTACTGGGCTTTAAACCTACATCCCAAACATCACCTTTACCGTCTCATTCATCTCTAATAAACGAGCAGGATTGCTATGGATCCGGCGTGTGTGTGTCTGAGTGTGAAACAGAAACACACCCTGATTGGGACTGAAACTGGGTTTTGTGCTCTGGAGCTTATCGTATCGTTGTGTTTGTTAAAGATCCTCGATGGATGTGTTGTTTAACTACCTCCCACATCAGCCTGGGGTCCATGCTCTCGTCCAGATCACCAGGCATCCTCTTCTCACCGGCAAACGGGCCGAACTTCTCCCCCTGTAACACACACCGAGTCTCAGTTACACACCGTCGCTTTAACTTCATTTCAATTAAAAAACTCTGTGATGATCAGGCAGTGAAGTTAATTCATAGAATCAATTTAAATTCTCTTAATAATTAAATAAAAACAATAAGAATATAATAAGAATTTTTGAAAATCCTAAACTATTTAGACTGGAATTTATTTTTAATAATTAATATCCTCCTTAATTTTTTTTTTTTTAAAATAAATGATATGTTTAAATTACTAAAAAAAAATTATCTTTAAATATTAAAATAACCTCTAAAGAGGCTACCTATTAAGGTATCAAGTAAAACGCACACATCCTAATAGGTGCCACACTGCTGGCCTAGTGCACTTAAAGCGCGTAGGACGCTCCCTCTGATGTAGCCTGTGTAGTGCGCATGTGTAGGGAGGACGGAGCTGTTTGAGATACGGACTCGATTCTAACGTTTCCTCCGCTATATACGTGGCACCTCACGGGTTCAGAAATGTGAAGCGGCATTAAAAACTTGGCATGTGGATTAAATTAACAGACGAAATGACATTAATAAACGCGACAGGACGACTAATGTTGTAGTTTTTTGTCACTTTTTGGGTTTTTTTTATTTCCTTTTTTTCTTTAAAAACGAACAAACCTTCTTGACTCGTCTCGCAGTGTAAAGCCCGACTCCGTCCTGGACTCTGGAGGATTTCAGAGAGAACCTGTCTGGCACGTACATGCCCAGCATTGTCATTAGTCTGAGCTAATAATCGGGAAAATGTCAAATTTCCTGTCAGAAAGCGAGTAAAATCGTCTTTTTATTCGTTTTTGTTTTTCCTCCGTCCTGCTTTAAAGTTTTCCTCAGAATCTCGGCGCAGCTCGAGCCTCCATGTCGTTTTGCCTCGCTGTGATTGGAGGAAAGTTTGTAACCAGGGGCAACATGTTTTTCAACGAGGTGGAGCTTCCGTGTTTTTCGTGTGACGTTTAAACGACAACGCGCTGTGATTGGTGGAAAGTTTGAAACCGGCTGCACATTTTCGCTGAATGTAAAGATGCTCTGTGGAGATTTGTTAAAATTGTGTTTCAAGACGAATTAAAATAAAATAAAATAAAATAATTACAAAAACAATTTACATGTAAAGATAAAAAACTGCGTTATATTCTACAGAAGTGTGTCTTTTACAGTGCATTTGGTAGCTGGGCCTTTAGTGTGGATTTACCCCGACTGATACCCCTCTTAATACCCCCACTATCACATCACAATTATAGAAACACATCAATACTAAACAAACACACAATATAACATGGCGTGGAATTACAGACAGACAGACATTTCACATATTGAGGATAAAAACCATTTTTATTAAAGCGAGAATCTCCGTTAACACACAACTCCAAACCTCTACACTACAACCACAACTGATGTCATCGTGCGCCAGCCTGCAGGCTTCAGGAGGCGGGTTTAAAAATCTGATTGGTTAAAGAAACAGTCTTTAATGATTTGAACCAATGATCAATCTGCCCCTGCTGATTTAGTGTAAGTTTCATGGGCAGCGCTACTGATTCTGAAGGCAGATTAGATTATTTCTGGTCAGGAAAACCTACGATTTAGTTGTTTTGTTTGTTTTTTTTTTAGCATTTCTCAGTTTGTAATGTGTAACCTGAATGCAATGATTACACTTTATATTAGTTAATTACAATAGCAGGTAAGAATCTGGGTATTTTCTTTTAAACGCATTTGTTGAATTATGTTGTTTGTAACCAATGGCCACTGTTTTATCCTGCAGTTCACCTGAATCGAATGGAATGAATCAAATGCTGTAGGCACTAAAATAAATCCTGTAGGCACTGAATCAAATGAGGAAAGTACTGAACCAAATGATTTATGCAGTGAATCAAATGCCGCAAATACCTACTGTAGGCGCTGAATCAAATGGGGTGAGTACTGAATCGAATGCCGTGAGCACTGAATCAAATGCGATAAGTGCTGTAGGCACCAAATAAAAGGCTGTAAGTAATAAATTGAATGCTGTGGGTACTGAGTCGAATGCGGTAATTACACTAAAAGCGCTGAGTACTGAACAAATTGCTGTCTGTACAGAGTCAAATGCAGTAAACAACGAATCGAATGCTGTAGTTACTGAATCAAATGTTATCAGTACTGAATTCATTGCTGGGGCACTGGAACCCGGGTATTTTCTGTTAAATGCGGCTTCCTGTTCGCTGGTAGTCTTTGACCCGTCTGCTGTCCCATCGTTTGCTCGGTTCTTTCCTGAAAAAGCTCTCCAGTGAATTTTGCTTTGGCTCTCTAATGAGGCGAGGGTGGAAACAGTCGTTTCTTGAAATAAGATCCGAAACACTAATGAATAAAAAAATAGCTGTAATTGTAACCACATATATTTTTTTGCGGCCCGGTGACCCAATGATCCATGGACCGGTACCAGTCCACAGACCGGGTGTGGGGAACCTCTGCTATAGGGTTGGGGGTTTTTTTTTAATTATTTAACCAGAAACAATAACCTTGAGAAAACTCTTAAAGACAATAAAAATAATTAACCAGGCAATATTTCTATAACTGTATTAATAATAACTGTGTTATTATCTTACATTTTGGGTGTAAACTGGGGCAGTATTTAGGCCATGTGTCCCAAAGGAACTGACAAGAAAAGTCACAGACAACGACGCATGTTAGAAATTAGAAACAGATCAAACAAGCTCTGGATGTGCCGTGCGCTGACATTTCGGATCCACCTTTATTCACTTAGCGTCTCGAGAAAACAGCTTCAAATACAAAACGCCGTTCAAGGGCTGTAAAAAGAGAAACAGCAGAACACACAGTCCCGGAAATCCGAAAGGTCATAAAATGTGAAACCAAAGTGAACAAACTGATGGCAGATGACAGTTTGTAGAATGTCCGATTAAACACACACCTCAGTTCGCCCAGTTTTCCCAGTACTTCAGCTGATGACATCCTTGAAATCATTTTCTGTGCTAAAGATAGCAAACCTCCTCGATGAGTCTATGCTATATTGAAAATTGGCCTTCAACAAACTATGCCAGATGAACCTGAGGAGAAGCTTGCCAGAGATTTGTTTCTCTGACCTTGATCAAACTGAAGCCTGTCATCGAGAACCTTGCGTTAGTTCGGCCATCTTATCTCCAGACGGTCCCTTTTCTGTTCGTTTCTGTTCAGTTTATCTGATTGTGTTCCCCTGTTCATTGTTTTCCTCTTCAAACCAATGAGACTTGTTTTTTCTTCGTTTATGGATCAATGAATGATAGTAGATTTCCAGGGTTAAATGTCAGCTGCCTGTCCATGGGTGTCCTAAATATGGACAATTACCCTGGTATAAACATCTCAAGAAACAAAATGTTAGATTAAATGTAAGATTAAACTGCCTCCAGTTCCTGTCACATGACATGTGAAGGTTGTCGTGTAACAACCACACATCCCACCCAGCCCCACCCCACCGCCCCAGAAATTGTGGAATGCATCATGGTCTTCCATCGGGTTTTTAATTATGCTGTTTGTAACCAATGGCCACTGTTTTATCCTGCAGTTCACCTGGACTGGCCCAGAAGAGCTGAGTTTCAGTACTGAATTGAATGGAATGAATCAAATGCTGTATTCACTAAAATAAATGTGGTAAGTACTGAACCGAATGCTGTAAGCACTGAATCAAATGGTGTTGGCATTGAATCGAATGGTTTTGGCACTGAATCAAATAGCGTAAGTACTGAACCAAATGCTGTAGGCACAGAATCAAATGGGGTAAGTATTGAACTGAATGCTGTAGGCGTTGAATAAAAGGCTGTAGGTACTAAATTTTATACTTTGGGTACTGAATCGAATGCAGTATCTAGTAAACTAATTGCTGTAAGTACTGAATAAATCTTCGTCTGTACAGAGTCAAATGCGGTCGACAACAAATCGAATGCTGTAGTTACTGAATCAAATGATATCAGTGCTGAATTTATTGCTGTAGGCACTGAATCGAATGTTGTAGGTACTGAATCAAATGCTTTAACCAGTGAATCGAATGCTGTAGGTACTGAATCAAATGCTTTAACCACTGAATCAAATGCTGTAGGTACTTAATCAAATGCTTTAACCAGTGAATCGAATGCTGTAGGTACTGAATCAAATGCTTTAACCACTGAATCAAATGCTGTAGGTACTTAATCAAATGCTTTCACCACTGAATCAAATGCTGTAGGTACTGAATCAAATGCTTTCACCACTGAATCAAATGCTGTAGGTACTGAATCAAATGCTTTCACCACTGAATCAAATGCTGTAGGTACTGAACCAAATGCTTTCACCACTGAATCGAATGCTGTAGGTACTGAATAGAATGTTGTCAGTAATTAATTAAATGCTGTAGCTACCAAATCGAATTGTGACTGAATCGAATGATGTAAGTAATGAATCGAATGCTGTCGGTAATGAATCGAATGCTGTCGGTAATGAATCGTATGCTGCAGGTAATAAAATGAAAGCTTTAGCTTCAGATGTTTGCATGCTATCACAACGGCACCAGCTGTATCTGCAACACTCGTGTACAGCTACTCACAATCAAGTGCAGTCATCACACACTTCACACCCATCACATCTGGAAGTCCTCCTGTATTCGTTCTTCAGTTCTCTCAATAATCGTGCGCTGATTCTCCATATCGGATCTACGTAAGTATCTGGTGACCAGGAAGAATTGGAGGCAGGCCGCCGCCGGGAGGGGGGGGGTCGGGGGCTGCTCAGTGAGAAATGGATACGCCGTCCAGACACTAAAACATGTGGACAACCAGCTGTCTAAATCTAGAGCGATTGAGGAGAGGATACACGCAAAGGTACACATGCAGCCACTGGAGCACACATGTAAACACACACACACACTTCAAAACGACCCAGCCCAGTAAACCCCACCCACAATGCTAGTGAACATGAGAGCCTCTTGATGAAGTGTGAAGCGCTTCGGAATGTTTCTCACACACGCATACACACACACTTTAATGTTTAGTTTTAAGTGTGTTAATGATAATACACCTCTCACAACCTCCCGGCTCCGTGGCTAATCAGTCTAGCATCATGTTTCCATGCATTTGTTTACTCCTTCCCACGGCCTTGTTTATCTCGCACCCTTCCTGACAAGCCGCTTCTTCGTCTCCGAGGAGTTTTGCGGTCATGAGAAAGTGTGAGTTCGGTTTCGTTTTTGTTTTTAACGCGTTATTTAGTCGAATTCTGAGTGAGAGTGCAAACTTATTTATGTGTTTAATGACAAAACTGTTTGAATTATTGACACGTGTCATTTGTCTGAATATTTATGTAGGGAAAAAAATAAGGATTATGTGGCGTTTAAAATAATTTTGAATAGTTAACATTTGAAAATTAACACTGTTGATATTTTATTTATTCATTTATTCATTCGTTCATCTTCTATACCCGCTTATTCCCTAATTCGGGGTCACAGGGATCTGCTGGAGTCTATCCCAGCCGTCTCTGAAAGGGCGAAAGGCAGAAGGGGGACACCCTGGACAGGTCTCCAGTCCATTACAGGGCCACACACACACACACACTTATGGGCAATTCAGAATTACCAATCAATCTAACATACATGTTTTTGGACTGTGGGAGGAGTTAAAGAACTTTCAGTTCCTGTACAGAGTCCTGATTCTGTCTCAACCCCTTTGGGATGAACCGGAACCCCGACTGAACCCCAGACCTCCTCAAAGTCAACATTAGTGTCTGATCTCGTTAATACTATTGGAACTGAATGATCGAATCCACACCTGGAGTCACATGACCATGGAGAACCTGCAGAGAAGGAGGCGGAGGTTCTTATAGGACGAAGAGTGAGACTAACATCTGGAATAGGATGATCAAAAACACATATGGATGTGATGATCAGGTGTCCAAATTTTGTAGATGATCTTATTGCCACTTGGACACAGAACTTTTCATGATGTTTATAATTCACAGTGTTTAAACTATAAATTTAATTTCTGTGTGTGTGTGTGTGTGTGTTGTGTGCGTGTGTGTGTGTGAGTTTACACAGGTGCGCATACGTGTGTAGGTGTGCTTGCTTCTGTGTATGTATTCTGAGTGTGTGTGTGTGTGTGTGTGTGTGTGTAATGTGGAGAGAAGGGCAGCTATTCTAACAGAGGTCTTTGTGTGGCCCTCACCATCCTGCCCCCAACCTCCATGACCTCTGACCCCTGATGACTCTGCTGTCAGCGCCACTGCTGTAAAGAGGGCTGAAACGATTAGGAGCCAGTGACCCTAATCGTGACCCCCATAGTGCACTCTCACACTCACACACACACACACACACACACACACAATGACCTCACTACAACTGTCATTCTCAACTTTCACTTTTCAGAGTTTATAATGTGGCTTTTTTTGTTTTTCTCTTTCTCTCTTTCTCACACACACACACACACACACACACACACACACACAAACGGGGATTGTATATTTGTATATAAAAGTCTTTAAATACTGGAAGTAACATGGCATCACATGTTAGTATAAAAGCAGGTCTAATGTCGCGTTCACATCAAACGTGAATGAAAAGATTTATGTTATTAAATGCGAAGACGTGAATAGAGTCAAACCCATACTAATCTCTCTCTCTCTCTGTCTCTCTCTCTGTCTGTCTCTCTCTCTGTCTGTCTCTCTCTCTCTCGAACTCTATCTTAATATGTCTCTCTCGCTTATTCCCTCTCTCTATCTATCTCTCTTTCCCTTACTCATTCTTTCTCTTATTCTCTCTCTCCTTTATTGTCCCTACCTTGTCTCTCTATCGCTCCCTCTCTCGCTATCTCTCTTTCTCTGTCTCTCTCTCTGTCTCTACCTTATTCTCAATTTGTCTCTCTCTCTCATCTTTTATGTCTCTCTTTCTTATTCTCTTTTAATCTCTCTCTTATTCTTTTTTATTCTCCCTTATTCTCTCTCTCTCTCCCTTATTCTCTCTTTTCTCCCTTATTGTCTCTCCCTTGTCTCGCTCTCTTTCTCTTTCTCTTATTCTCTCTCTTCCTTTTCTCACTCTCTCTCTCTTATTATCTCTCTCTCTCTCCCTATCTTGCTTACTGTCTCTCTCTCTCTCCCTCTCTCTCGTGGCTTTTTATTTCATGTTAGTTCAGACGAAGCTCTCTGACCCCCCTGACACCCAGCACCCCCCTCCCTCCTCCATTCTAAGAACCGCAGCCTCGTCTCCTCCAAGGTCGGTCGTTAATGCTCTCACTGTGTTGGATTCTGAGTGAAGGCGGATGAGAGAAAGGGAGGAGAGGAACAGAAAGATGAGACAGAGATAATTATGTAGGTAAAGCCTGAGAAAATGGCTGAAGATCGTTGAGCGACTTTGCTTGTTTGTTTTTGTAAACAACTCCTGGACGTACGTGCAACTTTTGATTTGGTTCCGTCTGTTAAAAATGCTGCATATGCAGATGCATTTTATGCAACATTTTAATTCCCGCGAAATATTTCTAAAGGGAAGTATTTATATGCTGAGGTTCCACTGTACTAACTGTATTAGAGTATAGCAATCACAACGATTAGTTAGTTCGCTAGCAGGCGCTTTATCCTCGTTAGATACCTACAGGATGACCGTACGTTTTGGCAACCTCTTCTGTGGAAAACTAGCGCGCTGGTCGCACCCAGAAGAACCAGAATGATCCGTGATGTCCAAATGTGGATTCTAAAATAAACCCTGCTGGTTTAGAGAGTGTGTATGATGTGTTGAGTCATTTGTTGGTGAATGTTGAGAAAACGGAGGCCAAGCGTCGCGGCTTTTCTCTTCGCCTTCGCCCCTTTCTGTTCCCGTCATTTCACAAACACAATCGCATGCGGGTGCCGTAAATTGACACAGCGTGTTAGAGTGTTCATGTGGTTAGAGATGTGTGTGTGTGTAAAACACACTGACTTTAGGCAGTTCTTCTCCAACTTTCTCAAAAAAAATGTCACCAGGAGTTCAGATTGGGACACTTTTATATCCCCTGACACCCCCCCCCCCCCTCCCTCCCCCACCTCTGGTAATATAATTTATAGTAAAATAACCCTATTATACCCCTTCCTTTTATTACAATAGAGAGAAAGAACCAATATAGTGTCAGTCAAGTGGCTTCTTTATAGGTGTCTATAGAATTCATTAGGAGTCAAAATTCATTATTCCAAATGATTCTGAACAGCAGGCCGAATCACCAAAGACTTCACCAAACTCACCTATTGTTTATCAAGTTGTTCATTTGACGTGAGTCAGAATCCAAGCCGATAACTAGCAGAGGTTTTCCAGATCGATTCAGAGAAGTTTGAAGGTTAAATCGAACCAGATGAAGCGCCCGGGTGACTCTTGCCGTCTGGATAATGTGTAAGATGGATATTGAAGAAAGCAAGTGACACTTGAAATCTTGCAAAGACGTTCGTGAACTAGACACGAAGCAAACTAAACTCACCTGTACGGCCCAAAGAGCAAACGACCTGCATGACTAGCTACAGTAGAGGTCACCAAAGTAGGTCCTGCAGACTTTAGCTCAAACCCTAATCAAGCACACATTTGAACTAGCTAATCAAGATCTTTCTAAAAATACTTAAAACTCACAGGCAGGTGTGTTGAGGCAAGTTGGGTCCAAACCCTTCAGAACAAAATCTGATGAACCCTGATCTTTGGTAACGTTCAGCTGCTACTGTGTTCACATTGCTTGATAGATCGACGACAAGAGGTTGTATACCGCATGACTTTACAGAAGGAAGAATCGCCAACAACTCTGTCTGCTCCGCAAACTACATTTTACGACATCCCTAGTGTAGGGCAAGAAAAATGGGAGAAGCGCCTGTGATAATGTGTGGGTTTGGATATCGCTGTTTATTTGGGTGTCTTTATGTTCTCACTCACGAATCTGATCGTGAAGCCTGAATCGAGTTGTTTGTATATGTAGCAAGAGCCAGGTTTTTTCAGCACGCCATGGCCCAGAATTGGCCACCGAGCCAAATAAACTGGGGTCCGGACTTGTTTGAGGTTTGAGCGGTTCTGTCAGGAAAGTTGTGTATAATATCAGAACATCTTGACAGTTCCAGCTATCGAGAGTTAATTTGTGACATCTGGACCGGGTCTGGTCTCATAGCTGATCGGCTACATGAAGAAGAAAGACAACAATTTCCACCTTGTTGTGAGGAACTGGAAAACAGAAAGGTTCATTCTTTTCAGATTTGCCCCGCTTGTCCGGGACATTCACCTGGTTAGAGTGAGTTATAAAGGTATAACCTACTACGCTGTGTTTATAAGCCCACAGTTGTAACTGTGCCTAAGTGTGTATGATAAGTGTACCTCTTAGTGATGTCCGTTATCCCTTTTAAAACCTCTTGACATGTACCATAATCCACATACAACCGGACATGGCTTAAAGGACACGGATGCTGATCCTTATCCCTACACCTCTTTATGAGCGAGTGATTAATCCCCGGGGAGAAACACAACACCAGAAGCCACACTGAGGGGATTACTGGCCTCTATATTTAGTGTTTTATGTACATGAATATTGGCAGAAGCACTCTGTACATGTGACAGGCAGAGCGGACACAGAGAGGAGCACATTTACAGAATCCCAAAGCGGTTCACTCACAGAATGAGATAATATACAAACAAAGACAGCGGGGGAGGGGACAACACCTCGACAAACCGCGTGACTTCGTCAGGGAATTTTACAACATTGTTTTTCCATAGCAAGAATAATAAGAACGAGTAACAAGCAAACATGAAAGTTCAAATGTAAGCAAAACAAAGATGAAGAAGTATAAAATAACTTAAGAACTCGTTCTAAATGTGAGTACTCAGTGAGAGAGAGAGCGGAATGATCAGGAACGATATGCAGATGAGTTTAACATAGTTCTCACAACACAACGGAAAATAGAATGTCCAACAATTCCTCAAGGTATCTCTCATCAACAGCACTCGTTTACTTGTGTAGGACGTACAGGATGCTTTATTGCTCTAGAAGCAGCTCGAGCTCTGCCACTAGGCTCACCAAGTAGTCAGTCAGCAAAAAAAAACATCTTAGTAGAATATCACTTCCAGTTAAATAAACTTTTCCTCTCATTATATATATAATATATTTACTTCTGTGCAGAGTCTACTTTGTGGGAATTTTTTTTATATGTTTTGATTTCATTTTAGCAGTACTTCCTTGTTTTCACCAGTTTGCTCTGGTACTTGACCGAGTGTCCGCCATGTCCAATAGCATAGACGTCAAGAAGGTAGCTCTTGCCCGGCTCCAGGCCTGTAATAGTTTCGGTGGTTACAGCTTTGTGTGGATTAGCACTGTGGAAATACTTGCAGAGCACTTTTTCATCCCTGCGACGTGTCTCGGGTCCAGCACATTGATTGCGTTGGCGGCGCCGCTGCTCCTCGCCATATCCGTCAAGCACCTCTCGCTGGTACACGCAATACTTGTTACGATCCTGCGTGCCGAGCCAGGCCACAGTGACGGACTCGCATGTACGTAGTCTGTCGAAGGCCTTGATTCGTGTATCCTCAGGGAGAGAAGGGAAAGGCCGCTTGGCATCAGCACGTGTGCTCGCTAACACCTTTAGAGCTGAAGCGCTTTTACGAGATCCACGTACCCGTATAATGTACTTGGCCTTGGGTTTGGCGCGAAGTTGGAATTCTCTGACTCCTTCCACGTTCTGCGAGAGTACAAGTTTACCATCACGGTGTACTTGAAAGTGAACAGCATCCAGGCAAGAGTGCACAGAAAGAGAAACACGCCGGTGAGAGGAAACTGGAGCAAATCGCAGCAGCTTGATACCTTTTCTCTCCACAAATATATCAGCCATCTTTCCATCCTTTAGCTCTACGGTCTTGGGCTCAGCTTCATTCTTGGTGTGAGCAAAGGTGCCAACATAGGCCGTACTAGCGTTAGAGGCCACGTTGACGGCAAACACATCAAAGTAATATTGTGTGGCTGGCCTCAACCCAGATACTGTAAAAATATTTTTGTTGCCAATGCAGATTTTGCGAATGTCGGAGGGCTTGGGATTAGTACCTGGGGAACGCCACTGCTTAGAGCCTGACACTCGGTTGGCATTCAAAGAGCGATGGCGGTCCTTGGTGAGGTCATTCTCTGGTGCAGTAAACCCAAAACGGGCAAAAGTCAAAAGGGCTGAAATCTAGACCCGGTTTGGGTGCTACCATGAAAGAGTCATCCATGTCCATCTTGGCCTCTGCAGCACACAGGCTCTTAAAGTTGTGCTCCTTGTTGACAACCACACAGTAGTGCATAGGCTGGCCCATTCGTGATCCAGTAGGGGTGGGCTTCCAGGCCAGTGTAACGGTGGTACGACCCAGACTGGTGACATCTACTCTGGGGTCATTGGGCAGCTCTGGGTAGGGCTGGTCTGATTCTGGTGTGGTGGTGGCATATATCTTCAAGCTGCTGTCTTTTTCTGTGGAGAGAATGTCCAGCCGGTAGAGGCCTGAGGATGAGCTGCTGGAGACGAATGACTCCACGTCGTTGCCTTTGTAAGAGAAGAGTTCTGTGCCTTCACTGGCCGTCACCTGCTGCTTCTGCTGCTCCAGTGGCTCTGGCTCACCTAGCAAACACAAACAAATCTGGATTAGCTTTTAGAGAAATTACAAAAGAACATTTGTGGAACCCCAAAAAAAACCTGATGCACACACATGCACTAGTCTAAGATTCAAGTACGCATAATTTCTTCAGCTGTTTAAATGTCTGTGCCCGACTCCACCCTAGACCGACTAAAAATTTCTCTTTTTTTTCCCCCTATTAGATTACTAGCATTCCGTTTCTCCTTCTTATGACACCAACAGGTGGCAACGGAAAGCAAACTTCAGCTTATAGGAGAGTTCTTGTTGTTTTCTGTCAGTCCTGAGGACGTAAGCCTGACTGTCCCGAGCCTCGAATGATGATAAACTGTTAGTGCCAACTAGTTGCAGTGTTTTCTCTCCAAATACAGCTTAACATCAGAGCCCACGGTTCACTCTGCCTTTCCCCAAAAACTCCAGCACCACATAGAGACTCCTTGTAGTCTCTCTCAAGCACACAGTCCCCATCCGGGGCTTCTTCTTAAAGCCGTGTAAGAAAGCATAATATTATGTCTGTCAACCGAGAGAGAGAGTTCCAAATTAAGAGACTGCCTGCACAAAAATTCATTTCCCTTAGAGATGTTTAATAAAGCTTGAGGATTAAGGTATGTTATAATATATAAATCTTCTGTCTTCTGAGTCTGGGGTGCATAAAGACTGCAATGATGAGGATGATGATGATTATGATGATGAATCCCTCTTCCTCAGGACCAGTGGCAAAATCCAGTCATAAATAAACATAGACAGAAATGTAGACATTCTAATAATAGAAAATAAACACCAACATCCTTGAGAAAAATCAAATTAATAAATTTATAGAAAAGGGATAAGAAGTTCTTTGGTACATATTACTCAAAGACACACTCACACACACACACACACACACACACACATGCTGATCACATTATGGATTCAAGCACACATGGATGTCTTTTATACTCAAGTAGAAACAAAACACACATGTCAAACAGGCAGTCCTTTCAAATCCATGCTGATAATCTCAGTCTCTCATTCTCTAATTATTCTATCTCTCTCGTTTTAATCCTCTAAACCAGGTCTGGTGTGTTGTGGTACTATTTGCATTTTCAGATACGCTCCAGATGGGCAGAGAGGGCAGAAACCAGGGAAGGCAGGAGATCAGAGAGTTAAAATATCACAGAGTATAGACCTACAGGCGGAGAAGAAGAACAACAAAAACGAGAACATGCATAACAACGGTGCTTTGAACTAAAAGTACAAAAGTCAAGAAAAATATCTTTACTACTAAACCGGGCTGGTTTGAGTTAAAAAACAAAAATACTTTCTTGAATTGGAAACAAAAATTCTTTCTCTATCACTAATTAATTACATTTTTTTGTTTGAGCACATCAAGTGTGATCATGCTTAGACCAGAATCCCAACCACACACACACACACATATATACGCAAATCCTACTCAGAGACTACTCTGGAAAACACCACCTTGCAGACAACAAATATTTACAAATATTTACCCAGATTCATGGCTAGCACTCAGGATAGTCGGGCTCATTCACGCAGTCTTTCCACTATTTGTGTAAAATCAATCCGTAACTATTTTTATTCGTTCTCTGTAGGTGATTCATTGAAAGTCGTTTGCTGGTCGGTTTATTTTAAGGCATCAGATCCACTTTTCAGCCTAATGGTCTCAAATGAAACCTAAACTAGGGGATATTCTCTGACTTTGCCATCTAAAGAAGATGCAGCATATGAAAAGCTGTCATTGGCAAAGCTAACGAGGACACACTGTTCTGTACTTTAATAAGGATTGAATGTCCAATTCAAATTCTGTCTGATCTTCTATCCGGAGACGGATGGGAAGGAGGTATATAAGTGGGCATTAAGCCATAATCTGTATTGATTGGTGATAGCTGAAGACCCCATTATCGACTCTCCATTTGGCTGTTGCTCTAGCACATATGTCGAGCCTATACTTCCATCTACACTGTCAAACCGAACTGTGGTTACCTGATGCCTCTCCGCTGGCCTCCTCTGGCAGCTCCTGCAGCGTTAGCCTCCACTCGAGGGGAGCGTCACATGGAGTTATCGTCACTGAGAGCGGCGTGTTGTCCTCCTCCACCACAAAATAGTACCTGCAAAAAGCAACAACACCGTACAGGACTAATCAGCATATGAGCCAGAGTCTGCCTTCCAATACAGCTGGATGTAATGCAGTCACATTTGGATGACAGCTCCAATCATGGTAGGTTGTGGTGAAATCTGAGGGGCAATTTTACAGATGCAACAGACCAAAAGTTTGGTTCCTGTTGGCTGGAAATTCAAGAAAGCAAAATTGAGAAAGTGAGCATTAGCATTACTAGACTAGCCAATCACATGCTGTCATCTGTAGGGTTAGGTATGCAGAATAGGGTAGAACATGGTGTACATGTGAAGCACTTTACTTCGGGTTCACATGTACATGTGCTCGACTTTACTCTTTATCATCTGTAGCAATGGTGTTCTAGGGATTTTCACTGGAAAATGAGCAATTTAATGAACATTTAACCCCAAAAATAGTGATAGCTCAGTGGTTAATGTGTTGGACTGCTGATTGAAAGATCATGGGTTTAATTTCCAGTACCACCAAAGTAACGTTGCTAGGCAACTGAGCAAGGCTGCTAAACCTCAACTGCTTTGTTGGGAAGAAAAATTAAATAAAAAAAAACTGTCAGTGCTTTTCTTCAAGCTATCTTATTCTTTAGCTAGTTGATGAAAATAGGCTTCAGCTTAATGTTTGATGACCCTCAGACTTATCTGGAACATGACACTTCCTGATGTACAAGAACACAACTTCCGGGCCTTGTCTTGACAGGATAATGAACAATGCAGTTCAGTATGTTTCACGACTATTATGTTCCATAGACTTTTACACATACTCAGTGCCGTGACTTTATTGCATACATTCCTCTAGTGTGAGCTCCAGCGCTATTATCACTCTCGTCATGTTGGTTCTTTATCACTTCTACATGAGTTCACAGCATGTTAATACTCTATTATGGAACAAGAGCTGTAATGGCAGCTTGATTGGTGACCCATCTTACCGGTACATCATGAAAGATTTATTAGATTAACTTACTAAAGGGAGAATGGATAATGAGCTATCACTACTCGCATTTCCTACCGTTCTTGTTCTAAATTTGGTCAGCACATCCGACCATCCCATGATTCAGCTGAGGTCTATTAGTCAATCTCGAACATGTGGAAGAATCTTTTTCCGCTACATTTGCTGGCTAACCGAAGCGTAGGTTCTTCACCTGTATGCCTAGTTGCATTAAGTATGAACCGAAGGCAACATACGGTCTGGCACCACCAGATGTGGCTTACGTGTGAAAGTCGTATAAGTTTTCCATGGTGCCCTTTTAAAACGCCGGTACGTATAGAAGACAGAGGGTAAGAAAAGAAATGCTGCATGTACGTGTATCGTCTTTCACTTGAGACACCTGCTTCTTCATCAAAAGTGGTTTTCATTCATGCACACACACCCATGTTTCCCAGCATCTCATCCATAATGCATGCCTCCTTATGCCCTCATCAGCTGTGCACTGGCTGTAATCGATTCCATATTCTCCATTAGGACACGTAAAACATCCACACATGGAGCTGCGTTAAAGCCCTTTGCATCATGTAAAATGTGTTACAGGACATCTATAAGGTTTGATCAGGAGTCAAGCGCAGCTTTCCCAGTATTGTAACAAAGTTGTTAGTCTACACCTGCACCGTCCTTCAAACAGTGTGTGTTTGTCAGGGCTCGGGAAAACGCTAACCCAACGGTTCGGGGGCTATTATGTCTTTCAGTCGGGCTACCAAAATGTATCCCTGTCTTGCCTATCTGGGTATCTTATTAGAAAGAAAACTTTCAATATTTCAATGATTTCGTGTTCTGTCACAAATATAGTTGGGTAATTATGTTGTTTGTACTTTTTTAGGTGCTGAGAAGCTCCGATCAAAATGTGGAGTATTAAAATCACTTTCAGTTTCAATTCGCAATTTTGGGGAGCGGTGGTACTGATTTCCCCTGATATTTATAACACTCATTAATATGCTCATGTGATGAGTGAAAACATGTGATTGAGACACACACACGCAATGGAGAGAATCGCAGAAATTGCTGACTTCTGGAATAGGATGTTTAGTCAGAATGAAATTTGTATTGATGACGATTGTTATTTGTTTTGAACATATTTTTTGATGTTTTGTCTAATTTACAATATTCTATAATAGAATTCATTATGGGCTACCAAACACTGTAGAGTACCTGCCCAAAGAGCTACCATAAATTTGAAGATTTGTAACTGTTTATGTAGGTAGATACCTTTTCGGCGTGTCCCTGAACAGGTATCCACTGATCTCAGCTCCATCAGGAATTACAGATGAGTCATGAAACAGAGCCTTATCCCGGATCTGCATCTGGAACAGGCTTTCATCACGAGTGGGTAACTTCTGTCCTAACACACTCAGTGATGAAGACAACCACAGCAATGCGATGCAGCCCAACACTCGCCTCATCCTGCTACAGACAGAAAGACAGAGGGAGAAAAAAGGCATTAATGTACAGGACCAAACTAATACTTAAATACAGAATTATTCTCAATATACTCTCTAATATATCTCTAGTACAGTGTTTGAAAAAAACCTGTTCATTTCCAGTTTGAATTCCTTACTTCCTTGTAGCCAGAGCTAAGCCGAAGTCGAACCCGGAGCGCAACAGCCCCATCACACACTATAGCACAACGCCGACGGCCCTGTAGTCTAGTCTAGTTTAACTATTTTTGTTTCATTTTTATTCGATTTTTTTTCAATTATTTTTATCGTGTTTTTATTTTAGTGCAATTCTTAACCTTTTTTAACCTTTTATTCCATTTCACCTGCATGACGTACTGCATATAATAGAGATAAAACCATCAGAAATTTAATCTAATTTCTTCAATGAATTTACTTTATTATTATTTTAAATAGGAACACTGCCACTTTAAATGCATCGAGAGCCTCAATTTCGAATTACATGCTCGAGAGACTTAAACGTGTGTGTGTGTGTGTGTGTGTGTGTGTGTGTGTGTGTGTGTGTGTGTGCTCATAACATGCAAAAAAAAAAAACCTTGTAAAATGCACATATGTTCACATGTGTATACACAACCATTCAGGCCTGATATTTCTCATTCATCATACGTAGAATTGAACTTGTTATTTCTTGACTAATGCAAGATTTCAAATTGAAACCTGGTTCATCGACTAAATATCAGTTCCTGTTTTACGTAACGCCGTTGACAGCCAGCGCCGGATCTAAAACCGGACTGGAGTCACCGGCAGTCAAACTCACACGCACACAGATGTGAAGCACATGTGCTTGTTTGTATTTGTTCTGGAGCGTTTCAGTCGTCCGGACTTGTTCATTTGTCATGTCAAGTTTATTATTAGGTAATTTTAAAGCTGTGTGTGTGTGTGTGTGTGTGTGTGTGTGTGTGTGTGTGTGTGTGTGTGACTAAAAGATCTTATCCTTGAAATAAAATCACGTCTTTAAGGTCCAAAAAATGTTGGAGCATAATTTGATCCCAAACTTTATAAAACACCAGTCGTACTAATCTAATAACGGGAAGAAATGTTAACGTTGCAGATAATTACATCATCTGTGAAAAATAAGATGGAAAAGACATTAGAAAAGAATATTAGGTGCTAATTGATAACTTTTTATAAGATGATGAATTTTAGCTGTTAAATTCTGAAGAGGCTGAAGGTCTTGTTTATTCTTTCCTTAATTTCCTCAATCCTTAAATTAGTTAATTGCAATCATTTATCTGGTTTAAACTACAACTGATATAAGACCATCAGATGTTAGTGTCCACTATAGTCCCCCGTTACCCAGCATGCATTGCTGCTCTGTTTCCCACCCCCGTCGCTCGTATCCTAACCCTCTGTCTATTGATTGAGTCTCATTGATCCAAGCTGATGGTTCACCCCATTTCTGCTGATAGAATCAGGCTAATGATGGCAGATTATTCCGATACTTTACTGCCTTCTTTGCTGCAGCTGGAATAAGTAGGTGTCCTTTTAATGACCTCTCCTCCACCCCCTCCCTCTCATTATTTCTTTATTCTCTCCACCACTTCATTCATTCGCTCTGTTTCTTTGTTGTGATCTTCTCATTCTTTTGCTCTTTCTGCTCCTCCCTATCCTTTATTCCATCTATAAATGTCACATACTTTTAAACATCCTTTTTTTACACAAACATTCTTTCTGTTCATCACCCCTATCCCAGACATTGGGGTTTTTTTCACCGTTGGGTACTGCACAGGCTTAGACAGGTGTAGTGTTTAGAGAAAACAAGGAATGTTATTGGAACAAAGTTGTGGGTCTTCAATGCGAATAAGTAAAAATAAATGTGATGTGCATTACAAATAACAGAGATTTTCATGTATACTGTGTCTCGCTTTCTGTTTGATCTTTAGCAAACGTTTAACTAGAAACTCACTGAGGTTCTAAACTCTGAGAGATGTTATGACGAACCAACGTATGTGTGTTCACCAGGATGGCCGAGTGGTTAAGGTGTTGGACTTAACATCCAATGGATGTATGTCTGTGTGGGTTTAAACCCCCATTCCTGGTAGCAAATGATTTCTAAAACATCAAGCTTCTTTTGGTAGTTATTTACATTTATAGCAGACTTATTATCCAGAGCAACTTACATTTATCGCAAATACACAATTGGGGATTAAGGGGATTTGCTGTGTTCTGCGTTGGCTCAGTGTGAAGAACAGGTTGTTATTTAGTGAGGGCAGTCATGTGGCAGTGTGTTTTCCTTAGTTTTTCGATTTATTATCTTCACATTTATTATCTCAATTTTCTTACAAAGAACGACTCCAGAAGCCTTCATAGTGTATTTCAACGTATATTGTAAAGACAATCTACTTCCTACATTATTTTTTTATACATTGATTTCACTGGGGTCTCTAACCTGAAGCATGCACTTTAGGTCCAATGCTAATCGGCCATCCTGGTAATCACAGATAAGTATAAGACAAAATCAGACAGTTGAGTCTGTTCTGGCCTTTTGCAAATAAATACATTATAAAAGCCCTGTGTTTTTAGAAGTTCTAGTTTAAGAAAATAAACCCTTAAAAATAACACTTAGATTCTGACACTTTGATAGAACGTGAGAAGATTAAAATGGGACAGGATTTTGTCAAATTCCCTGGATAGAGTCTTCTTTCCCACAATGGAGGGCATTCTCTTGCTAAAATTAAACTTCAAAACAACTCCATCTGGAACAAATAAGGCTTAATGTTTAATTAGAGCCAGGGAGAATGTCTGATCATAATTTGTGAGGGGATAATTTGAAGGCAAAGCCGACCACGATCGTCTCAACCTTGTTTTAATGCTGTTTTTTTATTTATACGTTCTATAATATATCGCAGGAACCAGAACTTTTTGTAACCTATCGGTCGGATAAAAAAATGAGATGCGTGACAAACAGACTATGTGCGTGTGTATTTGTGTGTGTCTGTGTGTTATGAGGTCGGCTGGAGGATTAAAAGAGGATAATTCCAAACAGATTAAACTACCCGAACCCAGAAATGGCCCGTAGTGTTTTCATGACCATCACTTATCCCCTCTTAATCGCTGACATGAACGCTAAATCGAAATAAAAATTGCAAATTACACAGCCTTTTCTCAGATCTACTGCGACCATCAAAGAGAAAAAGCTTACAGATTACAATTACTCCTCACCAGCTGTGCAAAAACTAAGCTAACGCTTGAGAACATGACTGATTGCTTTCCATTGCTAATAGTGTGATTTGCAGCCATTAAGTCACATTTAAATATTTTCCTAAAAATAGTGTTCAGAACAAAAAAAAAAAAAAACTTGTTTGGTCTCTAAGTGACCAAGTGCAATTTGGTCAAAGCTATAAACACACACAGTCATTAATTAATTGCTCTGGTGTGATTAATCACAAGCTGCATGAAAAAACAAAGACTCAATCATCTTAGAATGATGATGTCTTTCATCAGTCGCTTGATTTCTGACAATAAGCGGTAATAATGTGCCGTAAATCGCCTTTTAACCTGGATCGGTTTAGTGTAGCTATTCACTGGAGACTGGTTATTCCTAACAGGTTGTCAGAACATGTACACACACACACACACACACACACACACACATACACACAGATGAGGAGCACATGTTAAAAACATGCACAGAAGCAGCAACAACGGTGCGGAGGCGCACGGGCATTTCCACATGCCAATCACACTCCAGTAGTGCTGCCCACAAACGCATTACTAACACGTGTGTGTGTGTGTTATTTATACAGACTACCGTGGATATTCACAGCTCAGGTTGTGCATGTGTTGTAATGCACACAGCACACAAGCACACATGCACCCGCAGCAGAGTGAAGGACAAAAAAAAGAGAAGAGAGCAACTTGGCATCAAACTTGAGATTGAAAAAATATTTTTCTACGACACTGATCGCAATCTACGCTTTGGAATGCGTGCAGGAAAATATTACATGGCCACAGCACACGCAATTCCATAAGATATAGAAGGAAAGTTGAGGTTTATTAAGCATTCCAAGACTATTGTGCTGAACATTCTTCTCGGTATCTAAATTACAAATCTGGTTAATGGTGTTGATCGTTATTGCTATGCTGGGATGCGGCAGGATTGAAAAGATGGCAACGGAACAGTAATAGCTGCTCCCATTCTCTCACTTAAGGGCTCTGGACTGATTTCAATTTAACTGCCAAACCAAAGCGACACCACTCCGCATGGGCAGCCAAATCACACACACACTAGCTAGAGAAAATGATGGCTAACGCAAAGAGAGCTGTGCTGTCAGTCCTTCTTGGCCAGAGATCAGGACGGCGTTTGCAGAAGCTAAACTTAGAGAGTGTTCGGTGAGGTTTTTTGCATGACTGTTTACACTCAGCTCAAACAAAGTGTGTAAGCCTCAAACAACACAGGGGTGCTGAATATGGCAAAAACCACTGCGCTGCAAACCATAGATCTTCATAGATGTTCGCAGGTATCTGTTCAGAGGGAGGTTTTGAGCCAGATGATGATCCAGGCAAATTTTGAGAGGCATTGAGTGGCGTACGATCTTTGGGGAAAATGGTACCAAAGTGTCACTGGAATTGTTCCCTTAAAAGTTGCACACTTTTATCGTTCCCCTGAAAATGTGAACATGGTGTATGTCTAAAGAATAACATAAAGTACATAGATGGGTTAGGAAAAGCACAATCTACAGCTTATGTCAATCTGTACAGTTCTGAGTGTCTTTCCAAAGCGATCTGTTTATATAGAGGTGGAATAAAAGACAACCCCGATATATTTGGAGGCGGCATTAGCCTCATTCCATTTTTAATCTGATACCAATATCAGATCTCCAGGCACCAGCCGATACCCGATACGGACCCAACACTGACATTCTCATAGTAGGTTTTGCTTGCCAAGTTATTCGATCACAGACGGGTTGGTTGCCGGCTGTAAGACAAGCTGTGTCCTTATTGTCTCACACATTCACAGCAGAAAACTCATCAGTGGATCAGATCCAACACCAGTTCAGAGTCACTTTGGATACTGAATGACTGCATCCTTAACTTATCTCATTGTTGTGCACAATAGTGTGTCTGAATAAAACTACTGTCAGTCAGTTTCTAAGTGAGTCAGATGTGATAAGATGTGTAGCTTAGTACTTAAGGTCATGTTTCAGCTACCCCGAGGTTATGAGTCAAGAAGCGCAGATGACCATGAGAAGAAAAGATGTATGGCCAGCGTCATCAAAAATATGTGCAAGTCTATTATCAATATTAGAAGTCTGAAATAATGGCGGAATCCAGTCAATCAAGTTTTTGTTTAAAAAAAAAAGAGGGAGAGAGAGAAAGGGATAAGTTCTCCAAATCCTGCCAAGCTTCAGTCCTGCATAAGTCAGCATTTCCCAGCTCTAAAATAGGTCTTAGTCACTTCAGCCTGGAGTGAAAAGCTTGCTGCACATCACCATCCCAAGACCAAGGTGACAAGAAGGCACAGTGGGAATTCGGCCCATGACCGCCTTTTCCGTGTTTCCACCCAGAGTGTACAGAGGCACCGTTCAAAGAGTGTGTGAGAATCGTAAGCTGAGCTGTTTGTATGGAACCCGCTGGGAAAGAGCATTCCAGAGGGAATATGCAGCAGCGTTACGGGCTGAACAGGTATGGAAATGAGGGGGTAACACAGTGAAAGGAAGCAAGTGGGAAACCCCTGATTTTGTACCTATAGAACACGGAGACCTGGGGAGCAACGCGACCCAAATAGCGACCCAAACAGGCGCTGCATACCGACGGCGTCCCGCCACACTTGCCGGACACACACACAGCCATTGCAACAGTGGCAGGATTCTTTCTGCACAGCAGTTTTCATATGCAAATGGAGGGTTTAGATACGCTATGTGACACAGGCCTTGCCCATTTTCACACTTTTGTTCCACTTTTCATTGCCTCTCTGAGAAAGAGCATGAAGAGAGAGAGAGAACGAGACAGAGAGAAAGAAAAAGCGGGAACAATGACTTGGCCTCGCTGTTAAAATACACTTATTCACATCCTCTCCTCTCTTTCTGCTTTTCTTTACAGAGTGAACAGAAAATATCGCTTTTACCAGGGCAGGTCAGGCAGGAAAATAAATAACTTCAAATAGTAATAGATTGTTAATTAATTCCTGGAGTACTAATAGCTAACTAATAAAAATTAATAACTAACTTTTACAGCGTTTGGCAGACGCATCTAAAAGCAACGTACATTTATCGAATTTTTCAATCTAACTAAGCAGTTGAGGGTTAGGGCTCTGTTTAAGTGCTGGGAATTGAAGCCGTGATTTGACCACGGAGCTACCACTTTCCCCCAAATGGTGCCAAACATCAACAGATATGAACGTATCCACCTTCCTGGATAAAGACGTGACTTTTACCTAAAGGTCGTACCTTAACTTTTCTTTCCATATTGCAAAACCCATGTTTTTAATCCAGCTGGCCTGATGATGTAATTGTGTTGGAGGTTTTACACAAGTGAACAAACAGAAGGACAACAGTGTGTATTTTCTGTTAACAACAGTACACCAGTTATTGTTCATTTTTGCGTTTATATATTATCAAAGTTCCTCTATAGTGTAATATCACTGCCGAATTTGTATGTAGTGCAGTGGTTAAAGTGTAGGACTGCTAACCGTAAGGTTGTGGGGTTTGAGTCCCAGCACCACCAAGTTACTACTTATATATATATTATATATATATATATATAATATACACATTTCATATACACTATATATATATATATATATATATATATATATATACCGGGCAACCCTGACTGACAAAACAATTATTAAATTGTTTCTAATTTCTCAAAAACATTTACCACACAAAACAGTGAAAATACTCGTGTAAATGATGTCACTGTATAGAAAAAGAACAAAAGTATAATAAATTTGTAGTAACTTGACTAAAGGTCGAGTTTTATTATATAAAAAGCAGTTAGCAGGCGATGCTAGCCGGTTTCCAAAATTGCAGCTTCCGTTACCTCACTCGTCTTGACTCTAGAAGTTTCTTTTAAAAGGTGTTAGTTTTTGGCCGTATAAACAGTGCTAGAAAAATAAAAAATACAAGTAAAATGTTTCAAATAAATAAAATATCGTCGAAAATGATATCAGGACGAAGCGTCGCGGTTTGTGGCGTTAACGGTCCTGTCAGAGCGCCCATGATGAGAGCGCGCGAGACACCGAGCTACAGCCTCGCGCGCAAAGCCGTCCCGTACAGAACGCTCCGCGTGCGTCCCGTTTCACCTGTATTCTGTTGTCTTTTTTTTTCTCTTTCATCCTTATGTTCTTTACCCCCGATCCCCTCCTCCTCCTCTAAAACCGCAACCCCGGTGCACGGGGACTAAATTAAAAGCGCGTGCGAGCTCGGGCTTGATTGAAGCGCTCTTGTAGAAACGCCTTTAACTTTCCGGAGTTGTAAAAACCGCAAGAAACAGAAAAAAACCCAGTTCCCTCGCGCTCTGGCACGAGTTTCAAAGGGGAACAGTTTAGTGCTCGGAGAGTCCCGAGCTATTTTCTCCCCCCTTTTTTTCAGACTTACCCAAAGTTTTCCTAGTAAAGGAAATTTTTACGAGATTTTAAAGCACGTTTAAAACGGAAACGCAAAAACAGGTACCAAAGCACAAAGCTATAAAAAGAAGAAAACAAGAGCTGCTAACCGGAAAATTGTGGGTTCGATTCCAGGTACCACCAAGTTACCACTGCTGGACCCCTGAGCAAAACCCTTAACAGTCAATTGCTGAGTTGTGGAAATGAAATAAATGTAAGTCGCTCTGAACAAGTGCGTGTGCCAAATACCGCAAATGGAAAGGAATGTTTGCAATCTTGCAAAAAAAAAAAGTTTACAAGGATTTCCTGGGTGATGCATGCATAAAAATAGTTTTTGAATAATAATAAAACTGTCTTTTTGCAATTACCCCTCGTATTGTCCTCCTGTCAGCCGTGCAACTTTTAGCCTTAAGATATAACAGTCTAAAAAAAACCCCAGATCTAAAAATCACCCAATAATCCATATTATATTTCTAATATTTAAAACGTTTTAAAAGAGGACAATAAGAAGGTTTAAATGATGTTAAACACTTTACCTTCCTGATTCGACTCTGATTGTTAAATCTGTTTCCAGGAATAAAAAGTCTGTTAGTTTTTGGTTTCCTCCAAAAGCGCAGATCTTCAACTGGAACGCATGACGTTAAATAAAAAATAAATAAATAAATAAAACCAACACACACAAAGAGTTCTAAAAGTAAAGTTTGTCCTTTAGGTTCTTTGTGCAGTAGATTCCTCCGTTCTCTTATGCGCACCGGATTGACTGTGTGATGCGGTGCGTTGCGTTGCGTTGCGGTGCGCGCTGTTTGCGGTTCTGACGGGGTCTGCGGTCGCTCCGAACTCTACACTCAGGAGAGACAGGAGGGGGTGTTCTGGTTATCCTGAGGGGGTTTTTTGACTTGCCTCCCTCTGTTATTCAGACTCTGAGTAAACTGAAGTGAAGTGAGAGAGGGCAGAAAGCTGACGAGCTCTGGATCCGTGCTCGCAAAAGCCACTCTCTTGAGCCTGCCCACTTTGTGCACACACACTCACACTCACACACACACACACTCACGTACAGCACATCATACTCCATCCACCAAACCGAAACGACCTAAATCTGTCCCTGGCTATTGGGACTTTAGAAATAAAGGGTTCTTTAACTTGTCACTTATATCTTTAACTCTTATCAAATATAATATACGTTTATTTAAGTTTACTTGCAACAGAATTTAGTCCAATTTTCAACACACAATTCTAGACAAGTTTTGTTCAGATCTTTTAACTTAACTTATTGTCAAAAATGTAAAAAAATAGTAAAGATTTTTTTCACCTAGTCTAGTCTAGAATGGTTGTGTTTCCTCTTTTGGTCATACACATGGTACCAAATGTACCTTTTCTTCTATCTGGTTCGGTCCTTTAATCTTTTGTGATCCGATTAATGTAAAAACACTAAAAGAAACAACACTACATGCAGTTTTCTGGAGCAAATACACACATTAAAGGGACGAAAGGTGTAAAACTCCAGCAGAAAGAATAGAATACAGTTTGATCTCTTCATTAATTTTGCACAATTCTTGCTGCAAGTTACCAAAAGAATATTTTCCATGGTTAAAAGCCAGTTCTTAGGTGGAACATTTTGTTCAGCCACCATCAAGAGAAGCAAAGAGAAAGAGTCTTTCTATATCATCCGTACTTAGAACATTTGTTTAATATGGAATTCGTAGCGTTGTGTAGTGTTTTTGAGGGTTTTTTTAGAAATAAAGTTGATATTTTGGTCTTTTTCTTTCTGAAAAATGCACTTGACCTTCAGTTCCATAGGATTCATTTGGAATGGTTCATTTGTCAGGAATATTCGCACCAAGGCCCCTCAGGCCACTGAAGATCTAAAGAAACTGAGACACACATTAAGAAGCTTTTCTTGTCCAGGAAACGTCTGTTGGGTTTTTTTTTGAGAAAGTAACCGTTTGCGTTCCTGGACTTGACATGCCTTGAAGAGTTGCAGTCTAGAGAACCCGTAATCGAGATTAGTCAGCATTCCTTCTGTACACTTTGCTTTATTAAAGGGTGTTCCTGTAAGTCTGGGGATCCCCCTGTTACTGTTTACTGTAAACGGAAGGGTTGAGCCTGATTTATTCCCCCTGCAGCTGCAGGTAACACACAACTCCTGAGATACAACATGAATCCCAAATGGAATCTAACGGATCATATAGGGTGCAGAAGCCGTTTTATCGCCTGATCTATGTAGTGCGCCTGTGTAGGGAGTAGGACGCTGTTTGGAATGAAGCCACGGACAGGGCCTCAGTGTGTGAATAAAAAAGTCAATTAGGGGCAAATGAGGAGAGAGAAAGAAGGAAAATTCCCACGTCTTCTTTGCTTGCTCTTTGTCTTCGTCTCTTTTGTGTCCTTGTGTCCTTTTTTATCTGTCTCTCTACGAAGAAAAAAAAATGTTTGGCAGTCTGATGGTTGTTTTTTGCTGTGGCAGACATATGATGAGGTAATTATATACTTGTACTATAATTATATGTTGCCTTATGATATATAATACATAAATCCAGAAAATAAAACAGTCCAACTTGCAGCTGAATTCGTAAGCGAAATATTTCTATATCTTCAGCCGATAGGAAAGATGGCAAACAATGTGCAGATTTATCTTTATTATTAACGTGAACGTTGATGGTTTTTATCTTTATCTTTGCTTTTTATAAGCACTATTAAGGGGCAGTAATGGTTAAGGCATCAAGTTGTTGATTGAAAGACCAGGACGACTGGGGTTCAAGCCCCACCACCGCCACCAACCTGCTATTGTTGGGTTCCTGAGCAAGACCCTTATGTATTATAGCAGACCCTGTGCTCTGACCCCAACTTTAAAAGATGGGATATGCAAAGAAACAAAATTTCACTGTGCTGTAAAGCAAATGTGAGGCAAATAAAAACATTCATCATTTTGCGAATATTTTAAAAGGTCATTGCAAATTTCCAGTTTTCTTTATAGAAATGAATCCGACCTTAAAGCTCGCTGAGAAACACTTTGTAGATAAGTAGATAACAGTAAACTATTAATCACCATTGTAACTGCTCTATTAATAACAAAGACCCCCCCCCCCCATATCAGTGCTACAGACAAGCGCTAACAATAAGCGCTAACAATATCACAAACCTTTCTAAAGATATCTGAATGTGTTTTAGGGCGGAGTTAAACTACTTTCACAGCAGACTCAGTAACTAATGTTGTTTCTCACACAGATCTAAAGGTGCGAACCACCATCCACCACCACCACCCCCTCACCTCCAGTGGCACTCTTTTGTGTGTATTCCTGTTGTAACCAAGGGAAAGTAAATATTTATCATAGATAAGACCCACCAGACCAAACTCTGCCCCTGACGGAAGGTCATTACGTCTGTATTTATGGCCTGCGAAGGCCGTGACTTCTTCAGGACTCATAAAGGCTATTTATGATACTCGAATACAAAGTGTTTATGACAGCCTCGCACATAATGACAAGAATTTACAAACCATGAATGTGTTCTAGCCCTCCGATTTATTTATTGTATGTTACCTTCTTAGGATTATGTTCATTTCTATTTCATATTTCTACCCAATTTTAATTGTATTTAATATTTGTCTTTGTATGGATTTGGTGCACCAGCGCCATCTAGTGGGGACAAAATTGATATTCGACCAGTAGTTTTGCCATATTTGTAGATTTTCAACTAAACAAGGAGGAAATTAGGAGCAGTGACAGAATATGAATTTTATTGGTTGAAATTTGAGATTAGATTAGATTAGATTTAGATTAGAAATAATAAAAATAAAAACAAATGCTTGCAGTATCTAAAAGTAAATTGTTTTAAATTCGAATATAAATTAAAAGTAGTAAAACCCTATAAATATTTAATTATACAATCTAATGCGAAGGCTTTATCCGGTTATAACATTTTAATTTAAAGATTGAAATAAATTTATAATAATAAAAATAGCTGCATTTACAGATGACATCATGACATCCTTTCGTCATTGTGAGGTAAATGCTGATGAAGTCAATTAACGCTTTAATCGATCAATCAATCAATCAATGCTGATGAAGTCAATCAACGCATGTGTTCATACAAGGGTATATGGGGAAAGTGGTGGTTCAGTGGTTAAGGTGTTGGACTAATACCTGGAAGACCAGGGTTCGATTTCCAGCACCACCAAGCCACCACTGCTGGGCCCCCTAAGCAAGGCCCTCAACCCCCGATTGCTCAGTTGTATGAAATAAAGACATAAATGTAAGTCGCTCTGGATCAGGACGTCTGCCAAATGCTGTGAATGTAAATGTACATGACACGAACAACCCCGTGTTTTCCGACCTGAAGCCCGTCGTTTATTCAAACTGACGGCCACTAAACTGTGTGTTAACGAAGGTCGTCAGCCAATAAAAAGAAATCACAAAGAAAACTGTTATTCTGGAATGTTCTATAGTGGTGTAACTTGATGACAGTAAAAACAGGATGCTAAGGAAGTGTAAAGGGGGTTATAAATAAACGCACAATTATCATTAATTATCACAATTATTTTGTAAAAGCTCTAAAACTAGATCGATACCTGCTCACTGGTGAATTTAAAGGTATTATAACGAGCGTGGTATAATGGAGGGTTGTCAGGGTCTAAAGTGTACTTGTTTTGTTCTAAAATTGTTTTCTTGTATGGCTGTGGGCAGTGCGGTGGCTTGGTGTTTAGCACGGTTCCCTCACAGCAAGTAGATCCAATGGTTTGGCTGCTACCATTTGAAGAGCTTTTAATCTCATTAAGACTTCCTGGTTTAATATAAAAAGTATATCCTATACAGTTTTTTCCGGAATCCCACTGCCCCGACACCTGCGTCTGACTCTCAGATTCCACTCCTCGTCCCATGAGGAGCTGCAGGCCTGCGTTTGTTGCTCAGCACTGACGCTGACGTTGTATCGATGTTGTTCTAAGGTTTTGTGTAGCCTAATTGGAACATGCTACTTCGAAGAGAGTGAAGAACTGATATCTTATCTTAGTTTAATGGAATGTGGAAGAAGCTTCTCACACCCACTTGAGCGATAACAGAGACGAGAGGCTTTAGATAGCAGAAACTTTCGAACACACACTCACTCACACACACACACACACACACACACACACTCACACACATACAGTTCTCCAACTCCTCTGTAGTTCTTAAGCTCTGTGGAATGCCAGTCACCAGTGACAGGATGCTCATCGTTCAGGCTAACGGTTCAAACTGTCTAATCATTAACTCTTTCAACCCCGTCTCCACGGCGACCTGAACTTCTGTAAACAGCCGGCACAATGTTTATGGTTTCCTCTTCCTGCCCATTTTGGCTTATGAGCACAACGAAGACAATACGTGACCTTTGACCTTTACCCCTATTGCCCTGTCAACCCTGCAGTGCAGGTTTTACTGTCTGAACCCTGACAAACATGCGAAAACATACGTGCCCGTATAGGGTTCCTCTGGGTCGCTCCTGTTTCCTCCGACCTTCTAAAAATACGCAAGAAGGCAAAATGTAGTTTAAAACCCACATACAAACAAAGGAAAAGCTGCTGCTTAACAAATCTTACCCTTTAGACTAGTTACACAGGGGGCGGTGGTGGCTTAAATGGTGCTGAGTTGGTGGATTAATTGGAAGACCTGGGTTCAAGCTCCACCTCAAGCAAGAATCTTAACCCTTTCTGCTCCAGATGGGGCCCCAACATTCAAAGATGGGACAAATTTCACTGTACTGTAAAGTCACAAATAAAGACATTTACATTATCCAAAGGGTGTGGGTTTGAAACCCGGCACCACCAAGCAGGGGCATCGCTACCAATTTTGGGCTCTATAAAAGAATATAAGGTTGGGCCGCCTATTAGACCCATTCCACACCAAACACACTATTACAATACTGCTAGAAATGCTACAACTAATAAAACACATCCTTAAAAATACACCCTTTAAAGTGCATGGGCCCTTAGTAACGTCCTACCTAATCGTCCCGGGCCCTTGAGCAAGGCCCTGAACTGCTTAGCTGTTTAACTGAAGTCAATGTTAGTGATTTTGGAGTCTGAAGGGAGTCAAAATTCACCAAATGTAAATACAGGCAAATAATACGAAAGGGTATCGAAGTTTCCAGACACACCAACAGATGGCAGCAGATGCCTTGTGCTGCCACCTGTTGACGTGTCTCGAAACTCGAAATTGTATTACACACAATCTGACAAGCCTATGATGTGTACCTGAGGGGATATCAAAAAGTTTCAAGACACACCAACAGATAGCAGCAGATGCCTTGTGCTGCCACCTGTTGGTGTGTCTCGAAACTTTTTGATACCCCCTCATGTACACATTATAGGCTTGTGGGATTGTGTGTAATACAATCAGAAGCGTGTAGAGAACTCAAATACTAGCAACAAAGTCTTAAACAAGAAAGTACTTCTCGAGTACACCGGGTTTTTTTGTCTTGTCGGAAAGAATTTTAATCAGAACCCTAGCGTTCAGGAGGCACCGATAGTTTCCCATTTACTGTCTTTTTTCACACACACTTACAACCTCTTCAGGTAATGGCAGAAAGCCACACAAGCCTCGGAGGCAAGTATAAACATTTGCTCTCTCACACACAGAGATAACATTGCTCCGGTGTCTGTTGACATGAGCGGTTAGCCGACGTTCCAAAATTGGATGCTCTTTCCTTCTCTCCTGGGAAAGATGAGAAGACACTGCGAGGGGAAAAAACAAAGTGGTAGAAGCCTCCACCGGGTCCAGATAAAGGGGGAGGGGGGGCGAGCAGGAGTCTTTGCCAACGTCTGACTTCATTCGATTATCCAACGAGCGTGGCGTTCGGTAGAGCTGCGATTTTATCTCGTTATCCATTCAGACCGTCTGAGACTGCAGGCTAAAAGATGAGTGAGAGTCATTTTGAAGCAAAGCTACACACACGTTTACGCTGGCTGCAGGTTCAAGTGTGTGTTTGCGTGATTGTACAAGCCTGCAGCCCAGAAAAAAAAGGAAATCTATCTGATAAGAAATATCTGAAGGTTTGATCATAAACAGTTCCATGTGAGAGCAAAAAGCCACTCGGTGCCAAGTGTGTATTTAGAAAGCAGAATATGGCGAATTGACTCATCTAAACATCTAACATGTGTATTTATAAAGAGAGAATATGTGAAATCAAGGCTTCTAAACATTCTCAGAAGTGCTCCAGGATGGGATCTGAACTTCAGAGAACAGAGATCTCCATGTTCATGGTGGCATCTGTGTTAGGGATCTCAAGGAACATGAAAGAACACCAAAGACTAAAGAAAAAAAACGAGTCAAAGGGGTCAGAGGCATGGAGGAAAGAGAGAGAGAGAGAGAGAGAGAGAGAGAGAGAGAGAGAGAGAGAGAGAGAGAGAGAGAGAGAGAGAGAGAGAGAATAGAGAGATGGAGAAAAATAAAGAAAGAGTGAGCGGGGAGAAAAATGAAGAGTGAGAGAAAGAGAGAACAAAGAGAGAGAGATAGAGAGAAATAAAGAAAGAGGGAGAGAGAAACGAAGAGTAAAAGAAAGCGAAAGAGAGAAAAGAGGGAGAGAGAGACACAGACAGAAACAGAGAGAGAGAGAGAGAGAGAGAGAGAGAGAGAGAGAGAGAGAGAGAGAGAGATGAAGTGTGAGTGAGAGAGGAGAGGGAAGAGAGAGAGAGAGGGGAGGAGAGAGAACGAGAGAGATCAAAAGAGAGAGAGAGAGAGAAGTGTGAGTGATACACAAGAGAGAGAGATGAGTGTGAGTGAGAAAAGAGAGAGAGAGAGAGAGAGAGAGAGAGAGAGAGAGAGAGAGAGAGAGAGAAGCCCTTGAGTAATTTTTAAAATAAATTAAAAGTAAAAGTAAAACCTGTTGGTCACGTGGACAGAGTGAAGTCAGGACAAGGAACTGAAATAAAAGAATGCGGAAATGTATCTTAAATCTTAAAAAACTGATAACTGCTCGAGTTTATCTTATTTCTCATTAGTAAAATTCCACATAACATAATCCACATTTTACTCAGACTTGGGCTGCCCTCTAGTGGTGTATAAGAGAAGTGCACTTTCTAATACTGAGCAAGGGGAATTCTTTGTCATTAGGTTCCATAAATACAGTCACAGAACCAAATATAATAATAATATATATAAATTATACATTTCAGAAACAGCGTGTATTTATTTATACCGGTAGTTATATACATTTGGAGTGATCCGTTTATTAAATACTGCATAAGATCTGTCTGTTTATTGAGGTGTTAATATATAACATAACTAACTTTTGTTGTCTTTTATACATAAAAGAAAATCAATATATAATAAGTAAATAATAATATATAAAGACAATATTAAACGTGATGAATATGATGCGGTATCATTGTTCTTCCACGCGGGGGCGACATAACACAAAATAATTACAGTAAACTTCTACGTATTTATAGTATTTGCTAAACAAAAAAAAAAGTGCCTAATTGAAGTGCATGTTTTCTGTAATGTCAATAAACAGATAATGGAAATATATTTACTTTATTCCAAATTTGCACATCGGAGTGAGTGTGAGTGTGTGTGTGTGTGTGTGTGTGTGTGTGTGTGTGTGTGTGTGTGTGTGTGTGTGTGAGTGAGTGACCCTGTATTGGACTGGGTGCCTGTCCAGGGTGTCCCCCTCCTGCCTTTCGCAGATCCCTGTGACCCTGAATTTGGGAAAAAGCGGGTATAGAAGATGAATGAATGAATGAATGAATGAATGAATGAATATTTACTTTAAATATCGAGTCAGAAATTGTATAAACAAAGAATTTTAAGAAAACACAGTGAAATATTTGGTCCTTACTTACTGGCATTGGGACTGATGGGAAAGCAGTCATATATAATTTACAGTCGAAGGTTTGAGTTACTGACTGCATTATTTAGACAGTTTCTCCTTCACAGAGACACAAAGCTCCTCATCAGGCTCACCTCCCATCTCAGGTTCACACTCAACCCCAATCATCTCTACATTCATATACAGGCTGAAAAAGACATAGAACACTTATTAATTACATAAGAAACAAAAAAAAAACATCCCAGTGGTGCGCTGTGGTCATTCATTCATTCATTCATTTATCTTCTATACCTTTATTTGGGGTAACAGGGATCAGCTGGAGTCTATCCTAGCTGTCTCTGAAAGTGCCAGTCCATTACAGGGACACACACACACACTTACACTCACTCCTATGGGCAATTTTAGAAATCACCAATCAATCTAACATACATGTTTTTGGACTGTGGGAGGAAACCGGAGAACCCGGAGTAAAACACACACAAGCACAGGAAAGACCCCTTGCAGAGGAACTGAACCTGGGACCTTCTCGCTGTGAGGTACTGCCCAGGCTGTGATCATGTAATCATAAAATAATCCCAGACAGACTGGTGTCACTCTGACCACCAGAAAGCTGATTATTCTTTAATATTAGCACATCCCGGAGAGGTTTATTTCATTCATTAGTTTGTTTTTTTATTGCAGAAAGTCGAGATGATGCTGATGATGCTCAGATTAAAAAGAAATAACCTGAGATTACATCTCTAGAGTGAAATTGTGAGTTTTTATTATAGAATTAAAAAAATCTCATCTCATCTCATCTGCCTGGTATGTGATGATCTTTCTCCTCTTTTGTCTTCTATTTTTTTCATTAACTTGCTCTTGATTTGTTTCTAATTTACCCAAAATGTAAAGAATTTTCCTTAGAATTGCCCAAAAATGCTCAAATAAAATCAGATTTTAGTTTTAATTGTATTAGTTCGTCTGTTTTATCTTCACATTTATACATTTAAAAACTGTAAGAGAAATAAAAGGAGGAGTTTTTTATAAATAATTTATGGGTTTTTTTCTGTGGATATTTTTTGTTTAGCGATTCAGGATGAAAAGTTTATATTTAAATCTATTTTTTTAATTAAAATGAATCGGGATGATATTAATATCGGCTTGCTGCTGAAATCTTCAGTATTCGTCTCATATTAGACATTAAAAACTGGGTCCTTTTACCCAGAATATAAATATATAATGAAAAACAGTGGAAGTTTGACGATTTATGGGATTAAAATGTGTTTTTAATATTTGGGTTTTATTTGAGTCGGTTGTTTTAGTGCAGTGAAAATACAAACCCGCGATTTTATGCTTGATGGGAGTTTTTTCTCTCCTCTAATAATTACATAAATGATACAGATGTGATAACCCCCCTCCTCTCCTTTTTTCCTTCTCTTCCTCTATCTCCTCCTGCTCTTTTCCCTTCTCCTCCTCCTTCTCTTTTCTCCTTCTCTTCCGTTTCCCTCCTTCTCCTCCTCCTCCTCTTTTACCTCTCCTCATCTTCCTCCTCCTCTGTTTCTCCTGTTCCTCCTCCTCCTCTATTATCCTCGTCCTTCATCTTCCTCTCCTCTTTCTCCTCCACCCTTTTCCTTCTTTCTCTCCTATCTCCTCTTTCTTCTTCTTCTCTTCTCTTCTTCCTCCTGTTCCTCCTCCTCTTTCTTCTCCCCCTCTATTCCTTCCTCCTCTTTTTCCTTCTCGTCCTTCTCCTCTTTTTCCTCCTCCTCCTCCCTCTCTTCCTCCTCTTCCTCTTCCACCTTTTTCTTCTCCTTCTCCTCTTTCCTTCTCCTAATTATTCTCTTACTCCTCCTAATTTATCTCTTCTGGCTTGCATCCAAAAAAAATCGAGGAGTTCGTTTTGCAGTTTATTGTTTGTCTGTGGGGGTTTTTTTTGAAAGGGAGGGCAGAAGAAACCTGTTACTCACAATGCACTTGCCTCTTTGCACCTGCTCACCGGCAGAATGGAGCCGGGGCTGAAAGACACTTGTTAACCTTTGACCTCCTGCTGGAGTGAAGAGCAGACTGAGATGCGCATGTGTACGTTTAATTTACTTATCAGGTCTTATTGTATTTAACTGAATCGTACGAATAGAATCAGTGGTGAAAAATCTTCGGATGTTTACGAAAAAAAAGACTGGAAACAATTTAGTCAGTCAGTGGTGTCGAGTGTCATTATTCCCAGGCTGCCCCACATGGATGACCCTGATGATAATAATGACGATATCAGTAAGGACGGTGACGACGCTGCTCATCAGTCTGTGTGTGTGTGTGTGTGTGTGTGTGTGTGTGTGTGTGAGTGTGTGCACTGTCACTCACACAGTCTTCATGGAGAAGTTGATTATCTTCACTGACCTTTGACCTTCCCTCCTTTTCTGCTCTTTCAGGAGTCTTCATCTCGTTAACGCCTCACTGTCAACCCCCTCCTTCCCCCCCCCCTCCGGCGCCTGTTACCTTTCCACCACCTTCCTAATTTCGCTCGAACTGCTGTAGCAAAACCGTGTGTAATGACTTTAGCGCTCTGTGTCGACATGTGTGTGTGTGCGTGTGAAAGGAAAAGGATGTGGGACGTCAAACGAGTGTGTGTGATCTGTAATCTGATCTCTCCGATTGGCTGCTTTATTGTAAAATGGCTTTATCACACAGCAGTCAGTAAAGCTGTCTGATTATATTTCAGCTCAAACGCTGATTAAATCCAGATCTATAGGATGTCCGTCTGCGTGATCACCTGACACGTCTGTCACTGATAGATAAGTGGAAGCTCAGTGGTTTAGGTTTTGGATTGGAAGTTTACTTTTCAGCACCAGCAACATGGGGCCCCTAATCAAGGCCCTTAACCCTTTAACCTCCCATTTGGATTAAAAGAAAGGTCAATGTAGGTTATTCTGGCTGAGGGCATTTATCAAACACTATAAATGTAAATTATGTTAATAGTTGCAGGAAATAAGCTGCAGATGTGACACTTCTATTATTATCATCAGTGGAGTACCGTCGACTTTAATTGGTTGATGATTCTGTAAATGAAAATGTCTTTATTTGTCACATAAACTTTACAGCAGTGTGACCTTCTTTGTTCTCAGTTGGGGGTCAGAGTGCAGAGCCAGCTATGATACAGCGCCCCTGGAGCAGAAAGGGTTAAGGGTCCTGCTTACTGACCGAACAGTGGCTGGCTGGTGGTGGTGGTGGTTGATGAACCCAGGTCTTTCTGGTCAGATGATTGTGTCTCAAATATTTCATTACAAATCAATGAAGACATTGCAGCTAATGAAAATTAAACAATTAATTAAATATAATTAACATTATTTGAATAATTAAGCAATTTAATACTGCTCTGTTGTAATATTTCTTTTGACCATCGGGGGTGCTGTTGCGCTTGGATCGACACAACTAATAAACGTCAGGAACCTGTGTTCTGACCTTCTTCTGTTATATATATATATCTTCTAAATGTTAAATATCTTGATTTTGTAGAAGTTTTATATTATTATATATATTTTTTGATGCCCTGAATGAACTGCCTCCTGATTCCATCTCTGTTATGAAGTTAAACACCCAAAGATAAACCTTTGTCCAGTCAGGAAGAACAGGTGCATCCAGACAAACATCATTACAGTGTGTGTGTGGGTGTGTGCATGTGTGTGTGTGTGTCAGGGTGTTTTGCATAGCAAGGCTGAGAACCTGTCTTTAGCTAAATATAAATGTGTTACTAACACTGCACTGATGTGTGAACCAACACACCCATATCACCCAATGCGCATGGGTGCCTAAATATTGGCGCTGTGTGTGTGTGTGTGTGTGTGTGGTGTAGTGTAATGCGTTGCACATCCTCATATTGAGGTGTCATATTCAGTTCGTCTATGGGACCCTGGGCAGCTGGGACACTGAAAAGCTGTAGAAACCCCCATGCAAACACACACACACACACAAACACACACACTAACACATTTAAACCCCCCCACTCCCCACCCCCTTTCTATTTAAGAAGTGTATACATTGGATGGGGGGGGGCAGCAGCTGGTAGCTTGTCCCATTAAAGCATCCCCCGCACACACACACACACACACAGACATGAAACTCCACCCAAACTTACACAGACTAATCACAGCCAATGATTGCTCAGCACCGGTTTGATCTACCACACCTGCCCTCTGACTGCGGCGACTGTCCCATCTGGGACACGAGTGTGTCTCTGTGTGAAAGTGTGTGAAGATGAATTTTACATGAAACAGGAATGTCTCACACACACACACTTCTACACACGGCGTCCAACTAGGGGTTTGGAAAAAGGAATTACAACAACTGATACCCTGCAAAGTCGTACAACCGGTACAGACCGTCAGCTCATTTCCTGTAAAAAGCGAAGAAGAACATTGCAAACGAATCAATATTACAACCGTCACGAAACAGATCGACGTCATGAACATTCTAATAACCAAAAGTCACAATTAAGATTAGGGAAATGGAATAAATGCATGATTTACCTTTGAGAAAAGCTAAAGGCTTCACTCCGCATAACCAGCGATATGCTAACGAGGTAGTGATGCAGGAAAAGCAACGCAACTCATAGCGCAAACACAAATCAACTGTAGGTTCCTTTTCTAAATACCTTAAAAATCAAGAATAACTCAATGTTTAATTTGTTTTAATTTATTTTTTATATTAAAGTGTTAAGGGGGCAGAACATTCTTTTTTGGGGGAGGGCACAGCCCACATGTGCCCCTCTCGACGCTAGGCTTGCTACTTTTATAGTATAGTGTTTTAAAATAATCAGTTATTATACAGAAATTACATAATTCGATTTACATCATCGTGTGTTAATCACCTTTAACGTCTTTTGGACGATATTAAACGTTAAACGGTTTTTTTTATCATTTTCGGCGAAAATCGACGCTCGTTTTCAGTGAAAACCTGGTGAGAGTCGCGAGAAAGCAGATGGCGGCTTGGTTATATTATAGCACTTCTGTTCACTAACGGGATCGGGATCATTCAATCCTCCTACTGTGTGTCTGCATCTTCTCCACCCCCCACCACACACACACACACACACACACAAAACACACACAATGAAAAGGCCAGCTGGTCGTTAGTTGTAGGTAAAAACGGCGTTATCTCATCTCTATAGGATGTGTATGAGTGTATGTGTGCGTGTATATGCGTGTGTGTGTGTGTTTTCTGCTGATCATCTTACAGTTGAGCCAAAATTGGACTGGTCAGAAGATTCCACTGACAGAGTGACAGATCTCGTAGTGATCATGTGATCTGTCAGTGTATTAGAATTGATTTAATTAATCGATTTTAATTATTTGATAAGTATAATTTCTTTATTTCTACAGATCTTTGAGGTTTGATTATTATAGGTTGGTTTGTTATACTGAATTTTCTTGTCAAGAACTAATAAATGATAAGATTTTTTTATTACTAATGTTTTGAAAATTTTGTGACAACACAAATGATTTTATTTATTGTACATTTTATCTAAGAATTAAAAAAAAAATATGAGTTATTGTTCTGTAGTCACGACTCGGAGACTTGTAATTCCGGACATCTCAACCTAAACAAAATTTTAAAAATATATAAACGTCTATCTGGTTGAAGTTATTAAATATTTACAGAAGGAGACTCCAGTTACAGTTATTAAAGCGGAGACGTGTCCAGAGCAGAGGAGGTTTGCACTTTCTGGTTTCTCAGGAACATGACAAGCTAAAAAGAATAAAAAAAGAAAGACTGATGAGAGACAGACAGCTTGTAGCTGATGTAACCTAAGTAATAACAGGATATGACATGTTTTGCCAGGGAAAAAACATACTGTTATTTTATCATACATAAAAATACGTCATGTTGACCGGCTGTTTCTGTATAAACACTTGGCACACGTGGTACCGGTACTGAACCCTTCTTAAGCTGGTAAATATTTCTTGTAAATATCAGCTGTTGTGTTTAATTGCTTAACTAACACTTAATAAATACCTTTACTACCGATTGTTGGTGTCCTTCACACACTGTAGCTAGTATTGATGAGCTAGTGAAACTTTGCTGATGGTGCGAGTAAGACTCAAAATGCAAATGAAATCCGACAGGAATTATCACCATTACAGGGCGGTTCAAGTGTGTGTGTGTGTGTGTGTGTGTGTGTGTGTGTGTGTAAACGATTGGCTTACATTAATGATTGCACAATGTGACCTGATGAAATGGCTGTTCTTGTGTAATTCCATCAGTCACACAAAGAAGCAAAGTAATGGTTTTCGGCCCCATCAGATGCCGACTTTCGGTCTTTTATTTAACTCAATCTTCTCGAATTAGAACGATAGGATAGTACAGATTAATGCTGATTAAAAAAATAAATACAGAAAATTATTAAAACTTTTGCTTTTGTTAAGATAGAACAAAGTCACATTGACCTGCAGCACTTTTGCAAAAGAAAAAAAACCACCACCACCACCACCATTGCTGCTTTAGAAATCATTGATGTGTTTTTTACTTGATGCTGCTTGGATGCTGATGTTATAGCAGACATGCAGCCTTCATCCCCTTTGACATCCGGCTCAATTTTTTAATAAGCTATTTATAGCTATGGCGCGTCACTGCGCATTGACTAGGTGCGCATGCGCTGTGCAGACATCTGTTTCTTATTCAGAACCAGTACCTGCCTGAAAACTATGCAGATTTAATTTTTAAGAAATGGATTTAGAGAAGCAAAAGCACGCAAATTACAACACATATTTCAATAATAATTAAAAAGGAACCAATTGGGTTGTTTCAAGCAAGCAAATTTCTCTCTTGTCGCATTTATTTAAACAAATCACTCACATCTGGTCCATGCAAATGTGCACGAATGCTGTCGAATTGCACTCTGTCATAATATGTCAAAATATTAGAATAGGCAGCATGCGGTTTAGGACACAACCCGAGCTGGAGGGCAAAACCCTGATCTACTGCAGCACCTCATGAATTATTCATGAGCTGACGTGCCACTGCGGCGAGCTGCCCGTTCGGTTCAATGAGAGGTGGGCGTGGTTTGCATAAATTATAACCATGACGCAAGCGGATGAGTTTTTAATCCTCTGCCGCAGCAGATCAGATGAGCGGCCGGGTAACGCCGAGGAAGGGGGGGTGCTCAGTCGGTCGGTCGGTCGGTCGGCGTAAAACGGTCCAAAAAAATCATCAGAATAAAAAAATTAATAAAATAGCCACAAATTAATTATAGCAATAAGATACTAAAGGCGCAGGACCGTGTAACGACGATTCATCAACGACCGACCCCCTACAGCTGCTCCTCTCTCGCTATATAGGAAGTTAAAGGTCACTGCGTGTTTTTGTTCTTGGAAAAAAAAAAAGAAAAGGCCGCAGTTATTCGCAGGCTCGCGTTTATATTTTAGTATTTTGACGCAAATAAATGGGTGATTACGGTTTCGGCTTGTTACAGACAGCGAGTCTCGACAGCGGCAGCGCACTGTTCGGCGCATTCAGATCGCCTTATTCGAGCCTCTCCCCGGTCACCGGTGACCTCCTCCTCCCCGCCGCCTCTCCACTGTCTCACTCCCGCAGCAGCAGTGCAACAGCGTCCCCGCTTTTCTCTTCGGCCGCCGCGCCCCGGCAAAACATGCAGGATGAGTCCGCGGGGGTGACAGCCTCGCGGCGTCAGGTCGCGTCCACCGAGTCGAGCGACGACGCTGGTAACTCGGTGCCCAAGCGATCGTCACCCACCAGCAACGGGACCGGACATACGCACACGGACTACGACTTCAGCGATTATAAGGCCGGGCAAGGCCGCTTCGCTGCTGTCGCGTCACTGCGTGACCTTGAAAGAGAAAGGAACGAAAATCAGCACGCAGACTCTGAGTGCGCCCCCGAAGGCCCTGGTCAGCTCCCAGAAGACGCACTGACCGATGCTGCGCCCCCCTCGAGCACATCAGTAAGTCCCAACAAGGTCCAGATCCGAATGGAGCCTACAAGTGCCCATCTCGCGGCTGGCTTTACGAGCCTTCCGCATCACGAGACCACGGCTGCTTCCCCCTCCCTGCCCGGGTTCGGTGCCCCGTGGTCGGTGCACACGAGCTCCCCCCCGCCGCCCGTATCCAACAACGGAAGTCACATTATGCCTGGAACCGAACCCGATGGAGGATTCTACCCGGGAATCCCGTCCTCGGTGAATCCCGGCTTCTTCCAGAGCTTCTCTCCCGGTGTGAACGCGCACGGGTTCGGCACACCGTTCTCGCCGCAGATGGGCGCCGGTCCGCCGCAGCATGCGCCAAGCCGCCGTTCCCCCCTCAGTCCGCAGCACGGCACCTTTCTACAGCAGAGGAACAGCTACAACCAGCAGCAGGTGACACAGCAGACCACCTACCCAGCCTTTTGTGTGGATGCGCAATATATCGTAAATTATCGGGATATTGGGTTTCTATATGATTCATTCATCACAGTAGGCTGCAATATGCAAATTAGATTTGTGTTTTGTAATTACGTGGTACAGATGTTTAGTAGCTACATTATGAGACCTCATTCGACATTAGGAGTCAGAGTTTTAGCCAAAAACACTTTTCAGTTCAGAGTAACACGATTTACAAATATCAGTGATAATCCATAATATTCAACTAGCACGATATCTGTAAACCCGCAATAAAATCATTTGCTGTAAATCATCACAAAAAACACACGCAGACGCCGAGTGTGTGCAACTCAGACAAATTCACTCAAACGCACCATATGTGCCAGTGTCATTATAATATTTTGCCCATATTGCGTAGTCGTAGGCCGGTTCAGAGGGACGACTCGGATTAAAATCGTAATTGGGCTGGAATCTAGCCAATCTGGCAACCTTTCATATAATCAGGCTCTTCATCTGTGCGGAATAGATCACAAAGATTTTAGTATAAATAAATATCAGCCGATATGATAATCAGCCGATACTTGTAACTACGTGTAACTATCACCATGATATATATCGTCACTCTTTATTATTATCACAGCTCCAGACGAATGTAATTCAGGTCAAAATGAACACCTTTAGGCAGGTACAGGCTAACAGCATAGCCAGTGGGGTGGTGGGGGTTTCGGGATGTGTGTGTGTGTGTGGGGGGGGTGTATCAGATACATACATAATGTAGGATAAAAATAATTCACAGTAATTACTCAGTAATATACTGTAATAACAAAAAAAATGGAATGGAATGTTTAATTCCTGTCCACAAACATTCTAGTAATTTTCAGACTATTTAAAGGCGTCTAGATGTGTGTGTGTGTGTTGTAAAAGTGTATAGCTAACTCATAATTGCACTGGACATTTGGACATTTTCAGTTTGTAGATAATTTTCAGTAGAAGACACGGTTGAGGCTTTAACGGCGGCCATTTTGTAAGACTTTTTGTTAGATTTACAGACACCAGACAGAAACCAGAATACCCTCGGTTTCCGTGACACGACATACAAGCCTTACAAATGTTTGTGAAACCGGATATTTATGTGGGATGATGTACAGTCGGTTATCGGTTTTATCCATGAGGGTCTGAGTTTGAGAGGTTGGGAAGGTGAAACATGATGTTTAATGCTTATTATTTTCTCACTCATTCAGAGTTCTAGATGAAAATCCTCCCGTTTTTATAGGCGATTAAAGTAAAAATAATTTCTTTCCTCTCAGGTGCCCAAATTTTTCAGTGTATCCTGTGTAGTCAAGTCCACAAATTATAATTAGTGCTTTGTTTTCTGAACCGGTTTAGCAGCATTACAACCAAACACAGTGTTTCTAAAACCTTTTAAATACGTTAATAAATGTTTTAATGTTTTGTTAACAATTAGCCAGATGCTTAAAGCCACACTTACACGGTTATTTTAGGTCATAACAGCTAATTACCAAGCAAGAAATTTAACTAAATTAAATGCTGCTTCATCGAGCTTTCAGCTACCAGGCTATTTAACGTTAGCTAAATTAGCCGGCTTCTGATTGTGAAGTTTTTTAACGTAATAGCAAAACAATCCAAGCTAAAAAATAAATTATAATCATAAAATAATAAACGTACAAATAAACTTAAATTATTTGAGACTTATGTCGGCATTAGCCAGCTAGCTAGCACAACCAGCCTATTGTCACTTAATTTAGCTTCTCGATAGCCCTCTTGCTGTAAATGTAGCAAGATAGCTAGCTTGGGTGAGCAATTATCTAATGTACGTAAATAAATTAGCTCTCGAAACAAACACTTTTTAATAAAGGCGTTAGCTTGCGTGCTACTTAAGCTTTTGCTAATCTAGTTAAACATTAGCTAGCACTTTTAATATTTGAATGGAACATGTTTATTTTCAGTGTAAACCTTCTAAATATCGTCTGAAATTGTTTATTTTTAGCACACAGGATTCTGTTTAATTAGCATTAGCTCATTTGCGTGCAGTGTTCAGACTGAGGACATTACAGCTTTCTGTGGACGCAGCTCGTGTTTTTGTTCCCAGCATCTAGACGGAGACATTATTATCAGTCATTTACACCAAAACACTCATCTTGTCCAGACAAAGAAACACACACACACACACACACACACACACACACACACACACACCATACACAGTATCTAATTATACACACAAGCACTGTAGGTTGTGTATTTGGGTGTGGTGAATATGCATAGGAGAGATGTGGAGAGTACTTAAAGTGAAAAACCAACACATGGATTCTTGTATGCATACACACACACATACACTCACACGCACACACACACACATACACACACACACTCACACACCAAAACATATCCGGATCTGCGTAGTGCAAATATGTGCAGATTAAAGTGTGTACTTTGGTGTTCTGTGTGTGTGGATTGGTGGGTATGAAGTCAGGATAAGCTTAATCCACCCTTTGCACAAAACACACACACACACACACACACACACACAAACACATTAATATTCATCCTCATGCTAACATGACAGAGATGTTTATGTTTTCTTTTTTTTTATCCCTTTCTAGTCGTACTTTCACTGTTTTTGTCTCTCTGTCGTGTCTTGCGAAGTCTTGTCTTTCTGACTGCTTTTTTTTTTGGATCTGTATACTCTCCATCTCAGCTCATCAGCTTAACTCTTTCTTGTCTTTCTCTCTGTCTCTCTTTTTTGTCAGCCCCTAATGAAACAGTCCCTGTGGGGTAACAGCTGGAATTCGTCGGGCGTGTCCTGGGGCAGGGACCATCGAGGGCGTGGTATGGGCATGGCTGTGCCAGTCTCGCTCGGCCAGGTCTCACCCATGAAAAAGCCGTTCAGCAGCGGGAACGTCATCGCCCCGCCCAAGTTCCCACGCTCCGGCCCGAAGACTTGGAGCGACGACAACGTGTTTCGTACCGACAACAACTGCAACACACTGCTGCCTCAGCAGGTACAAACCCAGCCTTCAGAATCATAGAGAAGCTAAAGATTTCCTGCTGCTAGGAAACACACATGCGGGTGAAGTAAGATGTGTATGTGTGTGTGTGTAAGTAGATCTATCAGAGCTTATCCATTGTGTGTGTGTGTTAAGAGAAAAGCCCTCCTCATTTACATGTGAACCGTGCACAAGCACCTGGATTCACCGGTCTGTATTCACGCCGTCACCTGGCATGACAGAGGCTGTTTTACTGTTTGACACAATCTACACTGATCAACAGGGGAGAACGTCACCTCACACTGCAGTGCATTATGGGTCGGTATCACAAGAGTGTGAAAATTAGAGCTAGTTATCTCTTAACTTAGCTTAGCTTTATATGGACTGTAGCGGAAAATTTCCATCAAAACCAGGTTTCCTTTTTCCGCATGTCACGCTGTGTGGAATCCTTTGTTGTGAAATACAGCCACAATTTGTTTTTTTTTACACATTTTACTTAGCTAGCTTAGCTTGCTATCGGTAGGCTACCTGCTGCCGTCAGAGTAAGTGTAATTATAGCGTTCACGCGCTTTTCTGATGATCTTATTCAAAGTTATGCTTTTAAAACGGATCGTTAACACAGGCGCTCGCCATACTACAGAGATTTGTTGGATTTATATCGTTATAAGTTTTCTGACTTGCATTTACGTGCATTCGGAAAGGAAGTTATTTTTCACATGCCGTGCCAGTGATGATGCTCCTCACGTCCGTTTCAGGGAACTAGATTACATTGGATTAGATTAGAACTTTATTGTCATTGTGCAAGGTACATGTACAGAGCCAATGGAATGCAGTTAGCATCTAACCAGAAGTGCATAAGTGGCTTATTTACAATAAATAGCAGTGTAATAAATAGGGTATGAGGTTGATAATTACAGAGGTGGGGGTAAATAATGTACAGAAGGTATATGGATAGAATATACTAGAGAACAAAATGATGCTCTAATGGTCCTGTCTCACTACCCACACTATAACCTAACGTCTTCCTTTACACTTTAGTCGATAAGTGCGCAAGTGAACAAGTAAGCTGACGTGCCAAATTAGGACGGTTTTAGGTACGTCAGTCACCCGCGTCAAACGTCAATGCTACGCCATCGCCTCGACACCCCTTGCAGATTAAAATGGCCGTGCCGGTAGACACGCTGTTCGCGGTAATGCTGCTCGAAATGATGGATACGTGAATAAACTTTTACTTACACTTAACTTTCCTATCATTGTCCATTTTGTCCCGCTCCTCCCCAAAAAGCAGCCAAAAACGCTTTTCTGCTTTTTTTCCATTGTCAGTTTAAACATGACACCACCAGATAAATTCTGGGTAATATCCTTACACATAGTACGCTTGGACCCGCACTTAAAGAAAGTGTGCATTAAGGGCACGAGTAGGTGGGGCAAATAAGCTCATCAGCTAATTGGGACACTATGCACACGGTGGGAATCTGTGTTCTGATTCGGTTCTAGTACATTCTGATTGCAGAGATACTCAACCCTAGTTATTAATCACCTACTAATCAACCCTAGTTATTAGCACCGCTGACCTCGGTTAAACAAGCACACACGGTTGCCTGTGGTGTGTCATTAGTATTATTACATAATCTTCTTAATGAAGTAAATCGGGCTGATTCAGATTCTTTATAGTGATCCCAGGAATCCACAGCATTCCCCATTTACACACTGCTGTACATTATGTCATAAAATGGTTCCAGAACTTATTAGAAATAAAATTAGAAATAAAATCACCCAAGCACCAAGCAGTGAACACACACTTTTTCCTTCACATCCGGCAGTCAAGTTGATTCAGAGTCAAATCTCGATCTGTACAAACAATCGTTTCAATTCATCTCAATGATGATATATAATTTTACTCAAATTCATTTTTACGTACAGAAATTTACTATTTCTCCACATTTGATGTCGTTCATCCGTTACTATAACTTTAAACTCCATCAATCCATCAATCCCAAGTTCGTACATAAAACACACTCATTTATTAAAGCACGATCGGTTTGGAGAATAACGACCAAAGAGGCGGAAGCACGAATATCATTAGAGACTGAAACACACATGACCTCAACATTCAGTTAATTTATACACTCCAAAGAGAGAAAGTAATGAAAATAGTATGGACACGTTAATCTTACCGTAATTACTATAAAATCGCACACACTCAATTCTTTTCACTCTTTTCTTTACGTGTATGTTATGGAGTTGTGATTGTTAGTATTTTTTTGTGGATTCAGGATTTTCCCTTTTAATCAGATCCAAAGTAACTAATAACTCACAACTGGAAGAATCTTATGATTCCAGACTCATCATTCTCTCTTAATCAAGGAACTTTATAAACATTAATACTTCAGTCGTTGTTTTTATAAGTAGTCGTATTTGGACTTGAGTAATAATAGTGAAATACTTTAAATACTTGCGCTCTGGAATTCTGCACATGCCTGATGTCCTTCCTTCCTTCCTTCCTGGCTCATTCTTATGATCCAACGACATGCGTCATGGTGAGAGAAAGTGACCCAGACACAGCAGAGTGTCGGGAAGAAAAAAAAACTTCAGCGATGTGTTTGGAGTGTTTGATAGCAAACCGTCAAACTGTTCACAGACTCCAGATGGCTGAAAAGCCGTTGGTAATAAAAACACCGGACTCAGACTGCTCATGTGTCTCCTCAAATCGCCGTCAGCAGATTGGCACCATTTGTACTCTGCTATTTATTAATTTATTTAATTAATGAGAAAAAGAACAGACTGATGGGGTAGTGGTAGCACAGTGCTAATTGGACCAACCGGGGGGCCCTTGAGCAAGGCCCTTAATCCCCAATTGCTCAGCTCTAGATAAGGGTGTCTGTCCAATGCAATTTAAGATATGGGATTAACATGGAATATTGGATCTAATAGGTGAGATTTTTTAAAAACTGTCTCGAGTTAAACCAGATGACGCTGTGATCCTCATGTGACACTGTAGGAACTTCTGACCGCCTGACAGTGACACGTTCTGTAACCCATGTTCTCATGCTAAACGGTAGCTAGCAGCGGACAAATAGTTACTCCGTATCGCAATAAGTTTCTGTTCTCGTTGTTCTGTCCACATTTTTTCAGAGGTGGTCTGAAGTCGTTGTGCTATAATTGCGTCATCAGGTACGGCGTTCCTATCGGTTCTCACTTTGTTGGTCATCATAGGGAGAGTCACACTGCAGGAAAATGTCTGAACTTTTCTCACACTGAGGATAAAACTCATCGCAACAGATTATAATTGTCTGTCCGCAAAGACGTCAAACTAGCGCGCAAAGACAACAGATTTTTAGTGTCTCTGTGGGATGCTGATCAAACAGCATAAATATAAAAATTACAAGAGGGAAATGACGAATTCTTGTGTTACATTTACCTTGTTACATACAACTGAGCAGACTGCTCAAGTTACCAGCAGTCATAGATTAAAGGTCATGGGATTTGATCTCACAACATTCTGGTCACCACTGATGTACCACCACCCCACAAACTCTATCTTCCATCCACTTTCTTACAATTGGCAAGATGTAGTTGTGCTTTTGCTAGTCGTTGCCATCGGCGTAACACAATCCAGGGCCAGAACAGATGAAATGCAGATCAGGAGCCTAGTTATTTACAGTCACGCATAACACGTGCATATGTTAGTAGTGTGTGTGTGTGTGTGTGTGTGTGTGTGTGTGCAGTAAACATTGCTTTTGTCAGGATGCCTTTCTGACATTTATAGCAAAGCATAAAAAGATGTTATCCAGCACACACACACACACACACACACCCAAATACACACACACACACACACACACACATATACACACACATTGTTACCGTTCATAAGGTCAGCGTTCCAGGATTTTCCAGGAATAAAGGGGATTCAGTCCCAGTCTTGTAAACAAACCAGTCACGGAAACTTGAGGAAGCACAGGAGGAGTTTCCCACCATGCAGCAGAAATCAACGAGGAGTTACAACACATCATGATGTGTATTATTTATTGCATGTCAAATAATTTTACTAATTATATTGATTTTTTAATTAAGAAACTTTTTAAAAATCTTTATTTAGTATAGTTACGGTTATTGTTGGGCAACATTTCCAAAAGATTTGGTTACAGAGCGCTGATACTGGAGACTCCTTCCATCAGTGTTATATAATACTGGGAAAATTCACCATGTCAACTTTTAGACTAATGATTCTCATTAGGGGTAGTAGCGCCCCCCCAGTGGGTGTTTACACAACGTCTGGGGGCGGTAGAAATCCGGTAGTGATGGAGAAGGGTGGTGTTTAAACTCTAATGGTGGCTGGTAAAAATACAAATAGTTTTAAGTGTTTTTTATGTGGAAGATTTAGCCAAGACATTAAACGCAGTGTGAAATAGAATACTACGGGTTTATTCGGGTCTTTGGGTTTATTCCCCTGACCTTTATTACATCTATAAAAAATAGCAGCAAACAAACAGGAACAGCGCTGTCACTAATTCACATACAAACTGCAGTTCGCTATCGTTATGCTAATCTGCCGCCAAGTTTGTTCATTTCTTTGTATTTACTATATTAATGTATTATCTTGCAAATGGCTGTCTGATTAAATGAAGGCCTTTAAGACATAAATCTATTTTGTTTGCATGGGATGTGAGCTGAAACACGGTGGGGGGGGCTGTGATAACCAACAGAATCCCGACTCTGCCCTGTCTCTGTCTCAGGACCGCAGCAGAATGTACGACAGTCTGAACATGCACTCGCTGGAGAGCTCTCTGATCGACATCATCCGGGCAGAGCAAGACCCGCTGAAAGGTAATACATCTGCTTCCTACTTCCTGCATTTTATTTCCTGCTTCCTACTTCCTCCATTTTATTTCTTGTTTCCTACCTTCTGCATTTTGTTTCCTGCTTTCTACCTTCTGCATTTTATTTTCTACTTCCAGCACTTTATTTTCTGTGTTCTACCTCCTTCATTTTATTTCCTACTTCCTACCTCCTTCATTTTATTTCCCGCTTCCTACTTCCTGCATACACTTTTCTGTTTTCTACTTCCTGCATTTTATTTCCCACTTCCTATTTCCTTTATTTTATTTCCTACTTCCTTTATTTTATTTCTTGCTTCCTGCCTACTGCATTTTATTTCCTGCTTCCTACTTCCTGTGCCTGCCGGTTGATTGCTGCTTTCAGTCTTCATAACGGACTCTTTTAAAAATGTTAAAGATTTCTAAACGTGTATTTCTTTTGAAAATTTTGTAAACAGGCAAAATCCAACCTTTATGAAAATTTCGTTTAGTTTTTTGCATTTTACTTCTATTAGTCAAGTCATTATTGGGTAATTGGAATGCCCGGATGTTTAGCCAAGAATAACATTATAGAGTTTCCACACACTGATAATCTCCATTTATTTCATTGGATGTGGACAAAATTACATTTTTGTTTAACTGTTGGCTTCTGTAGAGAGCCTACAGAGAGTGTGTGTGTGTGTGTGTGTGTGTTGTCTGGGTGTGGCAGCTTGTTGCAGTGCTTCTTTCTCTTCCTTCGCTCTGCATAATGGCGCTTATAATAATAGTCGTTGTCGTGAAGCAGACATACAGAAATCTCACATGCACGTTAAAAATAAATAAATTGTTGAGTAAATATATTGATTTATATATTTTTTTATATCCAGTGCATTTTAGGAGCTTCTCGCAGTGTGTCGCATACAGTAGCGCTTCATGTTTGTGTGTGTGTGTCTCTCTCTCTCTTTCTCGTGCTCAGGCCGCATGGGATGCCCACATCCTGGCGCCGACGGCCTGCTCATGCTCAATGGTAATTACATCAGCCAATCACATCCCTCCGTGCTTCATTTTTTTCCACCCCATCATCTGTAATCCAATAGCGCTGCATTTACACCGGATCTGTTTACAGTCGAGTTCTGAGCTGCATGTGAGTTTGTAGGACACCGTCAGCATCAGGAAACGGATTAAACAGGAAGATATAACTGATTCCTCAAACAGATTTATAGTCTGTACTTTCAGGACTGAAATTAGGTTTATATTATACTCGTATAACTATAAATTAAACACAAATCGCGGGCAACTTTCTGCAGCTAACAATAAAACGCAAATCAGCAAGCAAGGAAAATGCAACCTCGTAAAAACAAAAGCAAATTAATAAGCAAAAACAAACAGCAAGCGAAAGCATTGCCAGTGAGTAAAAGCTGAAAAGAAAAAAATACCAGCAAACGAAAGCAAACCAGGGAAGAAAAAAGCTTCATAAACCAGAAAACAAACGCAAAAAAAATGAATGCAACATGAGACAAAAGCAAACGAAAGTTTTAACCAGCAAAGCGAACGCAGTGTAAGTGAGAAACTGTGTAAAACAAAACAATACACTGAAAAAATTCCTTGCAAACCAAAACAACCAGCGATCAAAAGGTTAACCAGCAAACGAAAGCGAACCAAAGAATAGACAAGTGTAACAAAATCAAAATGAGAAAATTCACACCCAAAAGCGAAAGTTTACACCTAAAAACGAAAGTACAAAAGCAAACAAATATGAACTGTGTAAACTATAAAAATCAGTGAACAAAAATTTTAGCCAGCAGACGAAAGGAGGCCAGAAAATAAACACAAAGCAATGAATGGAATGAATGAATGAATGAATGAATGGAATGAATGGATTGGTGTTCCGAAAGCTTTAAGTTTTGGCATTTTCTTAAGTGTTCAGGATGAACTCATCGATTAAGAATATTGGCCACGCCCACTTTCTATCTAAGGAGGATAAACTATTGGACAGACTTTTACAATTTGATGGCAAATCTTTAAACACTTCCTCAAGCGCATCGAAACAATTTCTTTGAATCCTGACTCGGGGACGAGTCGAGACAAGACGCTTTTTATAACAACACATGCAGCCACCTGGGCCCAGTTGAGAGGGACTGTTGAAAGGTTAAAGGTCGAACTGAGGGTTGATCATCGTATCGTAGTATTCGGTTTCTGTTCTAATATTTCGATCAAACTCAGACGAAAAACGAATCGAATTAGGGGAAAAAGACGTAGACGTCGCCGGCGCGGCGGATCCCGTGTCATTATCGCTCGGAATTCTCTGAAAACCTCCACCTAATAAAATCAGAGCGTTGACTCCGTATTTATCAGGCAGATATCGGATCGGATGACGCTTTATTAATCAGGAGGACATCGATCAGTACAGCAGATTGAGACTGTGTCTTAAGACCAAAACTACATAAGGAGGAAGTCTTTTTTCTAGAAACCTCTAAAAACATCAAGATTTTAGTTTAACGTTTATTTTCCTCTCAGACTTCACTGTTAAGTTTTCCGTGATTTGATTTAAGCAGATGATTCGAGGCACATGGTGAGTCAACTCTGATTGGGAGTCTGTTGCTATGCACCTCAGAAGCCACGCCCATGACCCGCTGACATAAAACGTCTTTTCATAAAACGTGTGTGACGCTTCCTCCTTCTTATTAAAACCAACAATCAGCTGCGCTCTCCATTACAGCAGGAAAAATCCAGCAATAGATTTACACGCTTCTTGTTACTTTGCGAAAAAATTAATCTACGAAGAAAAATTACGAGCTTCGCCTTCATTTTTCTGCGAGGAAGCTGATTGGTTGGTGCTTGTCACATGACCCAGGTTGCTCTTGCACTATTTTGTTTTTACCGTGTGTCTGAATTTGAAATAACGAGTTTAGGCATGAAAATGGCGTGATATGTGATCGTCCCTTTAGCTGTCAATCAGATGGCCTCGACCAATAAGAGCTCTGGCTGTGAGATATTATGAAAGGTTTAGATGTTCGAGTGTAAATAGATGAAGTTCAGTGCGGAAATCCTCTCTGATGTACATAAATAATATTAATATCTTGTCTGTATTTTATAGATTTTATGTCTAAGCTCAATTTTTTTCCTTTTCACACATGGACAGCTTAAAAATTTCATTTCAATCGTCGACTGGAAAAACTTCCGCTGTGGCGTCTGCTTTATCTTCACCGCTTTGGCTCTGTCTTAGTATTTGACCAGACACTCGAAACAGTCCGCAGATCCAGAGTCAAGAATTTACAATAAAAAAAAAATATTCAGAGAACGTCCTCATCTATCGCGCGGCCAGTTAAGGAAATCCTGTGCCGACCAATCAAATTTCTTGTCTCTCGGAGGGTTTAGTCAAACAGTCCTGGTCTATTTATAGCGTCTGCTTCAGCTGAGATCCACTCGCTCCAACACGCAGTCTTTACACGCAGTCTGTGTATTTATCTCCTCATAGTGTCTTATTCATGTGTGTGTGTGTGTGTGTGTGTGTGTGTGTTCAGCATCAAGCAGCAGACTTGTCTCTGTGTCACTGTGTAGTGCAAAAATATTTAGGTATAAATATTTAGAGAGGAGGTTTTCTTTCAATCAGCCCGCCTACACACACACACACACACACACACTGTGTTTTTTTTTCCTTTACACACACACCAATTTTTTTTTCTCACAACACATGACTGATGAGGTCAAATAAGTCATTAGTGTTCAGACTTGGTCATGTGACCAACTACACAGTCATCATGGCTCACATGATGAGAGACAGACAGGCAGAGCGAGAGAGAGAAAGAGAAAGAAGAGAGAGAGACATAGAGAGAGACAGAGAAAGGAGAGGAGAAGGAAAGAGAGACAAAAAGGAATGGAGAAAGAGAGAGACAGAGAGAGGGACAGAGAAAGGAGAGGAGAAAGAGAGAGAGAGAGAGAGAGAGAGAGAAAAGAAAGAGATGAATGAATTTTGTTCCCCAAACACACTTTGACTTCTGAACATTTGGGTTAAAATGTGTAAAATTGATTTTTCCGTCTGATTTTTTCTGTAAACTGCAGCTTTTCCTCTCATCAGCTTTTTCTACTCTGTTTCTCTTCCATGCAGCGAGGACTTACAGCAAACGACGAGGTAAACGCCACTTCCTGCACCGCAGAAACGCCACCATAATCTAGCTGGATTCACTAATGGCTCCTCAGGAACTAGCTTTAGTTCCACCAGCACTGATTTGGTGGTTAAAAGCAGTTTAACCAATCAGAACTCGATTATTACCCGCCTTAAAAAAACAGCATAAACGAAGAGGAAATAATTTCTCGTCTTTTTTGTCGTTGTCTTTTCTCTAGGACGCTCCTCACTCTTTCCCATAGACGACGCTTTCCTCGACGACGGCCATGGTAACCAGGGCGTACCCGGAGTTCTGGGTCCTTCCGGTTATCCGCATCAGAACGGCGAGCGCATGGAGAGGTTCTCGCGGAAGGTGTTTGTTGGTGGATTACCGCCCGATATAGACGAAGGTCAATGGAGTGTTAAATTCATCTCAAATCACAGCCATTGCTTTCATTTTTTAATTTTCAACTAACCATTTCTCTCTCTTTCTGTATCTCTCTCTCTCTCTCTCTCGCGCTTTTCCGCCGCTTTTCCTCTCTGTCTGTCTCTCTCTCTCTCGCTCTCGCGCTCTTTCTCTCTGTCTGTCTGTCTCTCTCTCAATCTTTCGCTCTGTCTTTCTCTGTCTGTCTCTCTCTCTCTCTCTTTCTGTCTGTCTCGCTCTTTTTCTGTCTCTCTTTTTCTCTTTCTGTCTGTCTGTCTCTCTCTGTCCATACACAGACGAGATCACCTCCAGTTTCCGGCGCTTCGGTCACCTGGTGGTCGATTGGCCGCACAAGGCAGAGAGCAAATCCTACTTTCCTCCTAAAGGTAAAGCAAAATAATTAAAAGGAGTAATTCTAATATTAATAATAATGCTGTTGAATCCTTTCATCCCTCATTCCATTCATCCTTTATTCCCACACACGGTGTTCAGACAGACAGATGTTATTTATTCGTCCTCTTTCCAAGGTTACGCCTTCCTGCTGTTCCAAGAGGAGAGCTCGGTACAGGCGCTGATCGAAGCCTGTCTGGAGGAAGACGGAAAACTCTACCTGTGTGTGTCCAGTCCCACCATCAAGGACAAGCCCGTGAGTCAGAACGTCCACAGTTTACTAGGGCATCATCCCTAACAGAGCGTGTGTGTGTGTGTGTGTAATTAATCGTACTCTGCCCTCTGCATTGTTCAGGTCCAGATCCGCCCGTGGAACCTGAGCGACAGTGATTTTGTGATGGACGGATCGCAGCCTCTCGACCCTCGAAAGACTATCTTTGTGGGTGGAGTTCCACGTCCTCTGAGAGCAGGTAATATCCGGACTTCAGAAGAAGCCTATAGGTGGCGGAATTCTGGGTAATATCCTTAAGAAAGTGTGCATTAAGGGCACGAGTAGGCGGGCCGGGAAACTCGAATCAACACTTGCCTAAATGAGGGGCATAAGGGTACAACTGTGGCTGTTGGGACGGAGCCAAATAGTGTGATTCACTAAAACTTTTTCTTCTGGCGCCCCCTGGTGGCACACTGCGTTCTAGCAGCACTACATAATTTATTTTTGTTTGGCATTACATTAATTGTCCACATCCGGTTTTAGCTCATAAAATGGAAAATTATATTGTTTTCACATTAAACACAGGACTTTTAAAAAATGTCTCCGTTTATTGTATTATGGTGCAAATTTTTTCAATAAAATGTAAAAATTATAATTTTTCATATTGAAAACCCTGTGATATTGAAACAGGATTAATGACGTATGTTACGTCTGTATTTTTTGTGCAGTTGAGCTGGCCATGATCATGGACCGTCTGTACGGCGGCGTGTGTTACGCCGGGATCGACACCGACCCTGAGCTGAAGTACCCGAAAGGGGCGGGTCGAGTGGCCTTCTCCAATCAGCAGAGCTACATCGCCGCCATCAGCGCCCGATTTGTCCAGCTGCAGCACGGAGACATCGACAAACGGGTACGAGAGCCAATCAGAGCTCATTCACCGTCTTTTAGGCGTCGGTAACAGCGCTGAGATCCAGAGCATACGTAGAACTGAATTATATTTAGCCTTGATTTCCTGTCAGGTCTGTAGGGCACACACAGTACACACTCGATCTGAATCTAATCCCGTCTCATGCAGGTGGAGGTGAAGCCGTACGTTTTGGATGATCAGCTGTGCGACGAGTGTCAGGGAGCGCGCTGCGGAGGCAAGTTCGCACCCTTCTTTTGCGCCAACGTCACATGTCTACAATACTACTGCGAGTTCTGCTGGGCCAACATCCACTCACGCGCCGGCCGAGAGTTCCACAAGCCGCTGGTCAAAGAAGGAGCCGACCGGCCGCGTCAGATCCACTTCCGCTGGAACTAACGGACCACCAGGCCTGCGCCGTCGCCCCACCCGGGCTGTCAGTATGGATATCACCTCACCATATACAGTATAGAAATCTATGGATATATTTATCTTTAACTTTTTGTAGCAGCCAGAAACACTACACACCTCACTGAATCTCACACTTTTTGCTCTTTTACCCTACCCTCAGTTCCTCCATCTCAGGCTTTTGTGGTACTTTTGCTGTTAGGTTGATTTTTTTGGTGTTTTTTTTGTAAAGGAGATTAACAGATTTTTTTGTTAAATTATTTTTATATGTCAGATTTAAGGAATAGATACGAGAATGTCTTTCGCATCAAAGGGCAGTTGTTGGTCTGTCCATTTGTCTTTCTGCTGCTAAAAACAAAAAATATCCCCGCTGCGGAATCGACTCTGGAGAAAACACTTGATGATGTCATTTCGCGCTGAAATCCGTAAGCTCACCTTTCTGCTATAAGAGGAGTTTTTACCAAAGCTAGCGAAAGAAAAGAATTTCTTCATTTCCATTTTGTCTAATCTAATTTATTCCTACAAATTCGAAATCAGCCAAGAGCGAAACATTAAATAACGAATCATTTTTCTTTCCCTAAATCTTTTTTCTTCAATGTAAATTTTTATTTTTCTATAAACACAATCAAAACTTCACCATTTTCAACGCAACATGTTTATTTTAGTACGATTTGTCATCATTCGTTCCCTTATTTGGCTCCGCCTCCTGACGTTAATGGGAGATGTCGAATTTTTTTTTGATTAAAACAACAGGACAGGTTTTTTATCCGTTCCTGTTTACGTAAGCTTTTCGCAGCGCGTAACTTTAGCGTATTTGCTTGCGTTGTCACTTACGCAGCTTTAACCATAAAATTTGTTCCAATATGAGGCAAATAAGCGTAAAAAATAAGAAAACTTTTAAATTAAAAATTAAATCAACGTTTTCTTATTAATTAGGTTAAATTATGTGGACAATGTGAGACAAATAATTCACTTCTGGAAATAAATTTTAGAAATTTTCCTCCAGTTTGCCCTTTAAAATAAATATACAAAACATTAATTACAAAAAAGATTTCAATTGCTTTTGCTGCTATAACAAATAATTAGCTTTTTATTTCTTTGCGATATGTGACGTCATCACTCACCGTTACAACCGGAATGCTGTAACGGAATTTGAAAGGGTATTCGTGTACGTGCGTTGCGTTTGCGCATGCGTCAGGCTTATATAGGCGTCCAGACAGGATTTATTTTATCGTAGACACGTAGCATAAAATATTTTTAAAAAAAAGATATTAATCTCTCGAGTTTATGATAATATTACTGACTGGAGTAAAATATAAAAAGGCGTAACATTACGTCATCTCTGATGTCAGTGTGGGCGTGTCACCCAGGTCAGCTGTTGCGAGCTGAAAATTATTTTTTTATCCCACACAGATGAGTTAGTTTCACGTTTTATTTTAATTTTAAAACTATTTATTTCTTTTATTTTTATGTTATATTAGTAAAACAGCAAGAATAAAAAAAATAAATAAATACGTTCACCTTTTTTAATCACATGGTTGAGCTGAGCTGATTCGTCAGAAGGCCAACTTGACTCACTGAATAGCGAATCGGATTAAAAAAAATCGCTAGCAACACATTAAAATAAAACATTATACCAAACATATTCAGGTAGCTAGCTGCTGATTTTTATTACATCGATAATTTAATGTCTCTAGAATGCTGTGGTGGGTTTTTTGCGTCATGCTAACGTGTTAAAATCTGCAAGAGGAAAAAAAAATCGTTGAATCAGGAAACTTGACTCACTGAACAACGAATCGAAAAAAAATGAATCACTTTAACATTATTGCTAGCATATTATCTGTAGCTAAATGACTGTATTTACCACATAGATGAGCTAATGTATTCAAAATACAATTTTTTACTAAGCATGTTATCACTGTTTAAAACTTGTTTTTTCACTGGAGAAGGAAAGCTGAATCAGTTGATTCGGGGTTGAGTCACCAAGATGAATCCCACTGAATAGCTAGCTAAAAGGCTAATTAGAGCGGATTGTTAGCCAGCGTGCTAATTAGCCTGAGGGCTGACTTTATGCCACGCTTTATTTCACATATTTAAAATAATACCTTTGTAACACATTATGCTAATATTGTTATACCTTTAGTTGTAGCATTGGTTAAAAAAAATTTTTTTTTTCATTGCTTAGCGCTTACGTTGAAGTTTTGTTTTAGACCCAAGCAATATTTTATTTCAATAGAATTTAATATATTTATTTTTGCTAGGTTTAATTTTATGTTAGCACCATTAACATCTCTGCATTATTAACATAAATCAAAAGCAGAGCTGTTGATTAATACAGTTAATACGGTAATAGAGGTGCAGAGACGTTGATTAATACAGTTGATACGGTAATAGAGGTGCAGAGACGTTGATTAATGCAGTTAATACGGTAATGGAGGTGCAGGAACATTGATTAATTCAGTTTATACGGTAACAGAGGTGCAAAGATGTTGATTATTACCGTCAATACGGTAATAGAGGTGCAAAGATGTTGATTAATATGGTAATTGAGGTTCAGAGAAGTTGATTAATACAGTTAATATGGTAATAAAGGTGCAAAGATGTTGATTAATACAGTTAATACGGTAATAGAGGTGCAGAGACATTGATTAATACAGTTAATACGGTAATAGAGGTGCAAAGACATTGCTTAATACAGTTAATACGGTAATAGAGGTGCACATGGACCTAAAAGATCGATTTTCAATTAAAAAAAAAAAAAAAGCATCCCAATAAATTAATATATTTTCGTTAGTTAGGTTTTAGCACAGATTTTCGTCGTCTCGTCTCAGTAATTACAATGCGACTTCGTAGACAGTGTTAAAGACGAACCGGCCAGCACGTTTCGGTACCGTGGTCCCTCTAGCTAGCTAGCGTTCTTTCTCGCTGTGCCTGTGGCGTCGGTAATATCTTTGCGTGCTCAGTGATGTTAAACCTTTACGTCTGTTTGTGTCATTTTAAAAAAATATATATTATTTATATCTAAGTATTTATTCACGTCTGTCGTCACACAATCACATGCACTACTGTACTCCGCGTCCGTATAGCACATGGTTGTCGGATTGATAGTGAAGTCTACTGTATTCTTCAACACACACAAATGTAAAATAAATAAAAACTTTATTAATGTTTTATTATTCTTTAAAACTACCTTTTTGAAAGATTTATTTAACAATGTTGAAATAATGTTTATTCCTGCTGAAATACCGCAAACACGATACCGTGCGATCGAGACCGATATATCACGGGACGCCCGTCTCCCAAAGTCGATGAAGGAACTTTCCGGAAAACGTTTAATAACACCGACGTTATCACGTGATCCCTTTAACGCTGTGGTAGCTGTGTGTGCAGATTCTTTCTGTCTTTGTGTATTTTATCTTCTCATTGTTTTGTTTTTTCTTTGTCGTTTGTACGAAGTCGTATTTATTTCTATTTTTGTAGACCGGATTGTATTTTTCTATTTCTTCGTCTGCCCCCCCCCCCCATATCCAACTATTTTATTTATGTTTATGGAAAAAAAAAACCAACAATCAATCCACCTGAATGTGTATAACCCCTAGATTTATTAATATATCTCGACTTTTTTTATTCTTTTGTGATTAAAACCTAATATATTGACTTCCTGTTATTCTATTATTTAAAATTGATTTTAGATTTGATATATTATCGCTTGTCGTTATGAAGATCGTTTTGTTTTGTTTTTCACGGGAAACACCGGAGCCTCGGCGTCTCTCGTCCTCCCCCGACGTGCAGAAACTTGAACACACCCCGAAAGGCTGACTGACCTCGGATCTGTGTCGTGTCGTGCAATACCGTTTCTATAAAAACGTTTGTATAATAGAAGAGTGAGAGTTACAGTGTAAAACCTTTTGAAACACAGATTTATTTTTGTCATTGCCTATTTTGCAGAGTTCCGATTCACGCTCGTCGTTTTTTACGGTCGGAGGGTTAAAAAAAAAAAAAATACCCTCTTTTTTTCATTGTGACTATTTTTAAAACAACAACAACAACAAACAGCCCAGATCTCTTTATATGGACGTAAAAGGATTGCCGTTTATTTTGGATAGCATTTTGCTAAGAAAAAAAAATCGTAAAGAACTTTTTCATGCATTTCTATTTTATTTTATTTCGTTTGATTATTATTTTTTTTTTAGTAGCGAAAAAAAAAAATCCTTGGACTAATTTTCATATATGTCATTAACATTATTTTGTATTTTTATGTGAAGATCTATAAATATCTAATTTTATGATGCTAATTGCTCAGATGTTACTCATCCGAATTATTTTTCAAGCTGAGATCTTTGTACTATTGTTCCTGTTGCTAGTTTCTAACTTTGTGTACAGATCTGATGGAGCGGTTTATGAAGTGTTCTGACTGTAATTATTGGATGGATCTCTTTGTTATGCAAAATGAATATGATGTTGATTGATTTTTATTTTTGGTTTGCTTATTAATATTATTTTTATTTTTTTGTATTTCTATGGGGTGTTGATGACTTTTATTTTATTTTGTATTTCAGTTTCACTAATAAAAAGACGTTCTGTTTGAACAGCTGGAGGTTTTTTTTGGTAGTGGCCGTTCAGGCGGTGTCAGAGGGGTGATGGAAATCTGGGGGTGGAGGTGAATTAGCTAAGTTTTACCCAAGACATTAATAAAGAAGCTGAAGAAAAAATGACGCTACAATATAATGCGTTTATTACCCTCAGAGAGCAAAGTGCCCTCAATAATTTATTTAAAAACTGAAGACTTTTATGACATTTGTTTAATATTTTATGCTAATTTGCTTATTTCTCGTTCTTTTTTTTCCCAATAATGCAATAACTGTCACCCGTAACAAATAGGGGGACTGATTATATGATGGCCTTTAAGACAGTTTGTGGTTTGGGGAATTAGAGGGGGGCAGTTAGAGGTTTTAATATAACTTAGAGGGCCTTTGTTAAATATAGATTAAAAAGCACTGCTTTTGTTAGCTTATATTAAAAAAAAAAAAAAACATCCAGGGTTGCCAGATTGGGCAGATTTCCACTCAATTGGGCTTCTTTTCATCAAGTCAGATCAAATAAATGCATTGGTCTGGTTAATACCTGTCCAGGGTGCCCCCCTCCTGTCTTTCACCCTTTCAGAGACGGCTGGGATAGACTCCAGCAGATCCCCGTGACCCCCGAAATAGAGAATAAGAAGATATAGAAGACGAGAGAACGAAGAATGAACGACTGTTTATCGGTATCTAAATCGAATATATAAGAAGGAATTGATTATGGGACATTGGTATCGACTCTTTCTATAAAGGTCTATTTCCAGAACTCTAATCAATAATTACAAGTTGATATTTTTTCTATCCTATTAAACAGCTAAAATAGCTAAAATGGCTAATGTCTCGCAGTGACAGTGCAGTCGAGCTGGACATCTCCAGTCATTTTAGCATGAGCCGAACAGTAAACTGGCCTTCCAGATCATTTTGTCAGTCTTTCTGGCTCAAGGATGAAGAAAGAGGAGGAGATCAACGATAAAGGAGGGGTCAAAACCAGGCATCAAACACTAGACATGCATAAATCTGAAAAAGCTCCAAGAGGAGAAAGGAAGTAGGTTAGGGAAGGGCAGAGCTCTGTGAGACAGATGCTGGGATTACGGCAGCTGATCGAACTCAGGAGACGCTGGCTTTTCCAATGTGGGCTTCACAAATCGTCGAGCTGCGTAAACAGATGTTGCAAAAACATAGATGACAGAATAGGTCAGAAAGAGTTGCTAAAATGCCCATGACCTCATAGACGCAAAATTAGACAGCAATCATTCAGCAACAAGACGGGACTAAAGGGAAAACCCACACAAAAAGGTATTTTTGGCATTTATTTCTTTATGAATCATGTTACAACATTGTGCAACGTTCAGGTCTACTTTAAACTGCGTAACACTCTACTACAAGTCCTGCATTCCTGCATTAAACACGGCTGTAATGAAGTCGTTTAAGTCCCTATGACTGCTTAGCTGCATGAGAAAAGTTTATTGATGATGTCATTAGCAAACGTCCCTGCCGGATCAACGAAAGTTGTTTAATATTAATAAATCTGTAATAAATATGTTTGCAAAATTTACCCACACCCACAAACGTCATCAAACTGACTTTAGAATTTAGACAAAATGTTAACGTAACTTTAAGGCATAATTGCAGGTTTTGCATTACAATATCATGGAATTTTGAAGCTAACGGATGACTGTGGGAATAATTTGTGGGAACGCTGTGATGTATACAGGAAGTCGGACAAACTCAGGGGTTAAACGCGCTACGTTATCAAGTCTGTAAATAGACTAAAAAAATAAAAAAAGAACAGCGCCCTCTGCTGTACTGGAGCAACACGACTAAGACGGCTAATACGAATAAGGGTATGACCTCATTCAAAATCACATAATACTTAATTCTGTACTACTTTTTAGTTAGTACGTACTTCCCGACCGACTTCTATATAGTATGGTTACAGGTAGCATGAATGAAATAGTACTACAGCCACCATTATGATATTGTCACATGACCTAACACATCACAGCAGAGCGAATTTAAATGTAGATCATTTTTAACTTAAATGATGTTAATCGGGTGCAAGTAAACAACAAAAAATGTTTTGGTTTTTTTTAAAATCTCTTAAAAAGTGCCGCATTGCAGCTTTCCGCCACTTCCACATATGACGAGTTGTCTCTTATACGAGATTATTGGATAGTAGAGTGTCCATAGTATGCATACTTCAAAATCCAGGCAGGATTCAAAAAAATTACTTACCTCACATAATAGTTTCATACACTAAATTGTACAATTGTAATATCCATCATGTAAATGTACACAAAGGTTTTCCAAACCTACAGGTTTTTTTAAATGTGTCCTTCCTTTCTGTCCGAAAATGCTTGGATCTTAGCTAGCTTTATAACAAAAAACAGCTGCTGCACATCCTTGGATGTCTCTATTTTTGATAGAGATTCATGAGCGGGGAATATGTCTAAAAGCGTTTGTTGTAAATGACATCCAGGGTGTTGGTTTCTGATCCAGTTAGATATGATCCTGCAAAGATTTGCAAAAACCCAAGTGGCTGAAGCTGTAATTACAAATCAATCATGCAATACTAGCATACAGGGGCGCCGCTAAGGAGCAGAAAGTTAGAACAATTTCAAGGACCCACGCACTGAGAAGGCCTTCAGAGATCGGTTTTATTAGCAGCCAGGTAGTTATGTTTGGTGAGGAATGGATGTGACAGGGTGGCCAACCTTATATTCTCCTATAATTGCTTTTTAAAGTGTTTTGTTAGAATTCATGCAAACTATTCCATTAGGTTTATGACTTATGTTGTTATTTTTAATATCAAAATAGTTCAGGGCTTTGCGGCAGATCAGGCCATGGTGATTTACTGTAGTTTCATGTTCACTGGAACATGGTTTAGGAGCTAACACTAATATGAGATCAGTTCCAATGACAACATCGACTTCCTGTGACCTCAGCAACATTACCGCATTGTTATTGACTTGCTGGAAAATAACAGGCTTGTTACACACAACCCTTTAAAATGTAAATCGGAGTCTTTACAGCTGCCAAGTCCTGGACTCTGCAAAAACGGGCCGGAGAATGGTTAAAGAATCCTGAGGACTGTTCTTGGGTGTGTGTATGAGTGTGTTTGAATTTTATAGGCTCAAGTTCCAGCACACATCATTTTACCCAAGTGAACACACATCTGGCCTCGGTGCGTGGCTGGCCAAGTTTGATGTGTAATCCTGTTCCTTTCCTCACTGAGTTCAGTTTGTTATGAAAGAAAAAGAGAGAAAAGGCGAGAAACATGGCTGAGATTGTTTGCACCATATGAGTGCTAATCCTCGAATGATTTGAAAACAAAACTGATAATCTAAGGTATGATTACACTGGGTTGGTCCAACTCGCTGAGAGTGTAAGAGGATTATCTGAAATTCCTTTGGCGAACAAGCAAGCAGGATTGGCAAGTCATCCTGTAGGAATGTGTTTGATTGATTGGAATTCCTTTGGAGACCTAGCAGGATTGGTAAATCACCCTGTAGAAATAAGTAGGATTGGTTAAAATTCCTTTGGAGACCTAGCAGGATTGGTTAATTACCCTGTAGGATTGCATGGGATTGGTTGGAATTCCTTTGGGGGAACAAGCAGGATTGGCAAATCATCCGGTAGGAATGACTGGGATTGGTTGGAATTCCATTAGGAAACAAGCAGAATTGGCAAATTATCCTGTATGAATGAGTGGGATTGGTTGGAATTCCAGTGGTATTAGTATTCCTTTGGTAAATTTGGTGGGAATTTCTGGGGAAAATTACTTCTACAAGACTAACTCAAATTACTAGTTTTGGCACAATCAATTCTTGCCTTGGGACCCGAAAATATGATCCTGCTATTAAGATGTTTGTATTCAAGACGTGTCTGTGTCCTTTCTAGGTCTGAAAATGCGAGCAATTGTGGGCATCATGTGTCTGTGCCAGTGTGTTGTTGGTCAGCTCTTGTTGGCCAAAGCGAAGACAACTTCACCACGATTTATTTGCAGCGTCCAAGGTCCACCGGGTCCACCAGGAAAACCGGGACCGCCCGGGGCTTCAGGGGCTGAAGGTCACGTTGGAATTCCAGGAAGGGACGGAAGGGACGGTCGTAAAGGAGAGAAAGGCGAGAAAGGAGAAACAGGTATGAACTCTGCAGATACTCTAAAGAAATTCCTCCCAAGGGCAGAAAATAAATTTCTCCCAAATGATAACATCTGGCAGATATTCCAGTTAAAAAGGTTTAAATGTTTCAATTGGTTCAAATTCCAAATATATCTTTTGTTTGAATTCTTTCCAGAGTCAGATTTTCCTTAACAGATGGAGTTAAAAAATGATTAAAGGTTTTTTTATCATTGTGCTTACATGCATTGGCCTCAGAACTCAGAACCTTTTTACACTTGTTCACTTCATGTGTTTATTCTGATCGGACAGCTATCTGGCCACACAAATGCGCCTCCTACTGAAACCGTGCTTACTGATTTTCTGTGATATTTCTTCATAAATTCTTTTGTTTCTATAAGTTCTATACAGTTTCTGATGCATGGTTATGTCACCCTATAAAGCAACAAGTGTCTTATTTTCACAAGTGCTCCAATTGTGTACGTCGTCCATGTTTGTGTCTGCCTTTCACTTCCATGTGGGGTTAGATTTACACGTGGTCCGTTTACGATCAGATAGCAAACAGAAAAAATGCATAAAGTGACCAGGTGTAAAGTATAAGAAAATGTTTATAGAAGTTTGTAACTGTCCTGTTTTTGACAGGAATTAAAGGAAAAGTTGGGCCAACCGGCAAAATCGGCGAGCGTGGAGAAAGAGGGCCGACAGGTAAGCGAGGCCCAGAGGGCGACAGCGGAGACAAGGGACATTCAGGACCCCAAGGGCGCCCTGGACTAAGAGGAGAAAAGGGCCACAGGGGTCCAAGAGGATTGCCAGGCAAGTGTCTCTGTGGCAGCCTGGTGCCAAAGGCAGCCTTCTCCGTAGCCATCACCAGCAGCTACCCGGCTGAAAAAGCGCCAATCAAGTTCAACAAAGTCATTTTTAATGAGGGCGACCATTACAACCCACAGACAGGCAAATTTATTTGTGCATACCCTGGCATTTATTACTTCTCCTATGACATCACGCTAGCCAATAAGCACTTAGCCATCGGTTTAGTGCAGAACGGGAAGTACCGCATCAAGACGTACGATGCCAACACAGGGAATCACGATGTCGCTTCCGGCTCAACTATAATATTTCTCAACCCGGAGGATGAGGTGTGGCTGGAGATCTTTTTTAAGGACCAGAACGGCCTGTTTTCCGATCCCAGCTGGGCAGACAGTCTCTTTTCTGGGTTTCTACTCTATGCAGATACTAGTTATCTGGATACACTCTCAGAGGATTATTTTTAGATCTCACTAAGGTTAAATCTATTGTATCACGGTGAAGTGTGTGGGCTTAAGTTCTAATCATATTTTCAATATAAACTGAACTTAACTTATTTCACAGCTGCAAATAAGGAGGCTTATTATTTGGTGTGTAGCAGGCTTAGGTTGGAGGTTCAGTTCTTGCCTCTGCCTTGTCTGCATGGAGTTTGCATTTTCCTTCTTGTGCATTTCCTATTAGTACCCATGCTACTTCACCCTGTCCTGAGCCATGCAACCTAAGCTGATTGGCATTTCTAAATTGCCCAGGAGTGTGAATGGGTGTTTGAGTGTGTGTTCGTGTGTGTGGTTATGGCATTGTGTCCAAGGGGCTCCCTTACCTTATGCCTTGAGCCCCTTGGAATAGGCTCCAGGTATCACATGACCCTATGCAGGAGCAGTACTACAAAAAAATATTTCATTAATAATCGCAAATGATACATATATGTATTAATTCTGGACTATTTTGTTTTGAGAGAGAAGAAAAGTATTGTATTGTACAAAGAAATGTAAAATATGGTTGTTTGATTTTTGCATTCCAGTGGACTACTAAACCCTCCTGGACTTGGGACAAATTGTACATCTTGTTTGATGGTGACTCTTGATGTATATAATGACATGTTTATATTTTAAGTACATTCTTTCCCCAAATAATGTGGAATCAATTTTAAAAAATTCTGTATGCTTTACTTTAATAGGAACACCTGTACAGGTGCCAATCTATGCAGTATTAGCCAATCGTGTACCAGCAGCACAAACTATAAACTTTTATTGGATATTAATAATAAAGTATGATGCTGACAGTAGAGTAGTTGTCGTGTCAGATTGTGTATTAAAAAAAACCCTCAATTCACACACCACAGTCTGGTTTGACTTGAACTCAACTAATACACTTTTACGACTGTGATGAGCAGAAAGAGAGGGAGGAAGAGAGAGAGAAAGAGAGAAATAAAGAAGGGGGGGTTATAAAAGTATCAGCTTTCATTTTCTTTCAGCCAAAGGCACTAATTTGAAGATGAAGTTCACGTTACATGCATTAAGATTTTAATAATCATCATTTATTAGGACGTCGAATGGGGTTGGGGCGGGTCTATAAAATGACTGACAGGAAGCTGAACCAATTACAAACAAATATTCCGGATTGAAAAACAAGTTCCAAAACGAAATTATTACACTTACACATAATATTTTAAATTATATTTACATACGTTCACGCGTTATTTGTATTAGTAAAAAATGAAAAATAACATCGTTATTATTTTAATCGTAATAATTTAAGGATTACATTTACACTTAAAATATGTAAATGTTTGTATGTTTTTTATTTTTGTAGCTTGTAATTTGTCTCAAAAAAAAAAAAAAGTAAAACGATATATCCGGGGTTTTACCGGACCAATCATTAGGCTGGTAGTCACTAGTTACGTCATGAAATCTGTCAAATCAAACACCATGGTTCCTCCTCCATGACCATCACTGATGTTTGCGCGGGTCTCAGAGTTTGGTTGCGCCGTAGTTTCTCTCCGTTACCTGGCAGCGAAGATAAACGATGGCGGTAAGTCGATTTTTGAGCTTAATGTTATTACTAAAAATAATTTGTAATATAGTTTAAATTACATATGTGCATAAAATGTTCTGATTATTTGATTAAACGTGTTTTAAATGTAGCCGAATGCATCTTCTCAGTGTTTGTGTTGTTATTGTAGTGTTATGAAGGCACCATTCACTTTGATTATTATTAATAAAACCAGCTTTTGTAGATTTTTATAGTTTATAAACTGTTAAACTCGTTTAAATGTTTCTTTTTCTCCCCATAATGCAGTACTAAAAAGAATGGGCCAGTCTGACAATCAAGAGTTTTTTTCTAAAATATAACATTGGTTAACACATGAAGGACTTCCTTCTTTCCAGCCTACGTCATCATGTCAACATCCAGGTGATTACTTCCTGTCAGAAATAAATAAAATTATCATCGTTACCATCTGAAATAAAGATCATAGTTCTGGGAAGTGGTAGTTCAGCGGTTAAGGTGGGGGTCTGCTAACAAAAGATCGGGGTTCGATTCCCAGCACCACCAAGTTTTCGGTGCAGCCAGTCAGACAGGACAAAACACAAAACATGCACATTTCTGGCATTTGGTAGACGCCTGTATATCCTATTTTTTTCTGCTGTTAAAGGTTAAGGGCCTAGCGTAGGGGCCCAACAGTGGCAGCTTGGTAGTGATAGGAATTAAACCCAACGATTTCCTGATCAACTGTCTAACATCTTAACCACTTCACTTCACTAACACTTAACAATAATATTAAAAATGTAACAGAATTAATTAATTATTCAGATTCAGTACATGGAAAACATTTTTAAAGCTGATTTTTTTTTAAGAATCGAATTAAATTTGACAAAAAACATTCCAACTTTTTTTTTTTTATTTCCAGCGAAATCCGTGAGAAACTACGGAAAAAACGGCGAGCGCTTCAGGAGTCTCTGGTGAAAGTAAAGGATGACACGCAGGTCTGGATTCTCATCCGATCCTCTCGGTGTTCTAAATTCCAGAAATTGGGATTTAAACTTTAATAAATGATTATTATAATTAATAAATGAGTGAATCTTTAGTTCGACCATCTGGTTCATTTGAATGAGTGTTTTGTCTGAGGTGAACACGTTTGTGGTAGAAAGCATGCCTTAACACGCTCACTGAGGTGTCTGGGAAGCATGAACACACACACACACACATTCATGCCTTGTGCTCTTTTGCTAGGCTTTGGTTCCCCCCGACTCCGACACCACTAAGGACAACGATTACACCCTGGTGGAGGTCTGTTCTTTTTCTCTTGGTTTGGCATTTGGATCCGTGAGATTTAGAACCTCTTTTTTTCTTTCTTTTTTTTTCCCACCATTTTTAACTTTCCACTTCTACTTTCTACTTTTATCTGCGACTGCAGAAATACAGTCTCTGTCCCAAATCTCATACTACTACTTGAGTAGGTACTATGTTTAAGTAAGTACCTACTTCCTGATCATTCAAAAAAGTATGCTCTATGTAGTATAGTTACGGGTAATAGAATGAATTTCGGACCTACAACAGCCACCATTTTTATTTTGACATCACAGCAGCGCGAATTTAACTTGTGATAATGTTTCACTTTTACAGTGATAAACTAGTTAAATTTAACTACTTTGAACAATATATATTTTGTTTTGTTCTAGTTCTAAGTTTACTTCACTTCCTCATATGATGAGTTGTCTCTTCTGCGGGACAGTTTGATAGTAAAGTGTCCATCGTATGCATACTTTAAACCCTGGATGGGAGTAGGGGATCATTCCGGGAGTTTTTCGTATGTATAGTACTCGTCTTTTATACTCGGTTTCACACACTTTATAGTATGGAAGTATGTGATTTCAGACGGAGACTTTGGAATTTTTAGTTTAACAGGAAGTCAGATTTTACAGATATGTTTAATGGACTGTGATGTCCTTCAGACTGTAGATCTGCTGTTTTATATTTTAGTGTTGAATTATTTATTTATTTATTTATTTTTAAAATTTTTGTACTTCACCAGGAGCTGACGGTCAGAGAGGAGGACCCGGGTGAAATCCTACGGCACTCGCTGAAAGCACAGAGAATGAAAAAGAAAAAAAAGGTGTGACTCTAAATCATATGGAGTTCAGCATTGCAGCAACGTGTCTTCAGTTTTTTGTTGGGTTAAGGGCCATGCTCAGGGGCCCAGCAGTGTTACCCTAATGGTGCTGAAAATAGAACCCGGAATCTTCTAATCATCAGTCCAACACCTTCATGAGGCTTCATAAAAGCACTGTTCTTCTTTCCTTTTCCCCAGCTGTTAAGAGAGACGGCGGTGGAAGTTCCTCCAGAGGACGAGGTGGTGGAGGACGTAGTGACCGTGGTGCAGCAGCTGCAGGAGGAGCATATAGAAGACACGTGGGCAGGGGGAGATCGCCCAGCTCGAACACACAGAGGTGAACAACTGGATCAGGATTTCTCTCGCATGAAACGTTATCTGAAAATCTTTAATATTTTATGTGTTAATTTTTGTCTTTATTAATTGGAAATTTTATTCTGTCGTACCGGAATATGTAGCATCATTAAATAGTTATCGTTCTTTCATGAATCAAATACCTTAGGGATGGTAGTTGATTCATTGGTGATATATTAACCTGTGCCTTATAAATTAGGATTAATCGATTCAGTTGCATCATCCGATATATTGAATCACTGCTTGATAACTGAGTCAAATTGTTCTTAAAAATATTTACTAATAATATCGAGTAATAAATTTATGAATCAGAATGACAGACGAATTGATTCATTGCTTTATGAATCAAAATAGAGGCATATTGTATGCTGTCATATGGTGTTATAAAAATCATATCAGATTCACCTCCTTGGCATTATAGTATATTGTTACACCTCTATATTCTATCCATATACCTTCTGTACATTATTTACCCCCACCTCTGTAATTATCAACCCCATACCCTATTTATCACACTGCTATTTATTGTAAATAAGCCACTTATGCACTTCTGGTTAGATGCTAACTGCATTTCATTGGCTCTGTACATGTACCTTGCACAATGACAATAAAGTTGAATCTAATCTAATCTAATATTCGACTCGTCGGCATTACTGAGAATCATATCAGATTTGACTCATTAACGAGACTGAGTCAAATTGTTCTGAAATAGAATAATATCATGTTTGACTCATTAACAATACTGAGTCGATTTGTTATAAATCAGAATCAAATTGTATTCGACTCCTTGCAATTATTGAGTCGAATTGTTATGAATCAGAATTATATCATATTTGATTCCTTGGCATTACTGAGTCAAATTGTTATGACTCAGAATCCATTCTTATTTGAATCATATCCTAACATCATGTTTTCCTTCCTGCCTGCTAGGAGTTTCTTGTGTAATAACTTCAGAAGTTGCTCTTCTTTCACTGTCTCTTCTTTTACCCTCACACTCTCTAACATGTGGCGTCTCTCTATATCTCAGATCTTCCTCCCCTTCCGGAATCGAGGGCCGACTCCAGTCTGTCCGAGAGCTCTGTGAGGCAGCGTATGAGGGAGAAGCTGAGAGAGGCCAGGGTGAGCTTACTCGAGCCATATAAGGAAATAAAAGTCAAGAAATAAAGGTTCTAAACGATTTTTTTGGGGTGGCAGTCTAAAAGAAAGAAAGAAGAAAGCAGAGGTGATGGTGATAAAAATATTTACTCGCGGGTTCTGGACAATTCGTTTGTGACACAGAAACATGCTGACACACTGCCAAGCAATGTTTTTACAACTCAAACTCCAAAAGAAATGAGAACATGTTCAGATTTATCATAATTATATTAGTGAACAGCTGGATGGCAAAAACTCTTAACATGTTTTTTGATAATTATTAATATTAATAAATGGTTATGTAATGTGTTAAACAGAAAATGAATCGTTAATCCGGTTCCACTCTTTCAGTCCAAAGCTGCGAGTCTGTTGGAGCAGGAGGCTTCGCTGGAACCCGCCAGCCGTCTAAAGAGCCTCAGAGACAGAGTGACTCTGACCAGATTCGACCCGGAAGTAGGTCCCCCGCTGGTTTTTACAGTAATCACCAATCACTGTAATCCAATACTATTATTATTATGCAGTCACATTAATGGGAAATAAATTAATAAAGATGAATCTGGAATGATGTTTCAACCTCGCAGTCAGACGACGTTCTCGACCAGAGAGACCCTTCCGTCAGCAGCAGGGTGAAATTCCGGGACGCAGCCAGACGTGTCACCAAAGACAAAAGGGTGAGGAAATTAAAACATGTTATCGTCAAATTTAGTATTAAATTACATCATGTTATTATCAACTTTGGTATTAAATTAAAACATGTTATTGTCGAATTTCATAACTGTCCAGTCCGTCTTCAGGACAAACTATAAATAGCTATAAATAGATAAAAATTATGACATCCTTTCCTTCTTTCTGTGGCTTTTACCACAGGGGTTCCACGGTTATGAAGCACATACAAACACGCAGCACTCGTGTCTTAAAGGAAACTTATATAAAGCCAGTTTTTAATATTTATTTCAATATTCTAAAAAAAAAAAATCCTATTTATTTTTTCCACAAATGATCTGTTAAGCGTGAGTAAAATTCAACGATCGTTCTTCATCCCTTCTTTCCAGCCTGGAAGCGGGTTACCCAGCGCTGAGGAAGCATACAACTTCTTCACCTTTAACTTTGACGCTGAACCCGAACCTGAACCCGAAGAACGTCTGGCTAAGGTGGAAATGAGGGCAGAATCGAGGAAACCGAAAGACAGAAGAGGACAGGAAGAAGATGAGGAGGAGGACGATGGAGGAGAAGAGGACAGTCGGATGGAGGAAGAGCATGAAGGAGAGGAGGAGCCGACACAGAGGGTGCAACATGTTGTAGTTTTTTTTGAGTGAGCTACTCCTGTAATTTGAAGCTCAGACTAATGGAACGAATTGTTTATGTAATGATTGTGATCCAGGATGAAGATGACCCGCTGGTCAGAGACGAGGAAGAGGATCTGTTCGTTATTCTGTCAGCGGAGGACTTCCTGGAAGTGAAGAAAGCCGAGTATTTTGAGTACGACACGCGCCTACAAAAAGAAAACCAGCTTCTGTTCATCCCCAGTATGAGACCCGGTACAGCCCCCTGTGTTTATATATATATATATATATATATATAAAGATGAATTGTATAACTGTACTGTATACTGTTAGAATCAAAGTGCAGAATATAGTTAAACTGTTGTTCAACACACGTGTGTGTGTGTGTGTGTGTGTGTGTGTGTGTGTGTGTGTGTGTGTGTGTGTGTGTTTGATTATCAGTGCCTGCTGCGTGTAAGCTCCCGGAGAACGTGCGTCCCCGTTACCTGGAGGAGGAGGGGCTTTACGTAGGAGAGAGGCCGTACGTCTCCCTGACCAATCAGAACATTCTGGAAAATCGCATCGTAAAGGAAGATCAGGTGCTGCTGTAACTGTGCAGTTTCATCCATAAAAAAAAAAAAAAAGATCATGAAAGTGCTGTTTTTGGAGAAACAGGAAGTTAGGAATGCATGTGAGACTTTCTTCTGAAAACCTACTTACCCTAAAAGGTTATAAAAATGTTCTTTAATAACGTGGTATTTTATACTCACTTTATTTCTCTTGAGAATGAAAAATAAATCTTCGGGATTGGTTCACAATGCAAACGATTAGATTTAAAGAAAAAAAGATTTTTTTATTTTTTTTACAACAACTGGATAAATACTAAAAAAATTATTTACAACAAAAAATGTTTAGCTTTTCTAATATAGCTGTAAAATAAAATACTTATTAAAAATATTTTAAAAAATCTACTATAATTTTATCCATTACAGTTAAAAAAAAAAAGAATAAAATTAAAAGATAAAATAAATCGTAAGTATAAAATTAATAATTAATCAGTATAACTTTATTGTGTGTATTTGTGAGCTATTTTATTTCTTAAAGAAATATAAATTAACCCTGGTTTTCATTTTGATTAAATACATATTTTAATTAATTATATTTATGTATTGTTATTTTATTTCGCTCAATGTTTGTATGGATGATGTTTGTACGATTGGACGGATTTAGATAAGATTTGATGTTCCCAGCTGTTGAGTGTTCGTCAGTTCCCATGGCAACCCGATAGTCCTTTTTTTTCCGCTTAGGGTGGAAAGTGGTTTGGCGATGACGGGCGGATTCTGGCTCTTCCTGATCCGATTAAAGAGTCCTCATCGAGACCGCCCCTTTACCGTCTGGAGGAGGAGCTTGACCCGGCGCTCCACACTGTCTATAGAAAGGTACTCACATCAGTGTGTATAATCTTAAAATGATTTAAAAACAGGTCATTAATGCATTAATTTTGCAATAGAGGACCTGTCTATGTTTTTTTTCTCTTTCTCCGTGCAGGCGCTGAAATCCAAGCATGTCCACCGCTACATGGTGGGAGTTGGGGACCCAGACGGAGACTACCAGCTGGATGTCGATGTATCCGGGCTCATATTCTCCCATCATCCTTTGTTCAGCAGGGAACACGTGCTGGGGGTTCGTCTGGCCCAGCTTTACGACCAGTACCTCAGCAGAAGCCACAAAAACCTCACTCGTCTCCTGACAGATAAGGTAAAATTAACAGCTTTTCACTGCTCAGTCAATGTAGTTGATATCGTCTTCTTCAAGGGATGTTTTTTCACGTGTGATTCAAGTTAAACGCGCTGAGAAACGCCATTCACAACATGCTGGAGCTTCATCACGGTGAGGGCTTTAGTCTGCTGAGTCAGCAAAGAATCATGGAGTACAGACAGGAAGTAAGGTAAGCTATTTTATACATTTTATACTATTTTATATGGCCCTAAGGCAATTTTGGTAGTACACACTTTAGTCAACAAGTGTGCTGACGTGCAGAATTGGGACGCATCCATCTGCGTCAAACGTCATTGCTATGTCATCGTTGTGACACCCCTCAGACAAAAAATGGCCGTGCCGATAGTCTTTTCCTCCCTTTCTTTCATTGTTTAAAATGTCACACCGCCAGATGAATTCTGGGTAATGACATTGAGAGAAGTGTGCTTGGACCCACACTTACAGAAAGTGTTCATTAAAGGCACATGTAGCTTTAGCAGAGAAGCTCACCAAATTTGGGAAACAGATGCATTATGCCACATATGCCCCCCCTTTAGCAGGAACGTGTAGTTAAGGGGCAGAAGGGTGCAGTTGTGAGTATTGGAACAGGGTCATATAATGTTCCAATCAATAATTTCCTCTGTATCATATTTCGACACCCTACAGACACACCCGTCAGCTTCGCGACCTGGAGCAGGAGAAGGACCGAACTCTGCTGAAGAGCATCATCAAAATGTGGAAGGAGCTGAAATCACTGCGGGAATTCCAAGGCTTCATCAACACACCCTACAAACTCTACATCAGGAAGTGTGTACCTCAGTAGCATTTCTCACGAAACGTCACACTATTTATCATTAATATTAACTGTTTCACTTAGGATAGGAAAGTAGGTAGACAGGAAGTGAGGTAGGAGAGGGAAAGGGGGCGGGAAAGGGGGCGGTATCAGAAAAGGTCCGTAAAATGAGATTTGATCTGTGGAAATCTAGAGGGCTAATATCGCTATATGTTTACCGCTGAAGCCGACCCAAGGCATAAGTAGCTGCTTAGGATCCCGGTGGCCACTAGTGGGCCCCCAAGAGTACATAAAAAGACAGGTTGGACTTTTTTATTAAAAAAAAAGTTTATATATTATGTCAAGTTAATAATAGTAATTATACGTAAATGCAATATTAAATATGGTTTATTTAGGTATTTTGTTTGTCCACCACATTAAGACCCAATTCCAGTTCTATTCCCATAGCCATACATTTGAAACCCACATACTCTAAGCACAAAAAAAACTTTAATTAAATTGTTTTTGCTCTTCTATAAGCAGTTGCACATCCTAGTAATAACCATCAGCACTTAACATCACACATGCAAACAACAGATGCGACGCTATTGAATTAATAATAATCAATGACAAAAATTTTGACAGTCAATCCTTTTTATTGGATGGTTTTCATCATTTCCCTGGTCTTCTTAGAGAGGAGGTGGAGCGAGGACAGGACACACGAGAGCATGAAGCGGAGATCTTAGCCGAGGTGGCCGAGCTGCAGATCGAAGTTGCAGAGGACCATGAGAGGAAAACGATTGAGTATCGAAGACACCTGGAGGAATGGAGGTCCTGGAGGAGGAAACGGGTATGTGAGACTAAAGTCTGGGGACAATCCCGCAGTCACGTCCGTTTATTTTTGTGTAAGTAAGACAGACAATTTTTAATGGTCGATTTTTAGAAAGCTGTGAAAAAGAAGCAGAGGAGCAAACCTCAGTCTGATGAGGAGGAAGAAAAAGAGGAGGACGAGCACAGCGATGAAGAGCTGGGAGAGATGAGGGTGAAACCAGAACCTCCTGAGAAACCTGACATGACTTGCTTAGAGCAGCAGGTCAGAGAGAAGGCTGCCAAAATTCGCAGGAGAGAAAAGGGGGAAATCAAAAAAAAAAAAAAGCAGGAGACAAAAAAAAAAAAAGGAGACTGGAGAACAAAAAAAATGAAAGGAAAAAAAAAAAGAAAAAAAATAAAAAAAAAAAAGAAGAAAAAGGGGCAGGAGACTGGAGGAAACTGGTCCTGGGAAAAAAAAGCAGAAAAGTGAAGAAGCTGCCAAAATTCGCAGGAGACCTGGAGAACCTGTCCTGGTGCCGGAACTCACCATTTCCTGTCCGGTCACTCCTAATGAGCAGTGTCCACGGTAAACAGACATCACACACACACACACACACACACATACACACACACGGTACAAGTGATGCCAACATATCATGAGATGCTATTGAGATTCCTTAATAAGAAAAAAAAAAAGGTATTTAGGATATAAATTTTTTTTTTAATAATCATGTGTATAAAACCCAACTAAACATAAAATTTAACTGTTAACTAACCGTTTCTCACGCACAGGAACACAAATTCTAGGAATTTAACTCCAAAAAAATCACTGCAAGTTTAAAAAATTTTATTTCCACCGTTTTATAGTTTTGTTTTGTTTTGTTTTTTCTCACAAAGTGATTTTACAGATGTGTGAAAGGAACCAAAACTGAAAAAGAGGAACACACACACACACACACACACACACACACACACACACACACACACACACACACACACACACACACACACACACACACACAGACATCCCACACAAAGGTTTAGTACAAGTTAACACACTACAGACACACTATATAGACAAAAGTTTTGGGACAACTGACATCTTCATACTGTATTAGTGGATTTGTATTCATTCAGTTCCAATAGTATCAGTGAGATCAGACACTAATGTTGAGGTGAGGAGGTCTGAGGTTCAGTCAGGGTTCCAGTTCATCCCAAAAGTGTTTAGTTAGTTTAAGATCGGAAGTCTGTGCAGGACATAAAAGTTCTTCCACTCCATCCCATCCAGAACACAGCATGTCTCCATGGAGATCAGCGGATTTGGGCACAGAGACAGGAAAAAACGAAAAACAGTCTAGATAACCGTGTGTCCATCATTGTGGGAACAGTTTTGGGGAAAACAGACTTCTGTAGGTGTGCTGATTAGGTGTCCACCAACTTTTGGCAGCACAGTAAGTACACAGTGATGAGAATAACATTAAATCAATAAAGCAACGGAGGAACTGAACATCTCTGGAATGTATTTATGATCGTTCTGCGATGTTGCTGTTCCTCCAGCTGTGTTCCATGTGTCTCGTCTTGTCCTGTTCCCAGTGGCGAGTTTGCACGAAGGGAGGACATAGCAAAGCGCTCGCTCTTCATCAAAGTGCTGTACAACGACAAAGAAGTTTCCAGAACCGTCACTCGCTCGCTCAGTACGGACTTCCGGGTTCATTTCGGCCAGATGTTCAACCTGAAGATCGTCAACTGGCCCAAGAGCATCAAACTGCAGGTAATGTGCTTTTACAGGGCCACCAGCCCCTTCCCCTCCCCCTTCAAGTCTACCTCGGTTTCTTTGGGTTTTTTTTGTGTGTGTGTGTGTGTGTGTGTGTGTTTTTTTTTTTTTATAACTTTTATAACTTTTTATCCTCTATATGTCAGATATACGAGAGTGCCGGATCGTCCACCATTCTGTTGGCGGAGGTGTGTGCACCTGTTCCGGAAGCTTCTATCCTAACAGGAAGTGCTGCAGTCGAAGAGATGGAGTTCAGCAGCAACCAGAGGGTCGCGTTTAACCACGAGGGTGTCGGCAGCGGTAAATACACCTGCGCACACACACACACACACACATACACACAGTAACAATAAGCTGCTGCTTATCTTTTTAAAACCATCTACACATGATTTCACACCATGTTGTGTCAGATGTGTCGTTCTCCTTCAACGCTGACGGGAGCAACAGACAGACGCTGCTGACCTCAGGGAAGCTTTCCTGCTGTGTGTCCTGGGCTGTAGGAGAGGATGATTTGCCCCTGGCTCCGCCCTCAGGCCAACCTGGTGCAGGATTACACAAGTAAGAGGCAAATCGTAAAGCATTTACACAACAACATCAGTAAACTTTCATGTAACACAGGGGCCCCAAATACCTTTCTGTTTCTCTCTCTCTCTCTCTCTCTCTCTCTTTCTCTTTCCCTGTAGTGTTCTGAGGCAAATGGACCCTATAGCGTGCATCGGTGCGTCTGGACTAAACGACATGAAGAAGCTGGGCAAATGGGCAGCTGAATCTCGTCTCGACCCCAACGACCCTAACAACTCCTCTATAATGCAGCTGCTCTCGGTGCGTGAACTCACACCACAATCAACCCCACATTAGATCTGATTCTCTGATTGGGTAAAAAAAGATTATCAACATTATTAGCTAGTTCTAACCTCGGGGGCAAATACTTAAGCAAACGTAATGGACAGGGTAGTTAAAGGGGTTCTTACAAACATCACAAAACATCACTTTTTTTAACTCCACAGGTGGCGCGTGGAGGAGAGTTAACCGTCCCGGATTATTTCCGACCGGAGCAGCTGCAGGGGGAGTTTAACTTCCTGTCTGACGAGGAGTTTGAGCGTTCGCGCCGCTTTCGTCTGCTCAGGCTGAGGAGCCAGGAAGTGCCCGAGTTCCGGCATCTGAAATCCGTGCCTTCTGTGGAGCGGGAGATCTCGGAGAAAGTGTTCGAGGTTCGGTTTCTAAAATAGTGTTAAACTATCTAACCAATCAGATTAAAGCCACTGTGAAGCCTTTATTAAACACATATAACATATTTATTTTTGTTAAATATGTCAGGATTATGAGCGCAGGCTGAAGAAAGGAGAGCTGGTCGACACCAAGGAGCACATGGACGCCCACAGATCTCTGGTGGCTGAGTATTTAAAGAAAGTGAGGGTTGAATTCTTCATTCTGATTGGTTTAATGGTGTTGATTTGCTGGTGATGGTTTCTATAGGGAGATGTTTCGGTTGTGTATCCAAGCATCACTTTGGTTTGGTTATTTAGGAAGTGTGTGTGTTTGTGGAAGTATTACACACCGTCCACCTTTTTCTTCTCCTTTCAGGTGCGTGAGTCGGTCATGAACCGCTTCCTCATAGCGAAGCATTATTATGTTCTGTCTGACGTGATCGTGGAAGAAGAGGTACCCAGCATCGGGTAATCACACGTCCTCTCTCTTGCTATTTTTTGGGCTTGGGGTGGGACCGGAAGGGACCCAAGCCGGAATCGAACCCCCACTAGACTATAAAATAATTCATGACTGTTTTTGTGAATTAATTATTTTTCCTCCCCAGCTTCTGCTAGAATTGATATTTGTATGCAAAGTAGGTCCTCCTAATCTGTCCCTCGTTCCTATTAATCACTATAAGCGAAAACTCTCTGATTTTTCTTCAGAATTTTAGGCCTGAACCTGTTCAAGCTGGCCGAACCCAAGCGTCCTCTAAAACCTCAGAGAAAAGAGAGGAAGAAAGTGACGGCACAGAACCTTTCAGACGGAGACATTAAAGTGCTGCTGAATATCGTCAGAGGCTACGACATCCCCGTCCGCAAATCACACACCAGGTACACACCGTCGTGGGGTTAATACGTCTAAATGAACCAAGGATCTCTGGGATTTATTGTCTAACACACTGGTGTTGTTTTTAGTAAACCTGCAGCGGTGTCTAAGAGCGCTCGCTCCTACGCCGAACCCTTTACATCGGCTCATTCCTCTCAGACCGCACTGCAGGGGGCAGACTGGCCTCTCGGGCAGGTAAAGCCTCTTTAATGACCACCGTTTGAATTATTTGTCAGGGGCAGTAGGTTTTCTTTTTTTAAGCTGTTTTTTTTAAAGAATCTGTTTAGATTATTATTATTTATTTATTTTTATTATCAATAGTAGTAGTAAGAGTATTTATATCATTTATCAGACGCCGATAGCCAGTGTTCTGAGTCATTCGTTTGAGTCAATCAGTGATACCGGTACACTCACGGAGGTCGCTAGTGGGGTGAAGGGTGGTGACAATTATAGGGTCCCCACTGCCTAGGGGTTTTACTGATTCTATACTGATCCCGATTCTATAGTTAAATTGTATATATATATTTATAAGAATTTTTTTATAAATATGACTAGAAAGTGTTTTTTTATCCAGCCATAACTGAAAAATTCACAAATAAAATTCTGGCACAGAAATAGTTAAGCAGGTCCAAAGGGTTTGTGATTCGCCTCCTGATCATTTAGTACAGCCTTCTGGGACACAACTTAGGAAGCAGATTTATTTCTGGTGTGTGTGTGTGTGTGTGTTTTAAGCCCCAGATCCGGCCCTTTGTCGAGGTCTCTTTTCAGCGTACAGTCCTGCAGACCTCCACAGCCGAGGGTCCGAACCCCTGCTGGAATGAAGAGCTGGTGCTGCCGTTCAGGTGAACTCCTAATCCTTCACTTAACAGCTGTTTTATTGACCATCTGCACAATATCTAAACACTTCCTTTCCATCAGCGCTCCAAACGGAGATTACAGTACAGCCAGCCTGCAGGCCGTCCGCGACCAGGTCTTCATCAGCATCTACGACGAGGTCCTGTACGAGGTGATCGAGGTGAGAGATGCCACACAGTGACTTCCTTATGACTTCTCCTTCATTAACACTCCGTCAAGTTCGTCTTCAGACTTGCTTCCTAGTGCGACTTATTGTTACTTTATCTGATTTGTGTGACAGACGCTGGTTAAAAGACGTTTTTGAATTTGATGCCGTAGAAATAACAATAAAGCTGTAGAATACAAAGATATACTGTATATTTTTATCTCTTCATCTTCTGTTTATCTATTATTTTCCTTCTTTGACCGTAGCTGTTTTAAGACTCCACTTTCACTTCTTTTTGAGAGCTTCTTTGTGTGTGTGTGTGTGTGTGTGTGTGTGTTGCTGTTGACATTTTTTTCAGGATGACAGAGAAAGAAGAAACAGTGTTCACACACGCATCGAGAGGCACTGGCTGGGTTCGATCAGGATTCCGTTCAGCACAATCTACCTGCAGTCAAGAGTATGTGTCGAATCACATGATCTGTAATCATATGACCTCAATATCCGAATTTGTTTCTTTACATACAGCACAGGGTTGCCAGATTGGATTAAAAGTCTCCAGTCTTCATTGCAACTCCTCAGGGCATTACCTATATAAGCCACCACTTCCCAAATGACATCCGTCTCGACATTCTGTTACACCTTCATCTTTTATGTTTTTAGTAGGGATGCACAATATTAGAAGAATCAGGACTGATGTCTGCTATCCAACCGTCTTCTTGTTTGACCGGTAGATTGATGGGACGTTCAAGGTGGCCACGCCCCCAGTGTTGCTAGGCTACAGTAAAGAGCGAAGTCTCGACACGGATGGTGGCTATGACACGGTTCGGAGTTTGAGCGAAGGCACCTTCCTCACCCTCTTCATCACCATCGAACCTCAGCTGGTGCCTGGCGACCCTGTCAGAGAAAAGGTGCGTCTCTGCCTGACCTTCCTTCACAGTTGTCTTCCCTTTTACCACTCGAAATGATTCATCTTCTGTCTCTCTGCGTGTCCTGACTTCACTGCTTGCTTTTAATAAAGATGAAGAAAGCAAAGGTAACTGATGTGTCCTCAGTACAGCCTGTGTGGTTTTCTGTCTTGGTGTCTCACACACTGATTGTACGTTAGCTCCTTGTGCAGTTTTAGCATCCCGCTACTGACCTGCTCGCCAAAGCTAACACTCTCCTCCCCAGACAGGCAGCCTTCCTCACTTCCAACTCGTGGTGTCTTCTTATTATCTCTGACTCCTGTCTTGTTCCTCCTCCACGCACATTTTTTGTAAAATTGCAAATTTAACAATTATGAGATCTTCTACAGAAGAACATGAACGTTGGATTTTCTTTTTGCCATTTTTGCTTAACTCTTTTTTTTGTCAAGTTTGACACGCAGGAAGCCGAGCGGTTGCTGTTGGCATGCGAGAGTTTCGAGAAGGAAGCAGTAACGAGGTTCCCCGACCGGCCCTGTCTCACCACCGTGGTGGACATGAACGGCAAGACTGTCTTCATCACACGCTTCATCCGAGCCCTCAGCCCTCCGCAGGAGCTGCTAGACGCTTTTCCCAACAACCCCCAAGAGGCCACGGTGAGCTCGTCTCTCACACTTCACATCACGTTTCTATACACTTTTACCGACTTATTAAACAACTGCATGAGATTTCATTAAAAAAAGGAACAAACAGTTTTGTCTCTTTGCAGGAGCTGGTCGCTCGATACGTCTCTCTCATTCCCTTTCTTCCCGACAGCGTGTCTTTCGCTGGCGTCTGTGATTTATGGAGCACCTGTGACGTAAGTGTACATCCAACAAGTCACCCGTCGTAAAGGTGTTTACTGCTCATCTAAAAATTTAAAGAGTTTTATCGTTTTTTTTCAGCAATTCCTGGCGCTTTTGGCGGGAGACGAGGAGGAGCACGCCGTTCTGCTCTGCAATTACTTCCTGTCCATGGGGAAAAAGGCCTGGATTATCATAGGTACCGCCATCCCTGAGGTAAGACTCCTTTAATCACATAGTGGAATTGATGATTGGTGAAAAGTATTTTTGTGTATTATTATCTGATGGTTGTGTTTTCCTTTTCAGGGCCCCACAGCTTACGTTCTCACCCAAGAACACAACCGCTACGTGATCTGGAACCCCAGTACGGGTCAGTACTACGGACAGTACGACACCTTCTGCCCACTACAGACTGTCGGCTGCCTGGTCAACGCAGAGAATGTAAGTAATCTGTCATTATATTGGCAAAAGTCTGTGGACACCTGACTGTCAGATTTACACTCGGATCCGTTATAGTCGTCAAACTCAGTGTATGTAGCAAATCCACTGTTTTTTAATGTTGGGATCAGACGGACGGTTATGCCTGTAAAGTCTGTGTTTGTTGACAATTTGGAACTGCGCAGTGTCTCGTCTTCGGAGCTGTCTTGTCATTTCCCTATCATGTGCATGCGTGAATTGGTGGGCGGTGGTTTAACATCTTATATGTAAGATGTAATTATGAGGGTCTGATCATTCCCATCATTTCCAGGTGTGGTTTAACATTCAGACCTACGCCAGTCCCATGAGCATGGCGTTCGACATCACCAAACCGAAGTGCTGGAAGCCGTTCTTCTCCAGAGCGTTCCCCGACCCCGGCCTCTCCAGCGTACAGGTGAGCGTGTGCAGGGAAATTAACACCTGACGTTATAAATTAAAACACTTACTTACACTGGTGGCTCCTTCCCAAAATACCTGACAACAGATGGCAGCACCAGGCTGCACACACAGTCTCGGGATTATTTTTTTAATATGTCTCATATATAAATGAACCAACAATATTAACAACAATTAACTATGTAATCACAATTAACAGCCACATTAATGATAAAAAGTTTGTGTATATATATATATATGTGTGTGTGTGTGTGTGTGTGTGTGTAAAGCCTGAGGAGCTGGTGTATAGACGGACAGACAAGGCGGCTGCAGCAGAGTTACAGGACAGGTGTGTGTCTATTACACCAACTCTCTCTCTATCTCACTATCAGATCAGACAAAATGATTGACAGCTGTGTCCTTATTTTAATTGGTTGGTCTGATCTAACATTACGTTCTGTAGGATAGAAAAGGTACTGAGGGAAAAAATTATGGAATGGCGCCCTCGACACCCGACTCGCTGGAACCGGTACTGCACCTCCACGTTGCGTCACTTCTTGCCCAAGCTGGAACGCAGCGGAGGCCGCGAGGTTGCCGAAGAGCACCGGCTGGAGCTGCAAAGCCTGCTGGGAGATTACAGGGTGAGCACAGACAACCAGGAAGTCATTTACGCTCAGCTTTTGTCTTCCTGTTTTAATATGATCCTGTGTTCCTTTTCAGATCTCCGGCTTTCCACTGCACTTTCCGTTCACTGAGATTCGGCCGATCGTCGAGGCCGTCCACAGTACCGGCGTCCACGGCGTGGAGGCTGCTAACGTAGAGTTCGCGCTGGCCGTGTACGTCCATCCTTATCCCAGTAACGTGCTCTCGGTGTGGGTTTATATCGCCTCGCTAGTCCGCACACGCTAGCTTTCTCAACACTACCCGGAATAACGGCTGTAGCTTTATCGGAAATTTTTAGTAAACGCTTCGTATAAATAGAATAAATTTTGATACGGTATTTTTTTAAATCGGCTTATTACAGAAGTATATTTATTTTTGTAATACGCTGAAGATATAGGGTTTTTTTTTGTTTTTGTTTTTTTTACTAGAAGCTTAAATATTATTTTTGATAACAGTGTTAAAACCGTTTTAATAGTGTTTAAAACCGTCTGTCTGTCGTTCCACTACTCGAGTTCGAGGTGAACACGCCTCAGAGACATGGCTACGACGCCGGACTGAATCCAGACGTGTGTGTTTTTTTGTATGTTTTGTTTTCCACTTTAGTTTCTAAAGCATTCGAACTAGAACACTAGTCAAAACAGGGAGCATGTAGCGTCTCCCAACCGGTGAAGCGGTGGCTCAGTGTTTAAGCTGATAAACTGTCACTAATGGACCCCTGAACAAGGCCTTTAACCCTTAACTGCTCAGTTGGATAGAAAAAAAATACAGACAGACGGATAGATACAAGCAGACGGAAAGACAGAAGAAAAGACAGACAGACAGATAGATTGATTAACAAACACAGACAAATATATGGATGGATGGATGGATGGATGAAAGTCGCTTTGGATAAGAGCGTCTGCCAAATGACAGAAATATAAATGTCAGGGATATTTTTAATTCCGGTTGTGTAATAATATCGATACTGCTAACTGTCGCAATATTTTTTTCTAACCTTTGGTATCGATGCATATTTAAATCAAGTTTTAAACTATTAATGTTGATATTTAATTAAAACCCTCGGTATGTGTCAAACCACCTTTTTCGTCCCCTCCTGTAGTCGTTGTTGACACACACAGTTGTTGTCTTTGTACAAAATAATAGTGCGTCTTTGTATTTGTTGTATTTTAAGCTTTTTGTTTTTGTGTGGTTGACATGTCAAATGTCCAAAAGATTTCTGTTCCAGTAAGTTCGTTAGTTTATTAGAAACATTTGTAAATAGTAGTTTAGTGGTTAAGGTGTTGGACTAATTCCAATTCAGCGATGAGACGTCGCTCTAGATATACGCCGTCTGATATATGATGTAAACGTAAAAAATGAGATGCATGTCTGCTTACCACGTTTATAAAGAGTGACAATCCGGTCAGCTGAACTCCATCTGATCATTTTCCTCAAAAAAATCGTAATTCTCTTTCTCGTGAGACTCTTTGAAGTAAAAGCCTCAATAGATGACATTGAATAAATGACATGAATGAATGAATGTAGAGACAGAATTAATGTATAATAATGCGGACAGCGAGTTCTTATTTTTTTTATCTTGTCTATAAAAGCATATTTATAAGAAAAACACAAGTTATTAATGATCTGATATTAAAGCTACTAAATTTACAGCGTTAGCACAATTCACTTCTTTACAAATGTTTAAAAAAATGATATATAATTTATAAATGATTATTTATTTACACCGATTCCGACAGCTTGATAACGGCTTCGGCGGTTACAGTATCAGCACAAGGAGCCCAGGGACTGTGCGATAGCTGTTCGTGTTTGTGGAGTACTGGTGCTCGCTGGCCTTTGAAAAATCTTCTGCAGAATCTCCTTAAGATGATTCCTGAATTTCACCCCGACAAAAACGTAAAACACGGGATTGAGGCAGCATTGCGAGAACGCCAGCAGTTTGCAGACGTATTCGGCGTAGTCCAGATGATCCGTAACGTCGCAGAGTGTAAAATACTCCACTTCGAAATAGTAAAATGTTTGTAAAAAGATCACCAGGTTATACGGAGCCCAGCCGAGAAAGAACACCACCACGATGCAGAAGATGAGTTTGATGGTTCGGTGGCGTTTGTTTGTCCGGGTCTTAAAGATGGTTTGCAGGATTCTCGTGTAGCAGAAACCCATGACCGCGAAGGCGAAAACGAAAAACACGTTCTGGAGGTATTTAAGCACGAGATCTGCTTCGGCGGAATTATACTCGCAGTACTTTTGAGAAGCATCTGCATGATCCGGCATTACAGAGCTGAAGATCGGGGCTGGTAACGCTGCTCCGATGCTCACCAACCAGGCGCCGACTGGGATTAGAGCAAAACCCTGTCCTTTCTCCCAGTCTGAGAGAGGATGCACGACGGCCATGTAGCGCTGTACGGTCATCAGCATCAGGAACACGACGTTGCTGTAAAACCCGGCGTAGAAGATGAACACCACCGTTTTGCACGCCGTGTCTCCGAGAGTCCAACCCCAGATATAGTAAGAAGCCCAGAACGGCAGTCCGACAGTGAACAGCAGGTCCGACAGCGCCAAGTTGAGTATGAAAACGTTAGTCAAAGATTTCAGATTCTCATAGTATGCGAGAATCCCGAGAACCAAGATGTTCCCGATAAGGCTGAGCAGGACCACGATGCTGAAGAATAACGGGATCACAATAGATCCGACTTTTACCACAGATTCCTTGCGGCACAGTTGATCCAGAATGTTTTCATCGTCAGTGTATTCAAATGTAATTTCTACGTTTTTTTCTGTAAAAAAGTAAGAGCGTACAGTTAAACACACGATAAAACACGTGTCCATTCATTCATCCTGCTTTTATGAAGAAATGAAACTTACTGTTCTAAAGAAAAGCCCAGAATTGCTGTAAATGTCTGCGATTATAAAACATAGCCTATTCATTTTTCTTTCCTGAAGCCAAGCTTAAAATAACTATTGTTATGAAGAATTAAAGAGAAACAGACCTGTATTTCCCATTTGTTGCCCTGCAGATGGACACCTGGGAAAGAAGGGGTTCCTGTAATTTTAATGGTTGAACAAAAAAAAAAAGTATTTACAACTTAAATAAATGAATTTTTAGCAAGAAAAATTGGAGGAACAAGTCTGTGTATCGCTCCATTCAGCGAATGAACTCGTAGTAAGTAGAAAGTAGAAGTAGAAACTTCACTTACATAAAAAAGAGACTATTTCCTGTTTTTTTTTATGTGAGTGGCTTTAGGTGAGTTTATTCCAAAAATAATTAAAAAAAATAACTTTTAAACTTTAAAATAATCTGATTTTACATTTATAGTAAGACGGTTGTGCAAAATGGTCTGTTAAATTTTTTAATCTATGGTGGTGTAAAGTCTATAGTAGGTGAATGGGTTCATTACCCTCGTAACCATGTGACCTTACAGACTTGGTTTCTCACTGTATTCTGATTTATTTGACAAAAAAAAAGCTTATTATTTTTGATAATAATCCCATCAACTACCAGGTGGGCTGGTAGATCTAAACTGCCCCATTAGTCGACATTGGCACTGTCCGAAATCACATATTACTTAATTGTGCACTACATTTTAGTAAGTACCTACTTCCCACCCGTTTTATACAGTATAAATACAGGTAGTGTAAATCAAGTCGCTAGAAAACTATAAGATGTGGCTTAATTAGCTCATTTAAAAAATAATAATAATATCCACAGAGTGTAATGTCTGCAGAGAATATCAACAGACCCTGTGATGATGATGATGATGATGATGATGAAGACCAGGACCATCCCTGTCCTTATCTTTCTCCTCTATCCACTTTCTGATGCAATAAGGGTAAAAACATTCTTTTACTATTTTTACTGCTGCCTTCCTGCTCAGCTATAAAAACATAAAAATGTGACTGTAGCATTTTAATACAGCTGTGGAGCAGCTGTTCATGACTCTCCAGCACCTGCAAGTCAGCGCAATTCACAAGAATCTGGGTTTCAATGTTCTTTGTTCTTTGTGGTTGTGGACGGTTTCACTTTATCGCAGCCTAAAGGAAATTAAACAGAACAAGCTAACAATGACGGCTAACAGCTATTTTTAATCTAAACTGCTGCTCTATTCTAAAACTCATGTGTGGTAGGTATAATCCAACTGAGTTCTAGGGCCCTTGCTTGGGGGGGCCCAGGGGTTAAATCCATGATCTTCCAATCAGCAGTCCAACGCCTTCAACCACTAAGCTACCACTTTCCCTGCCACAATGTTGAATAGAACCTACCCATTTTATGACTGACTGGAAAGCCTTCACAGATGATTGTTACCACTGGAATAGTTGACGTTTCTCATGTTCCTCTCAGCTGGTACTGCCCACTGGATGCTGTCTGAATCATTCTGTCCGTTTATTTTTGACTCATGATCTCACGCCATCCTGACTACAGTTTAAAGAGCAACCTTTTTACTTACTGATCTACAGCCCAAGACTTAATCAACCAAAATCTTTTTATTCATACATTCTTGTGGACTTGCTCCAAGATCGAATATCCCTCGGCCTTGACCGCACCTGTTTTTAAAATTCGGACACTTTTCATTCCACTCGTTTCTGAGAAGATTGTCGTTTTCTGTCTTTCTTCTCAGGTGCTTTGGCTTGTGGTTTGGTTTATCTTACATGTTTCCTGTCATCTGATTTATTGTGATTCAAAGGGTCGTCACGATGATCAAATTTGGGTAACAATTAATTGTCAAAAAAAAATAAATTTGCGACTATGATGATGAATTGTTTGCAATAAAAGTTTATACATTTTAATACATTTAATAAAGTTATATATTTAGTAAATAATAAATAATAATCATTTTATTCTTTTAGAAATAACTAAATCTTTGCTGAACAAATGCGCTGATATGCTCATGTGATGCAAAACTGAACAATCAGAACAGCGTCATTAGAATTAACACAAGTATTTGCTTAGTGTTGTGTGTGCAGATTATGCATCTTGGAGGTCCCCTTGGGTTTCTCCCTTCATGAAGGGCCCCGTGGGCACCTCATTAACGTATTTTATTTTATTTTTTTTCCAGTCATAAGCTTGTTTATTTACCTGCGATGCACAAATCTTATTAAACACCACACAATTTACAACAACAACAAAAAAACCCCTGCCATATTTCATAAAAAAAGGGGGAAAAAAGCATGACAAACAGATTAAAAATGATAATAAATCATATTTGCATATTGCATTTGCATAACCCCGCCCTCGATATATTGAGAGAACAGGAGTACCGTAATGATTATAATATTCATATACAGATTCCACAGTGAGACGTATCTCTACAAACTGCTCACGTTTGATAGGAACTTGAAAAAATGTCCTAAAAATGTCCCATTTTATTGATGTTCTTATCATTTATTAATGTTTAATTGTTTATTAGACATTTAAATATTTATACACGTAAATATTAAAATAGAATTTTTTTTCTCTCTCTCTCTCTCTTCTGTGCACTGTTTTTACACAAGTGGGCCCAATTAAACCCATCAACATCAACAACCGTGTCATGGTTTGGTTTAACCTTTCATCGGGCTGAGGAAGTGGTTATTACCTATTAACTAAAAACAGTCGATTCTAAATGTTGCTTTTAATGTGTAGCAGTTTTTTTGGGTTGCCAGTTATAAAACATTTCTGCTCACATAAAAAAGGATTTGGTGAAAACTAGACAGTTTAATAAAACATTTTGATTTTATGAATATTTATGTAAGATGAGGAAGCAGAATGGTAAAGTATGACCTGCCAGTCGATCAGGAACTCTAAGTTCCGTATATATATATATTCATGCATGACATTAACTATAGGGTTTAAAGTGTTTAGATTTTACAGTGAGGTGTTCTCAATAACTAAAATCCCAAATTCTAGACATTTATTACATTGTTATTAATGATTAATAAACCATGTTGTTTAGACCGTATTGGAAACACATTTGCCGTTGTTGCTGTTCGAGGCGACTGAGCCGTGTGAGAGGATGGTTCCGGTTCGTGTGTACTGCAGTTCCACATTTATCTGCCTTCGAAAAATCTTTAGCAGAATCGCCTTTACATGATTCCTAAATTTTATCCCAGCGAAAACGTAAAACACGGGATTGAGGCAGCAGTGCGAGAACGCCATCAGCTTGCAGATGTATTCGGCGTAGTCCAGATGTTGTGTGACGTCACACTTTGTGAAATATTCGGCCTGATGATGAGTAAAAGTGTGCAGAAAAATCACCAGGTTATACGGAGCCCAGCCGAGAAAGAACACCACCACGATGCAGAAGATGAGTTTGATGGTTCGGTGGCGTTTGTTTGTCCGGGTCTTAAAGATGGTTTGCAGGATTCTCGTGTAGCAGAAACCCATGACCGCGAAGGCGAAAACGAAAAACACGTTCTGTTTGTAGGTGATGATCAAATATGCATTGCGGGAATTATACTCACAGTAGAGTTTTTGAAAGTCTCCTGGGTCGACCTGGACGGAGCTGAAGATCGGGGCTGGTAACGCTACGCTGATGCTCACCAACCAGGCGGCGACGGGGATTAGAGAAAAACCCTGTCCTTTCTCCCAGTCTGAGAGAGGACGCACAACGGCCATGTAGCGCTGTACGGTCATCAGCATCAGGAACACGACGCTGCTGTAAAACCCGGCGTAGAAGATGAACACCACCGTTTTTTGCACGCCGTGTCTCCGAGAGTCCAACCCCAGATATAGTAAGAAGCCCAGAACGGCAGTCCGACAGTGAACAGCAGGTCCGACAGCGCCAAGTTGAGTATGTACGTGTTGGTCAACAGTTTGAGGTTCTCGTAGAGCACGAGAACCACCAGAACCAAGATGTTTCCGATGAGGCTGAGAAAGACCACGATGCTGAAGAATAACGGGATCACGATGGATCCGACTTTCGCCACGTTGTCCTTACGACACAATCCGTTTTCAAGGTCGATTAAATCGACATACTGATAATCCGTGCTATTTTCTGGAAAGCAAGAAACGTTATTAATAAAGACGTTATAAACATATCTTTGTTTTTTGTCTGTAAAGGCTACGGTGACGAGCTGAAAACAGTGAGCTCTTCATGCATAAATAAGGAACTTATTGTTCTGAGTGTTCTAAAACTGACACAGTGCTTTGAGTTAATTTTGAGATCACGGCTGATCCTAATATAAATAAAATATCAGTTATACCCATTTCAATACCCATTTTGTGTCTGTTGCTGATCCTCCAGTTTTCTCTGGGTCTAAAATCTTCCTTTTAAATCCAAATCAATGTCTTTTAAAGCTTGAACCAAAATATGAACGTCCACAATTAAAATCCTCTCCGATCTGACCTAAATGAAAGCAGACTGGGTTTTTGTGCAGGTGTCCAACATCCAAAACCAAATCCCGCCCCCAGCGTTTTTAACGCAGGGGTATAATCAATAAGGAAGTTAAATATGCTAAACCAAATAGACTGACGTGTTAATCTCACCCTGCGCTGCATGACACTCTCAGGGTATCAAGATTTATCCTGGCACATCATCCAGGTGGTGGAAAATACTTCCTATAGATATATACGAGCCACTGGCTGTCTTCCAACCACGTCTACAGACCTCCCTTATCCTTCTAAAGTGATTTCATTAGCGCTGATGGTATTCTGAGTCTATGACCAACACCAGCTTTATTCACATGACCTCAATAAGTAATAAGACTGAAAACACAATCAGATTATAAAAGTGTCATGTAAACACGTCAATCGGAATGAATCGGCCAAATCTGATTCAAATTCCATTAGGATTGTAAAAGATGCTTTAAATCTTTTTTGATCGGATTGAGAGGACATGTAAGCACTTTATCAGATCGAAAAAGAAACTAGGAGGTTCTGCAATGACGTACAAATCACGTAATGCCAGATGGCACACGGCTGTTCAAAATATCCAATCAGACGCATATCAGTCCGAGTACTTCATTGATAAACACTGCATTCAGATTCATCAGTCTGATTGATTCTTTATTAGTGAACTGAAATTTGCAAAAGAAAAAAAAATAAGTTTATAATTTTCCTGTTCAGTAAAAAGTCCAGAATAACTGTAAATGTTTCGGTGTAAAATTAACAAAATAAACAATGTGTACCAATATGAGTCTTCTAATATTCATTCATTCATTCATTTATTTTCTATACCCGTTTATTTCCTAATTCGGGGTCACCGGGATCTGCTGGAGTCTATCCCAGGGCAAAAGACAGGAGGGGGACACCCTGGACAGGTCACCCGTCTATCACAGGGCCACACACACACACACACTCACTCACTCCTATGGGCAATTTATAATCACCAATCAACCTAACATACAAACGTTTTTGGACTGTAGGAGGAAGCCGGTAAACTCCACACAGAAAGACCCCTGCAGGGGAATCGAATCTTCTTACTGTTTGTCATGTCTTGCCCCCCCCCCCCAATAATATTTTATTCATAATAAACAGATAAAAATATACAAACACTGTCAGGACAATAAGAACACAGCAATAATAACAGTTATATAAACACACATTCAAATTAAAAATAAAGGTTAAAATGAAATAAATAAATAAGTATATATTCATTGTATTTAATCGGGCAATAAAAGTCCTTATTTTAAGTTAAAAAAGTAAAAATCGAGCCTATAATTTTGTGTTTATGGATAAAGAATTTGTTTATTTATAGGAAATATTTGCTTTGTGTCATGACAGGTTTCAGCTGTCGTGTGACGTCCCTTCAGCGCAACCAAACTGCTTGAATTTCTATTGGTTAAGAACGTGTAGTGGGCGGGACTTTAAATAATCACATACAAAACGGCAGTCTTTCTATAATATATATTCTAAATGTTTTTACTTTACAATAAAAGTTTTTTAACATATTAAAACACTTCGGGATGTAAAACACGATAAAATATTCATAAATGTTTGTAAATGTATGTTCTTAGCGTTCACTGACCTGTCAATCAAACAGTTTGACAAGACTAGCATGTTTGTTCACCTGTTGTAAACATCGATTAGACTCAAGCGCTCCGAAAGTATGTGTAAATCTTAATGCAACTTTACATTTAATGTTTAAACAAACGAATTGTTTATTTTTTATGTCTAGTTAATAAAAAACTTGTTGTCTTTAACAACGTTTTTTGTTAAACTACTAACAAACACTCACTTCCAGTATCTCTGTGTTGTTGTTTTGTGTAATCTAAAGATTCAATTTATTTGTTTTAGCTAAATTACTTGACATATTTTTCACATAAAAAGTCATATTTAATAAATAACGACCTCGTCTACAAAAAGCTGAGATTTAATTTCCCTGTCCAACTTACTCTGTTATAACCTCTTAATAAATATTGTGAATCACGCGGTGACGAGTTTATAAAGTCGTATGTTGTGTTAAATTATGACATCATAATCCAAAAATATAAATAAAACAAGAAACCAATTGATTTCTTTCTTTTAGTTATTGATTATTGTAAGTACGTGTTATTAAGTCGTTCTTTCGTTCCAATGACTTGCTGAACTCGTTCATCACCAGGTGAATTTATGAGAAATGCGAAGCTTTTGTGACTTAAATTATTTCTAACTGACCAATTAAAACACTTCCCATGTAATTATTTTGTATTAGACCACCAATGAGGTCCTGATCTGGTTGCCAGGTAGTCAGCGGGACCATGGCGACGGCTGGAGAGGGTCAGCTCCAGAGAATAATCAGAGATCTGCATGGTAATGTGTGTGTGTGTGTGTGTGTGTGTGTGGGGATCAGACAAATAGAAGGCACCTCCATGAACATATATATAAATATATAAAAGCTGTAAACTCTAATAAACATAGAGGGGGAAAAAAGGGATGTGACAACCAGAAACAAAATAAAGAGAGAGAAAGAGCGAGCGAGAAAAAGAGAGATAGATAGAAAAAGAGAAAGTGAAAAGAGAGATAAAGAAAGAGAGTAAAAGAGAGAGAGCGACAGAGAGAAGAAGAAAGAGATAGAGAGAGAAAGAAAGAGCAAGAGAAAAAGAGAAATAGAGAGATAAATAATAAAGTGACCAAAGAGACAGTAAGAAAAAGAGAGAGAGAGAAAAAAGAGAGGAAGAGAGTGAAAAAGAGGGAGAAAGAGAGAGACAGAAAAAGAAAGATCAAGAGAGAAAGAAAGAGTAAAAAGAAAAAGAGATAATAGAGTAATAATTGAGTGACAAAGAGAGAGACAGTAAGAAAGAGAGAGGGAGAAAAAGAAAGAGATAGAGAGGGAAAGAAAGAAAGAGAGGGTGAAAAAAGAAAGAGGGAAAAAGAGAGAGAGAAAGAAAGAAAAGAAAGAGAGGGAAAAAAGAGGGAGAGAAAGAATATAAAGGCACGAAAGGGATAGAGAGAGAAAGAAAGAGAAAGTGGAAATAAGGAAAAGATGCCCGCGTGGGATACATAAGTCAAAGTCGCCCTTATTTTTTCTGCCATATTTGCTTCTGAGACGTCGATGTGTCACCGCCATCTACAGGAGCGGAGGAGGAAGTGGTTTGAGGATTTTTATTAAATATCAGTTTAAAACATAATTTAAATATGTATCGATACTAAAGGTCAGAATATCGAAACACTGTTGTGTAAAAAATGATGCTGATATTTATCTGTAATCGACCCTAATGGACACCCAAACTGAATTCTGGGATAGATGCTGACTTCAGGGCGACATATCAGGATAAAACAACACCTGAAATTGTTATCACTTGTTATTAACCAGTTTATTTCTGTCCTTCATTTTGCCCGACAGATGCCGTTTCCGAGCTCACCAAAGAGTACAGAGAGAGCGGAGATCCCATCACGGACGACAGCGATAACCTGCATAAATTCTCCTACAAGTTAGAGTACCTGCTACAGGTTCGGGTTCTCTGCTACAACACACACACACACACTAACACACACTGTTCTACATGTATCTTTTGCAGATAGGTGGATTAACCCATTCCGGTGGTTTGTTTTGTGAATTAAAGCAGCATTTTATGATTTCACAGTTTGACCAGAAAGAAAAGACAACGTTTCTGGGTACGAGGAAAGATTACTGGGACTACTTTAGCGACTGTTTGGCCAAAATAAAAGGAGCCAATGATGGTATTCGCTTTGTCAAGTCCATTCCTGAGGTAAAATCCGTTCAATTCTTCATGCATTTATTCGTTTATTATTGCAAATAAATACTTTGGTTTTTCAGGACGTCTTCTTCAAATTTCTCTAAACCAATTTTTTTTTTTTTTTTTTTTTTTTTACAAATGTTGACTTTTTATGTTATCCCAGCTAAAGACGTCGCTGGGAAAAGGCCGGGCGTTTCTCCGCTACTCTCTGGTGCACCAGCGTTTAGCCGACACACTTCAGCAGTGCCTCATAAACCAAAGAGTTACCAGGTAACGTCACTCTATAACTAAATGCGCTCACACTCCTTTTACATGATTACGTGAATTTTTTTTTGGTTCCTGTAAAAGACTAAGTTTACACAAGCAGTGGCTTTCATTGTTTAACCCTGTTAATTTCTCTTCCCAATTCGAGTTTTACTTCTGTTTTATCGGAGCAGGGCAAGAGGGAAGCTGCCCTTTCCACATGGCAGGAAGAATAATAGGGGAATGGAAATATTAGTGCGCAAACAACTGAGTTCATGCATATGAATTTATTTGGAAGTGCGTTCTTTTAGTACCGTTTTTTATATTAGGATTTTAATAATTAAACAGACAAAGCGTTTAATTTATAGTTAAATTCTGTAATAACAGCTTATGTTTCCTGTACTTGGTATGTTAACAAAAACACTACATAAAAATGTTTACATTTTATTTTAATTTGCACTAGAATTTATATTAATTTTTAATTATGTACAACGGGATCTGCTGTTCTGATTTTTTTTTTTCTTGGATTTTACTTTTTCGGGGGGTTTTTGCCTTCACTAATAGGACAGGTGGCAGAGGTGGGACAAAGGTTTCGGATTGAGGAAAGCCCCTAAGCTAAAAGTCAATCTCAGGGCATTAAAGTGCAACAATATGTCGGCGTGGTACCTATAAGGCTAATGTGCCGACTAGGCCGATTTTTTTTAATATAAAGAAGAAATAATTCACAAAAGTGAAAATAGGAACCACTTTATGTAAGGGACCAGTTCTGTAATTGTTAAAAGTGTATTAACCAGTTAACCAGCTCATTAACCAGCTCATTAGCATTCATATTATTAGCCGGTTTATTAGTTCTATATTAATGCCGTATACTTTATGAACATATTTTAGATCCTATAATTCAATCTCATACCCAAACTGAACAACTACATTATAACCAGTAATAAACAGTGAAAAAGTAGTATCAAATATATATAAATATATAAAATTATAAAATAGTAATAAAATCTTTAAACAATCGCCGATTGACTCATATACACACACACACATCAATAAAAGGCTTGTATTTATTCTGTAGCGATTGGTATAAATCCCGAAGTCCCTTTCTGAAGTCCAACGTCACTGCAGAGATTATTAACGCCCTTTACGAGCTCAGCGAAGTCAAGTTCGACCTGGCGTCCCGGGGACACGACCTCGATTCGGCCTGGCCCACTTTCGCAAGGTAGGCAGAACTTATGGCCCACTCACACACCCTAGGGAACAAGGAAACATATGTAATGTGTGTGTGTGTGTGTGTGTGCGGTCTTGGTCCATCCTATATGTAAAATATATGCATATATCAGATCTGTCTGTAATTCTTCAACATATGCTATATTTTGCTTATGTTTTTTTGCTACAGGAGGACACTGGGGATGACTAACTCTCCAAGTCATGTGTGGAAAGCGCCAAGCCGCAGCTCCAGCATCAACAGCCTGGCCAGCTCGTTCTCACAGGTGCTGAATTTTAGAGTAAAGTATTTACAATTGTATTGTTGCAATACTAAAGAAATGATATAACTGATTTTTTAAAAAAACCCAACATGATTGTAATCTCCATAAGTATTTCATGTTTCCAGTAGAGGGCAGAAGTTACCAAACTTTAGCTCATTATTCATGAAGACCACTGAATTTCAATTCTGGCCCTGGAGTAGAGATTTGGATTGATTATTTAGCTGTTACTTTTATCAAAACTGATAGAGAATACAGTTAGTTTAAAGGGTCTGCTTATTGAATCAAAATAATAGCTTGATGTTGCTGGGATTTGAGCTCACAACCTTCCTGTCAGTAGATCGTTAGTAACACTTCGCCATCTTGAAAAGAAATGTTCCCAATAGCTAGGTAATTGATGTATGGAGCGTGGAACCATTCCTGTTATTGATAATTGGACAAAATCTTGTGTTGAAAGTCTGACTTTTTCATCTAAAATGCTTAATACAACCTTAATCTTAAACTATTTGCTTAGGAAAGTCGCAATTTATAAGCAGTGTGAGTCTATTTTTAATACCAACTTCTTGTTTTGTATTGCTGGTCTCTCAGGCCCCGGAGTTTCTCTGCAGTCCTGAGCATAGCTTTCTGAGCGAACCCACAGAGCCGTTATCCGATTCTGTAATCACCACCATGGATGAGCTCCGTCAGGAGCTGGATCAGTCAGAGCTTAAACAGCGTGAGCTTGTGGAGCATGTCCAGCAGCTTGGCAGCGAGGCCACAGAGCTCCAAGAAGTGGTGTCTGAACTGCAGAGGCAGCTGGACATCTCATTAGCAGCTCAGTCCAATTACCAGGAGCTTCAGCTCAAGCTGGAGGTGGTGACCGAGAGGGAGCGGACTCTTGCCCAAGATCTGGAGGTCCTCAGGGGACGAGAGGCTGTTAAAGAGGCAGTGTATAATGAAATTCAGGACAAGTTAGCTGCTGCAGAAAAAAAGAACGAGGAGCTTATGGCTAAACTAGATGGGGTGCTTGAAGAGAAAGGGCTAAGGGCAGCCAGCAAATTTGATTCTGCTCAAAAGATCCATGATCTTCTGGATGGGCTAAAGGAAGCAGAGAAAGGCAGGATAGAGGCACAAACACTTAGTGAAGAGAAAAGGATGCAGGTTGAACGTCTGGTGGAGGAGCTGAAAATAAAAGAACAAGCCCTGAAAGATGGAGAAAAGAAAATGGCAGCTTTAACAGAGAAGGGTACAAAGCTGATGAAGCAGGTAGAAGAACAACGTAAGGCTATGGATAATCTTCAGGAAGAGCTGTCAGTGAGAGAGAAGGAGGCAAGCAGTCTTCAGAAAGACCTGCAAGACCTTCAGCGATGTCTGCAGGCAATGGAGCAACAGGCTGCGGAAGAGAAGAAAAAAACAACGGAAGAGAAAGCTGTGCTGCAGGAACAGTTAAGCTCGCTAAAAGAAAGCCTAGAAGGACAGCTGCAAAAACTAAAAGCACAGCTCAAAGGTAAAGAAACTGAACTTGTTTCTAGTGATAAGAGGATCCAAGACTTGGAGGTTGAAGCTAAGAGGATAGCAGCAGAGAAACAGGGTCTAAAAGGAAGTATATTAAAACTGGAGACAAGCGTCAAAGATCAGAGCATGATGATAAACGAATACAAGGAACAGGTTACCAGTCTCACAGAGCTGAACAACAAGCTCCTAGAAACAGTCAAAAAGGCTGAGGAGACCAACGAGGAGCTGTTGGAAAGCAAGACAGTGTTAGAAAACAATTTGGCTAGGCTTACGGCTTCTGAAAAGCAGCTCAGAAGTCAACTCAATGATGCTAAAGTGACAGTGGACGAGCGAGAACAGCGAATGCGTGAGGAGAACCGCAATCTGGATGAGAAACTCCAAAAAGCAGTTATGCAGGTTAAGGAGTTAGAAAGCAGAGTCCACCTGTTGGAGCAACAGAACACCGAGTTAAGAGAGGAGTGCTTTAAAAGTAAAGATGCATTAACAGCTGCACAGGAGGAATGTCGAAAATTTACCGACCAGATCACAGATCTAGGAAGTGGCCTAGAAGTGTCACGATGTAATGAGGCAAACCTTGCCTTGCAGCTAAGGGAACAAAGCTCACAGCTGGAGGACCGAGAAAGGCTTTGCGAGGAGCTTCAGGAAAGGCTTGATGAACTGGAAGCCCAGGATGAAGAGCTGGAGGCTGGGAAGGCAGCTGCGGAGCGAGCCTTGGAGAAGCAAAGGGAGATGATGGAAAGGTTGGAGGTCCAGAAAAAGACAGTGGAAAAGGCTCAGCTGGAAATGAGTGCCTGTCGTGCCAAAGAAGCCCAAGAGATGGCCCTGAAAGTAGCACTACTGGAGGAACAGCTAAGCCTTAATGCTAAAGAAGTATCCAGGATTCAGGAAGAAAGGGTGGACTTGAAGGCCAAACTGCTCTCTTCTGAGGAAGAGAAAGTAAAAATCCATACTAAGCTAGATATTACAGAGGCATCTAGGTTAAAGCTGGAGACTTTGACAGAACAACTTAAAAAGCAAGCTGATGAGCAGAATCGAAATCACATCACAGAAATTTTACAGTCCAAACAGCACATAGAGGAGATATCCTCTGAACTTAAAGCGAAAAAATCTGAGCTTGCTAAAATATTAGAGGACTTGGTTGTACTGAAGACCCAAAATGAAGTACTGGTCATGGAGAATGCTGAAACCAGAGAGGGTCTCCACAGAGCCAACACAGAGATGGCTGAGCTGGGAATGACCGTCTGCAAGATGACAGCAGAACGGGAGGAAGCTCAGGAGCGCTGGGCAGCCCAGACCACCCGGCTCCATGAGCTGGAGGAGCAGGCTAAGCGCCAAACGGATCGTCTGAACGCCAGCTTGCCGGCTCTGCGGCAGGAGAATGCTAGTCTGCGAGAGGAGCTTCTGCAAATGGAAAAGCTTCCGAAAACAATGCTGGAGCTGAAGGAGATGCTGGAGAAATCTGAAAGCGAGAAAGATGTGGCACACGAGGAGACAGCAGCCATGAGGTTTCAGATTAGTACGGAGAATATCTCTCACCAAAACCATGTGAAGGTAAGGGGTTGTTCACCTTGAAAATATCTGGATTGAAGATTCCTTTGCAAATTCTGGCAAAAGCTGGGGTCAGCTATGATACAGTCCCCTGAAGCTAGTAGGGTTAGTGGCCTTGACCATAGTGGCAGCTAAGCAGGGATGTGAACCTTTAACTTTAGGATTAGCAACCCAGCGCTTTAACCTCTGATTTACCACTCCAGTCGGTGCACTTATTCATAAAACGAAGAACCCAGGCCTGTGATGACGATAATACTGACACTATGAGGATTATTGTTGTGTTAAAAGCACTAAATCCTAAAAAACAACTTTAAAATATTAGTAAAATTATTCTGTTTTACTATCTCACCCACAATCCAACATTTCAACCACTCAACTAACACGTCCTAAAAGTTAATGCAAAAAGTTTTTATACTATAAAATGTTTTTTTTTAGAACTTAAATGATGAGCTTGAGAGTTTAAAAGCACAGCTGAAGTCTGAAAGCGAGAAGGTGTCCAGCCTGGAGGTCAAAGTCGCAGAGTTGGAGGTCTGTACAATTGTTTTCTCAAATTCTTCTCAGAAGAAAATATTAACTCAGTTTCACTTTTAAGCCTGGTATCGTCCAGGAACCTATGGTGTAGCAATAATTACCGATTTCCGCTAGACATTTCGCTGGCTAATAAGAAGAACATTAGTCTTAGAGGAGTCACGGGGGGTTCCAGCTTACTGGGTTTAAAAATTTACCCTCATGACTCAGAAACAAATAATCTTTTTAGCCTTTATACAGAGCGAAATACATTTTTTTTAGCAGGGCTTTGCTCAGGGGCTTAGTGATGACACCTCAGTGGTGCTGGGAATTGAAACCACAATCATCTAATCCGCAGTCCAACACCAAAACCACTGAGCCACCACTTCCCATTCAATCAAAATGTAATGACTATTCAAGTGTTTAAGCGAGATTACAAAATCCTATTCTTTACGCTATTTTGTATGACATATAGACAAATGTAGAATTTCGAAGTAGCTTGAGTCTGTGTTTCTGCAGGATGCCAATTCAGAGTGCTCTCGACTGAGGGAAGAAAAAGATTCGCACATTACAAGGGTCGAGAGTCTGATTCGCCGTGCAGAGGATGAAATACAGCAGCAGAAGGACAGAGTGACATGGTAAAAGACATGTACTTGCTAAGATCAAACACAGTTAATTCACACTTCTCTTCTTCCCCAAATCCAATCTTGCATGTTCTCTGATGTAATAACGGTGCGGCGGCGGGTTGGATGTAGCCTCTTGTGGATGCTGAGTGAAAATATGGTGTGAAATTCCCCGCAGCAGCAATTTAGAGCAAGTAAAGGCTAGCGATATAACCATGCTGACAAGGCGAGGAAAAATACTAGCTAGCATAAAATAATTATTTATAGATGGCCTGTTTATTAGTATCTATGCAACCTGTAGTAAAACTGCTTCTTAGTTTTTAATATTCAAGTTTTGGTGGTTTTATTAGCATGTTGCTAGCTAGTATTAATACAATCTGATGTAAACCTACATCTTAGTTATGTTGTTCAAGTTTGGTTGGCTTTATTAGAGTGTTGCTAGCTAGTTTTGATAAAACCTGAGGTAAAACTGTGTTCTATTTGTGATACTGAAGTTTGGATGGCTTCATTAGCATGTTGCTAGCTAGTATTGATGCAACCTGTGGTAAAACTGCGTCTTAGTTATGATATTTAAGTTTGGGTGGCTTTATTATCGTGTTTCTAGCTATTATTGATACAACTTGAGGTAAACCTGTGTTCTATTAGTAACACTGAAGTTTAAGCTGGTTGTTATAGCATTCTTTTAGCTATTATTTATAAATCCTGAGGTGAACCTGCAATCCATTTATAATATTTAAATTTAGAAGAGTTGTATTAGCATGGTGTGCTAACAGGTCCGGTATAAAGTTAGAGTCCAACAAAGGTTTTGTCACTGTTTTTGATTGTCTGTGAGATGCAGTATAGATGAGGTAGCGTAACACTGAGGTTGAACTACCAGAATTAGAATGTAATTAAAGCAGGATTCTGAGACAGCGGGACTCTAGTCATCAAGGAAATAATGTACATTTGTGAATTTCCTGAATTTCTGTAATGTCAACATAGCGATTAAAATGCAAAATAGATAAAAGTTGATAGGGCTCTCAGCAGGGTCTGTCTGCCTTCCTCAAACTTTTTTTTATTTTTGAACTTTAATTATTAATTATTTTGTTTCTTTTGTCCTTGTCTTGCTCTCTGCTTTGTTATTCCTGGCTCAGTATGCAGGATGCTCTGGCATTAGCGCAGAGAGAGCGAGATGTGCTAAAGGAGAAGTTGGCGAAGGTTCAGTCTGACGCTCGTGCCGAGCGAATCAAAATGGCTGCCGAGATCGAAGACCTGGGCAACACCAAGACCACGCTGGAGGAGCGTCTCATCGAGCTGATCAGGCAAGTTCAACACCGATTGCCCTCATTTAGTCCTCTTCAGTGGATCTGTTATGTTCCTGTGCACAAAGCGAGTTTTGTGAGACAGGTTGATACTACGATAAGAATAAGAACCTACTTCCTGTTAAATAAAGTGCATTCTATATAGTATCATTAAGAGTAGAGAGAATGAAAATTCGGACGTACAACGTCTGCCATGTTTACGGTGTCACATGACATACATTTTCGAAGATGACAAGTCGTCTCTCCCGCAGGCTCATGGGACACTTAAGCGTCCATCGTATTGCGTACAAGTGTGTTAAGGTTGTATTGAATACATTGTCCGCTGTAGTGTATGTGTGAGGTGTCATTGTGTATTTTTTCCAAGACTATACTTTGGAGTGTGTTGGAGTTACTGTGTGTAGGATCATTGTGAGGTCTCTAACAAACAAACTCTACAGTAGAGTGTGTGAACTGTTTGGAGCAGGAATAAAGAGGTCTTCACACTGTGTTTGTGTCTCGATTCAGATCTGGAGTGTTAAAGTGAGAGTTAAAGTTAAAAAAAAACTTTTAAAAAAAGTATTCGGACCAAAGCAAAATAATCAAAAGTTTCTCTTCTTCAAAATGGCACCAGACAACATAATGATTCCATGTGGTTCTGTAATCAGTGCATGGTGTGTGTGTGTGTGTGTGTGTGTGTCTGTTATTGAGTGTTGTGTTTGTAGTCATTTGGATGTTGTCAGGAATGGTCCTGCAGTGGACCCAGCGTGAGCTTATGACACTTTTTTTCCACTTGACAGGAGAAAAATAAAAAGAAAGAGAGATAGAGAAAGTGTGTGAGAGATGAAGGATAAAAAAAAGACACATAACAAAACTAAAAATCTTTTTCTTAAATCTGCGTTTACTCATTTGCTGGACATTTTAGTGCGACTCTCAGTTAAAACCCAGCTGAGCAGATGAACGTTAATTTTATATATATATGTATATATATATATAGTCCCTTATTTTTCTGTATAACAGGTGAAAAGGTGGCACACATGGATAATGAACTACCTTCCTTCTTTATTTCAACTGGATGTTGTGTGAGCGACACACACCGATTTTATCTGCTTAGTGTGATTTCAGGGTGTGTAGTCAGCTGGTGTGTATTTATTCTCTTCGCCTCTCTCATTCCCCCCTCTGTCTCCTACAGAGATAAGGACGTCCTGTGGCAGAAGTCAGATGCTCTGGAGTTTGAGCAGAAGCTGAGGGCTGAGGAGCAGTGGTGGTTAGTGGACCGGGAGGCTACACACTGTCTGAGCTGCCACAGCCAGTTCACATGGTGGCTCCGTAGACATCACTGCAGGTGGAGCTCTTGCATTTTTTACTCATTTCTATCTGCCTATCTATCTGTCTGTCTGCCTGTCTGTCTGTCTGTCTGTTTGTCTGTTCACCTATCTATTTATTTATTTATCAGTTCGTTCATTCATTGTATATCTTGTAGATATTTATCCATTCACTCCTTCATTCTACCATTCATTTATTTTTTTAACAATCATTTTTAATAAACAATAATTAAAGTTTAATAATAATATGACTTACAGCTTACCGTGTATTTGATGGTAATATTCTACTTTGTGTGTGTGTGTTAGGTTGTGTGGGCGGATCTTCTGCTACTACTGCAGTAATAACTTTGTAAGTACGAGGTCCGGAGGGAAGAAGGAGCGCTGCTGTGGGGAGTGTTACACACAGCACAGTGCCGTGGTGGAGAGATTCACACGCACAGAAATCAACAGCCGGACTGACACACCCGCAGGACACACACACACGACCAGCGCACCTGTATCTGCACCTGCACCACCATATATACCTACACCCAGAGTTACAGGTACACACATACACACACCCGCACCACCATACATACCTACACTCAAACACTCAGAGTTACAGGTACACACACACTTAAACATACACACACCTGCGTCATCATACATACAGTACCTACACCCAGAGTTACAGTTACTCTCTTTCTCTTGTACACACACAGGCCCTATTTACTTTACTGCTTCAAAGCAATTACCTTTTTTGTGTGTATGTGTGTGTATTGTATCCAGTGACACAACAGTCCGAAAAAAAAAACTTTATGCAAATATAGAGTGACTCCAGGAGCGCACAATGATATTCTACACACAAAGTTCTAACCAATCTACCCCATTTCGGACGCTAGTCGCACCACCCACTGATATTAGATTTGCAACTGCAAGCAGGAGCTATCAAAACACAGTGTTTGTGTGTGTGTGTGTGTGTGTGTGTGTGTGTGAATTCATTTTTTATTTAAAATAGAAAGTGGATGTTGGTCTAGTTAAAAAGAGTCACCATCTGTTTTGAAATGAGTCTTTAAAAATGGCCGTCGTTCCCTAAAGCCCCTGAAATTCTTTTGCTTTTCAGCTGTCAAAGCCACAGCAAAAGCAAACAGCTCCTCATATCTCCAGAGTTACACTGCTGTTTATTTCATCCACATGTGATACAGACCGCTTTTTTACATTAGCACTTCGAGTGAACCTTTTTCTTTATTTAAAAAAACTGTTAATGAAGCCTTATAGGATCTTTTCTAGTCTAAAAGCTTCAACCCAGCGGGCGAGTCAGACCCCAGAGCGGTGATAAAAAACAAGTTGCTGATTTCCGGAGTAAAACTTGGCAGAAAGCTCTTAGCGTATTTTGTGTGTATTTTGTGTGTATTATATTGACATATTAAAGCAATAGTGAGCCATAAGTTTTAGTTAGGTGCTTCTACGTTACATCGTGGATTAGATGCTGCATGTCTCTACCTTCACTGCAGCAAAAATTCCCTCAAAAAGTTATTTTCATCATAACATATCACTCCAAAGTTTCCCAGAGGTAGAAGTCATTGCATCATTGATGGATTTACATCATTTCTATTCTCCTCAAACTATTCCATGACCCCTGCAGATGGGGGCCGAGTCATCCTATGGCCAGGGGTGGGCAACCACACCAGGGGTGTTTCTTGAGTTCATTTGTCCTGCTTGGAGATACCAATTGGGATATACCACTTTACCTGCCCCTCCCCCCACCACTTCACAGTCATCTGAGATGTTTTTATTTTCAACTCCGAAGACAAAAGTAATTCCACTCATAAACCAGCTGCGGTCCTCAGCATACTGTTGTGCAACCTCTGATTGCTCTATCTTATCAACCCACATCTCCACAAGCACCGGTGTAGTGCATCTCTGATGGGCATCAGTTTCAGAGTGCGAGAGTGTGTTTCTTGTAGCTGCCACTTTGCCATATTGATTTGTGTGTATTTGAGAAGCAGGGATTGTGGATGGGATCCAGTTATTGGTTCCATCATATGTTGGGCTTTTTTATAATTGCCATGGGGATGACATGCCTCTAGCATACAGTCATTCCTACTGGATAATAATGAGATCTTTTGATCCTGAAGTAGGCTTCTCATTTCCCAGGCAAAGGTATGAATGAAAGGCTGGCTGGATGGATGGATGGATGGATAGATAGATAATTAATCTGTGGGTGGATTGATCAGCGGATGGGTTGATCGATGGATAGTTAACTGGATTGATGGATGAATGGATGCACGGATGGATAAATGGATTGATCAGTGGATAGATGGATGGATTGATCAGTGGATGTATGGATTTTTACAATTAAAAGTGTTAAGTTTTGTAAAAAATAAGCTATTTTCAGTCTCCATGTGTCCTTTTTTTGGAAAAGCACAGACCTACAAAAACAAAAAATTATGTTCTTAAATTATTTACATTGATGTTTTACTGATAAATGTTGTTTTACATTCAGTATTTGATAATGTAATGACACTTCCTCCTTTGCGCGTGTCCAGTAACTGATCCAGATGTGACCAATGCCGATGGGCTGTTTGACATCATCACTGATGAGGAGGTGACCGACCTGTACGACAGCGATTCCCTCTCACAGGACAGAGAAGCCAAAAGTCTGACCACTCAGAATCTGTGAGTCTAATAACACACACAAACACACACCACCCTGTTTTTAAATTATTTCTCTAATAGAATCTCTTTACGTGCCTGTACAGGAAAACTTGTGTGTATAAACATGCAGTTTATATATGCCTAGTTTTAGATGTGATAGAGTGTGATCTGTGTGTGTTTGTGTGTGTGTGTGCGTTCGTGTGCGTCCTGTAGAGGCATTTCTGCTGAAGATACGGTTGCTGAGGAACAGGAGGAAATGCCTCCGACTGTACAAGACGCCGAAATTCATCTACTCACATCAGGAGAATTGGCGTAAGTGCAGCAGGAGCACAATATTTCAGGACATTTATTCGATACATGATAATTGATTTGCTGTCGGAAGCAAAAGAAATAAAACTGTAAAAAAGTTCACAATCAAATCAACAATTTAAAACTTGTACTTATTAATATCGAATAACAATAAAACAACACAATTTGGTTTGTTTGTTAGATTTGGGGGGGGGTATTTTACAGACAACTAAAAACAGCGATAAACGTTGATAAGCGATAAACGTATTACACACTTGTATGGCGTGTGTAGCTCTTCAGTCGAGCTGCACATGGACGAGATCCGTCAGTTCGGCGAGTCCCCCCACGAGCTCTTCGTCAAGTCCAGCTGCTACAGCATCGTCTCCGTCACCGTACACGAACACGGCCACGCTATTGGCTGGGTTTTCTCATCCGAGCCGAAGAGCATCTGCTTTAGCGTCGTTTATAGGGAATCCATGGACACACCACAGGAGCAGGCCAAGGTAACACACACACTTTTTATTACAATTTAGGCTACGTAAAGCTACCAAAAACAGAAGAGTAGCTAATTTTGTGAGCCCTGCAAGGTCAATGTCCGATATGTGTTTTGTATCTTGCAATCAATAGCAGCAGTACTTATTTATATTTGACCCTATTTATCATTTGGGTTTAGGTTCTGATTCCACTGACTCGCTGTAACGCACACAAGGAGGCTATTGCTGGCCAGCTCAAGGCCAGAACCCCCGGAGTCTACACCCTCATCTTCGATAACTCCTACTCCAGGTACATACATACTGTGTTTAAGACCCACAGCGGAGGCGATATCTATACTTACACCACAGTCGGGTGGGTGTGAATGTTCTAACAACATGCCTCTCTAAGGTTTTAAAGGTCTTAATAAGATATAATAGGCTATACTGTTGTTTCCATGGTGCCAGGAAACACTCTGAATAGTAAGAGTTGTTCAAGGCTATAAGGGGCCTTGCTTAAAGGCCCAACAGTGGCAGCTTGGCAGTGGTGTGGCATGAACCCTAATACTCAGCTCGAAAACCCAGAGCTGTAACCATATAAACTACGTCCTTACTTGCCTTGTAGATGTTTTTTTTTCTTTAACTGGTTTAACACATTAAGGTTTATTAAATAAATATTATACTCAAATGCATAAGAATATTTTTCTATATTGAACACTACAATAGAGTGAGTTAAGATTATTATTGCGATCGTTTCTTCAGGTTCATCTCGAAGAAAGTCAACTACCACTTGACCACGGAAAAGCCCGTCATCTACGATGGAAGTGACTGCCTGTAGACCAGCGCTGAAACTCTTTAATACGGTGTTTGACGCATGTGGATGATGTTAATGAGCTGTTTCTTGTATTTAAAGCACTTTTTTTAAAGCCTCACACTACATCATCAATCTTCTACTAAAGTTTTATATCTAAATATTTACAGATTTTGCTGGAACTTTTTATAGATAAAAACACTAGATGCTATACAAGTGCCCTTTTTCAGCTCTAAAAGCAAATTAAGATAAAAGGTGTCTTCTTACTCGAACTCAATCAGTTAGACGCACTTTACCAAAGCTTACAGTCAGGAAGGGGTGTTTGTGGTGTTTTTTAAAATAAATTGCAGCTAAATAAACCAAGTTCCACACTACAGGAATTAATCAAGGTGCTGTGAGGTTACAGTCTCCTCGACGACCAAAGAGTTAGCCATATACACAGAGCCGTCGCTAGTGAGGTTAAAGGTGGTGACAAGTATAGGTATAAGTATATACTACTGTATATAGACAGTGGGGGCCCATGGTCGCCCTGAGTCCTTCAGCTACCGCCCTGCATACTTTCCGCTGCTCTGAGAAAAGGAAAAATTAGTCAAAAATTGGTTGACATTTGTCTAATTGCGACTGAACCGAAGCGTGTTATTTTGAACCTGGGAAAAAATGTAAGTACAGCGAAACCTCTGCAGAAGAATGTTGTTGCTACAAATTTTCTTCTTAGGAATTAACATTTTGCAGAAAAAATTGCATTAGCATACGAAGCCTTTTACAGAACGAACAGAATGGCAGCTAAGTCACGCGTACGTCTAAGAGCTTTCAAAACTATTATCATTAGCAGCAGGACGAGCTAAACCAGTTTACAAATTTTACGAAAAACTGTTACAAAATGGCGACCTTTGATACCGATGTTCCCCACAGGCGTACGTTTAATAGCTACATGGTGTTACAGTGTTGGAAATTGATACTGCACCTACATAAGGAAATTTTGATTAGCATTGCGGATGTTAGCCTTGAGAACTCATCTTCAGAATGAATTAAATTCGAAATCAGAGGTTTTGCTGTAATATCTTTTTTTGTGTTGACGCCCCAAAGAGACGAAAGATGACTGTTGTATCTTAGCAACCGGCTACTTGTTCAAGTGATGTATATGTTTTTCTCCTCACTTTAGCGAACTGTGTAATCTTACAGGCGAATGTGTCTGTATGTTAATTGATCTAAAGCAAATACCGGATTATATGCCAAAGACATTTTTGCAGGAAGATGGAGAGATTAAAACGATTGACAGTAATATTTTTATCAAGTATATTTAGAATTTTTTGGAAGTTTTGCTACACTAACAATAAAACCAAAAAAAAATGGTGCCTTAAATAAACCAGGTCCTGAAAAAAACACTAACAAAATCAGTTTATAACTGCTTCCTGTCTGAGTTTGCAGAATCCCGAATGTAAATGAATGTGTGTTATATGGAAATGCTTGTACATGAAAAAACCCCACCTGAAACACTGATTTGTATGAGATTTTTTAACTGGAAAACCCAAAGCAGCTGTTTTTTCCTCTGTATAAAAGCGTTTCTAAGCTATAATTTGTTCACCGTATAGAAAACCATTACAGAATGCTGAAACTCCTCCTCCTCCTCCTCCTCCATCACCAACAGCTGACTGTGATTTTATTGATGCTGGTTATGTACGCATATAAAGGTGTCAGAGAGAAAACAGCGTCATTTCCATGTTAATTACGGAGCACAAAGTGTTGTTTGTCTGTGGGAGTGGACAGCGGTGGTGTTGGTAAAAGCCGAATATAACAAATTTGATGGCTTTGTTATTTTTACCAGATGTTTTTTTAAATGATGTAATAAAGTTTTATGTAGTGCTTAATGCCATTTATGATTTTTTTTCTGTTTTGGAAGGGAGGAAGGAAGGAAAAAGGGAGGAAGGAAGAAATAAAATAATAAATGAAAAAAGAAAGTTTAAGAGAAAGATATGTAAGATGGCCTTTTGATTATTTTTGTACCACAAAAACCGAATCTTTTTTTTTTTTGTGGAATTGCGTCTTTGGGTAATTAGAAACTTGCCGCGTGTCACAAGGGGACGAGACTGTAATTCATTCTGTTTGTTCTACACTCGTTTCCTGACTCTGATTGCTGATTGTATTGATTCGTTCAGCGGTTCACCAGCACCAGGTTGTGGTTATGAGATTCAACTCTATTTGACTCGACAGTCTCTGTGGGCCAATCAGATGTGCTGATGCGTCTCAGTGGTTGATGAGATGAATACAAACATCATAGCATAGATTCTGCTTCACACTGTTTATCGGATCAATTGGGCAAGAGGGTAGTTAGGAAACGTTAAGAGGCCACAGATTACCAGTGAACATCCAAACTGACACCCACCATCACACGTTTTTTTCTGGGTGGTTTCTCCTAAAACAAGACCTGGAGCCGAGCCAGTGTGGATCCAGCTAACAGCAAACGTTCCCACAACTTGTCCAAACGTTGTCTAAATATTAGGACAGGTTCTTAAAGTAATGTTTATGTATTGTACTCATATCATTATTTATAGTTTAGAAATAAAGTACTTGAAACGGTATTTGTACGTGATGAACATTCTCAAAGGGTTTAGATAAAAAATGTCTAGAACAACCATTAAATAACCATAAAATAACTATAAACATAAAATAACCATAAAATAACATTCTACAAACATTTTTAGAACATAAATTTGATAGCTGATAAAAAGTAAGACAAACAAAAGGAAAATTAATATTAAATGAAGAAAAAGAGATAAGAAAGTGGAGAGGATAGAAAACGGACATGTTAATAATAGTGATGAATGCAGTAATTTAGAAAAGACTAAAAGAATGAATGAATGAAATGTTTATCACTATGATGACATGACGGATTCACTGACTGAAAACCTAATTATTAGCTTTATTAGTACGTAATTATTATTCATTACAAATCAGTTGATCACGTGACCTCCGCGTGTCTCGTTCACATTAATGACTCATGAATTCATTCAAACCGGTTTAAAGCGTTCGGCTGCGTAACCGTTTGCGCGCGCTCGGTCTGATTGCGCGCACACGCGCCGCGCGTCTATAAAGAAAACCGCTGGTATTCCGGTGGCATTCAGAGCGCGCGACGAGTTTGTCCGGGGAGACGTCGTTCCTCCTACACGCACCGGAACCGACATGCTGTCTGTGTCCACCGGGACCGTGTGGCTCGTGTCTCTTACTGCAGCCGTAAGTAAACCACTGGGTTCGTTTTTACGCGTGGAATCAAGTTTGGAGTTGATGTGTGGGGCGGGATGTAGATGTAAACATGTGCACTGTAACATTGTAAATATAGAAATATATATGTACATATATATACTGTATATAGGAGCGTCCCGAGCTTTTTGGGGGCCCCTCGGTGCTGTCAGTATGACTAATTATTGTCGATCACACTATAAAGCTAACACACCTAACATCAAGTTCACTTGTTGTAGCCAGTGTTTGTATTTCTACATAAAAGGACATTACATGTCCTTTTTCCAGGACATCTAATCTTTTTCAGTGTCCAGTAAAGACATGCTATTGATGTAGTTCAAGGCTTATTAGATTATATAAGATTGTCATGAAAGTAAGGGTTTAGGGGTCTTGCTGAGGGGCCCAGCGGTGGTACAAAACCTACAATATTCTGATTAGCATTCCGACACTCTAACCACCAAGCTACCACTTCCCTTTTACGTAAAACAAACAAAGAAAATAATTTGTACAATTTATACCAGCGGTATGTCATAAACAGATGAAATTGTAATACCCCAAATCATAAAAACCAGCAGAACTCTGAGAAAACCATTAATAAAGATGATTAGTTGCTAATTAGCCATTAGTTGCTAAGGACACTTTTGGGCATCGCTCCGGCTTCCTTTCTGAGTGTTTTCCCTTTTTCTGGGTTTTTATGCTTGCACTCAAAAAAAGATCTCAATGCAGACTTTGTAATATAATCTAGACTGAACTGGGGGAACATGGAGGCGCAGTAGTTAAGGTGTTGGACTGCTAATTGGAAGATCAGGGTTTGATTCCCAGCACCACCAAGCTGCCACCGATGGGCCTCTGAGCAAGGCCCCTAACTAACCTCTAATTGCTCAGTTGTATAAAAGAGATAAACACCTGGGATATCTGTCTGGTCACCCTTTAATGGTTGGCACCAACCAGGTCTGCTATGTATAGGGAAGCTAACATAAAGGTAGCTTAATGGTTAAGGGTCGATTCTCAGCACCACCGATTGCATCACAATTAAACACAATACACACACACACTTGACAAACCTTTGAATACGTCCTCTCTCTAAACACTTTTTGATGATCCACTTCCTGTCTGACACATTTGCATCATGATTTGTGCCCTAGTGGGTCAAACTTATTCCTTTCCTAAGCAGCCGAGAGATCTGCGGCCCCGGGTGCTAATTCCTCATCATGCATGCGCTACTGTGAAGTAAGATAAGAGGTGCCAACTAATTGTCTAAATTCAGGTGTAAGCATGTCAGGGGCGGCCCGCCGGAGCCCCAACACAGACACTGTACTTTCTCCTCTACGCCGATATCACGTCTGATGGTATTTGTAAAAGTGCCTGAGTTACATTAAAGCTGGCATAAGCAATTTTTGTACAAAGTCGATTAGAATCATTGTCCGTACGTCCTGATAGACAGCAGTGAAATGTGAGGAAAAAAATTATTTTGAACTATCCACCAATTGATCGATTTCTCTGCACAAAGGTGGTCTTTAAATTCAGCACAGGAAGCCCATATAAGGAATGAATTTGATCACTGAAGCTATTAAAGTGTTAAAGTTAATATTGAATTATTTTCCAATAACAACGCATCCGGAAGAGTTTACTTTTGTCTCCTGGCACAAAATTTGCAGACAATTAAAAAAAAAAAATAAGACATATATCTTACTTTTAGTTTTGAAATGTCTCCGAGTGGCTATTTCCTGTTATCAGTTCACTCTTCCTGAACATGAATATGATATAAATCTTCTTTCTTTCCTTGAGCAAATCGTGGGTTTTTTTCTTTGTTTTTTTTGAAAAGCGATCAATCAGTTGAAGCGACGTGACGGTGTGACTGCAGCGTGTTTGTCATCCAGGCTTTCCGCTATCATTATCCCTCCTCTGCTCTTAGAAGCTTTTTTTTCCCTTCACTTTAATCAGCAGGACGAGGGCTTCGAGACGCCGAATTAACCCACATTATCTTCTAAAGAAAAGACTGAAAAACAGTAAAGAAAATCCAGAAACAGCCTCATAATAAACAAGGAAATAAAAAAAAAAAAAGAAAACCGTTCTCATTATTTAATCCGGGACGGATGGTTTACGGATCTGTTAGCTTTGATGTTTATGACTCGTTAAAAATAAAACTATGAATACGAGGGTAAATTAGCTCACATAAGGGACCCGAGCCGGAATCGAACCCTGGTCACCGGAGCACAACTGCGAATAACTTTTTGTACAGTTGTTATGTGATTTATTTTTACATGATTTGTTACATTTAATACATTAATTCGTTATTTTTTTATCAGCCGGTCAGTAGGGGGCGCTGGGGAGCCGCCACGAGAAGAAAGCTACTTACCACGTGAACAATACATTTAATATATCGCGAATTAATCACAATATAAAGTGATTTAGTCGTATTTTCCCACTATTAGTCATGTTATTATTCATTGAAAATTTCATTGTGTTGTAATGTATTTTGTTTGTGTGTTCGGAGTCGTAAACGTTTGTTTGTTTCGCTTTTGTTGTTGTTTTATTTCTGGTCTTGTGTGATTGGAGCATTTTAACTGGTATGTATCATTTCCCTTTGGCTCTCTCTAGTGGACAATATTAGTAGAACAACCTTTAGCTCTAAGTCTGATTGATATAAATGGCTGAATTATTTGAATGATGATCTTGATGAATTACTTACTCACACATTCGTCTTAAATTCACGGATTCATGCTACATTTATTACATCCTTTAACAGTCGACTTTAACATTATTAATATTATAGCTAGCGGTAATGTTACATCATCACCATCAGCTATTTACAGTCTTGCATTACTAACAGTTTGCGCACCTATGTAACTTGTTACGCATGATTCATTTATTTTACATATGACTCCATTACCTATGAGTCATTTATTTTGACCCTTTTCCCATGATTCATTCATTTATTCATTTTTTATTTGCATTTCTGGCATTTGGCATTTATCTTATTTATGCAACTACGCAGTTGGTGGTTAAGGGCCTTGCTCAAGGGCCCAACAGTGGTAACTTGGCTGTGCTGGGAATCGAACCCGCAATCGTCTTTCCTTATTTTCCCCTTATTTTTCATTCGACTCTAATTTATTTCTACATTTCTTCTCCCTACCAATGATTCCTTTAATCTCACATGTGACTCCTTAAAATGACTCATTTATTCTTACATGCGATTCATTTATGCATGTGTTTCTTCACAAAATTGTATGATTCAAGCCACTGTCACTTTGATTTCCAGCCGAATCAACACATTAATAATCATCCTTATGCGTATGCGGTTGCCAGTTCCTCTGTATAAATGTCTCGACTTCACCATTCCTGCTTGTTTTTGTCACTTTTTTTTTGCCTTTCTTCATGTTTTCAGTAAATAAAATGAAGCTCAGTGGGGTTCAAGTCAAGATATTGACTATGCCTGTCGGGGATTTCCTCCATGTCCTCATGTCTCCATGCAGAAACTCGTCCAGAGAGGATAAAGCTGACATTTGGTGGAATATGACTGAGGTCAGAGCAACCTGACATTTGTTTTTCGACGTTTTCTGTTATTTTACAAAACAAAAAAATGAAATCAATAAAGATCAAAAAGAAATGACACGAATCTGTTTTTTATAGAAACGGGGGAAAAAAGACGTCAATATCGAGGGTCAACTGGGTGAAATGGACTGACAGGTTTATTCACAGCACAGCTGAACCGAGATAAAATGAGGCCCCAGGCAAAATCAATAGATGAGGCACTTCTAATGGTTATCTAGATATAGATTCATACAACATACAAAAAAATAGTAAAATTTGTGCAAAATATCAATCTTCATCTTTATAGCAGAAAATGTGATGGTGCTGTCACTACATCTACATCTTCCATAAAATTATCCTTAAGTCAGTTTTATCTCCGTCACTTACCGCTGTCATGTGTCCTCTTTTCCTCGTCTTTTTGCTTTTTTTCCTGCTCCTGGCTCCCAAACGCTGTTCCAGTTTAAAAACAGCAGCCGAAGAATCATAAGAAAAAAAGCAATCCAGCATAACACGAAAGGGGGCCCCCTAGGGGTGATGAAGATATATTGCTTCATGTTGTATTAATAAAGACATTTCCGATTGTTGAACTGGTCAACTGACTGAAACTGCCTGCTCCATTGCTACACCTCTGATTATCGTGGGTTCAAACCCCTGACCCGTCGTGAAGCGCCGGAAGGGGAAGACATTTTGGGTGAACGATAAATCCTCCCATGATGAAAGGCAACACTGTCCAGACTCGTAAGGACAAAGTTCCACAAAAGTTTGAGCTTTGCAGCTTGGGGGTTACGTCACTGCTACGAATCGAGATCTGAACAGTACGAGCCGCTAATTTCTCTTGGCGCTGATCTTTCATGCTTATGGATTGAACTCTATGGTGGGGAAGATCTCTCAGACCTTCCCCTCGTCTGTGCTCCACCGATCTCCCCAGCATCCACATTCTGATTTCTGATTTTACAACCCATTGCTCTCTCTCTATGTTGTCTTCCACTTCTCTCTGTCCTTCCTGGCTAAACGAATTGGCCCCTCAGTGAACCGCTCGAGTAGCCGGACAGCCTCATTTGCTTTCAATTCATCAAGGAGCACTCGTTCCTCTCTCGCGCGCCACCGCAGAGAAGTTCATGATGATTGCCTGGGACTGAGGTTCTCTGCTAACTGACTGCTTTTTCAACTTGACTTGGAATCGCAAATCTATCACATGTCTACGAGATATTCTGAGAACAAGATTGCAAATAATGAGAAATAATAATTTACCCAGCGAAAATTAACCTGCCGAGGATAAGAGTCCATTTCAGGGTCACTTAATGAAGAAAAGGAGAATAAACGTCTCATCAGACTGAAGAGACACAGTTTTCCTGGAAGAGGACGGACAGCTCATCGCATCAGACAAGTGCATTATATTTATCATCTTATTTTTTTTCTATTTAAAGAGTCTATGTGGAATTTTGATTGCACTTCTTCTCTGTCTGTCTCTGTCTTTTTCCGCCCCACTCTCTCTCTCTCTATCACTGTCTCTCTCTCTCTCTGTCTCTGTCTCTTTCTGCCTCCCTCTCTCTCTGCCTCTATCACTGTCTCTATCTCTGTCTCTTTCTGCCTTTCTCTCTCTCTGTCTCTATCTCTGTCTCTTTTTGTCTCTCTTTTTTCTCTATCGCTATCTCTCTCTCTGTCTCTATCTCTGTCTCTTTCTGCCTCTTAATCTCTGTCTGTTTTTCTGTCTCTCTCTCTCTCTCTCTCTCTCTCTCTCTCTCTCTCTCTCTCTCTTTATGTATATCTGTCCCTCTTTCCCCTACAAGTTCTTGATCAAACATTTTTATCATTGTAAAATCCATCATCTCCATTTCCTGCTTTTCATGATCTGCATGGTGGGCTAATCTCACACCGGCGTCTGCTTGTGCATTAACCTCCAGGCTTTTCTTATCTCTGAAACGCTTCCTAAAGTGTTAAAGACGCACCCCGAAAGATGAGATTGACCTCAGATCTTTCATACACAAAATAAAGTTTGAATCCCTAAAAGGTTTTTTTCTCCTTTTACTGTGTCACCATTCAGCAGGAACAGGAAGGAATCTGCATCGTCGTGACTAATGGGATTAAACCCTACTCACACTCAGCAGTGTTCTACTCCCAGCTGTGTAGAGTGCGAGTTAGGACCGTAATTACACACACCGGCTCAAACTGAGTGCTTTTTCTTTCTTTTCTTTTTTACATTCCCTAACATTTAAGATAAAAGTTTTCCCGACTTAAAAACTTCAGGAGGTTTTTGGATCAATGCAGCAAAAAAAAAGTAAAAATGTGACATGATTTTAACGCTGAGTCTGAATCCGAGCTTTTTTTTATAAAAATAATCACATCCTATAAAAAGCATCGCACTGCGGTTAATCAGTCCGACGGCTCCTTCTTCACATTTCCGTAATCAGCTCTTCAGTTTAATTAAACATACACAACATCCTGAATTACGTCCCTTTGGTTATTCGTTTGTTAGTGCATGAATCTGCTACAGGAAATGGATTCGCTGTGGAGACATGTTCCCCATTTCGCGGTCAGCTTGTACTCCTGTCATGTACCTTTTAACAGGGACACAGACTGATGGATTTCTTTTTTTCTTTTGATTCACTGAAAAATGAATGACTCATACTGCAAGAAATGTTTATTTTGTAGACACTTTATATCAGTGTGTCTTTTTTGAAAGGTCAAGCGTCATATCATTCCATTCTTCCTCAAACCCTGTCCCGGTATGACAATGTCCCTGTGCACAAATCCTCTGATCTCCATAAAGACAGGCTGTGTTCTGGATGGTTCGGAGTCTTGATTCTGACTCAACCACTTTAAACTGAACACTTTTGGGATGAACTTAAAACCCTGTCTGAACCCCAGACCTCCTCAACCTAAACATTGGTGTTGGAACTAAATGATCAAATCCACATGACCCAATCTAATGGAAAGCCTGTACAGACGTTTGGAGGTGATTACAGGAGGAAATGTGGAATAGGATGTTTAAAAAAAAACATCCTATGCATTAATTTGAGAATAGAAGCAATACCACATGACGTATCATATTATGTTTGGTGTCAATTAATATACACTGGTGTCTTGACTTACGAGTGTCCCAACTAAAAAGTTTTTCAAGATACGAGTCGTCTCTCGGCCGATTTTTTGCTTTGAGTTGGAAGCTAAAATTCAGGTTACCGTTCAGTTTCAGACATCCAACCGCTAGGTAGCGTAGCGAACGCCACAGTGAACGCCGAACATCCACCCAGCATCCCGTGTGTCACTCGATAGCTAGTCAGACATGTGCGATAGCAAGTGGAGTCGTCTGATCTCCAAGGTAAATGCTGTACATTATACTTAACAAAACCAGTTTATTCCAGTACATCCTATTCTATTGTTTTTATACAATATTCATTATTTATAAGTTTATTTTATGGAACATAAAAATTGCGGTGTTTTTTTTGGGGACCCGGAACGAATTATTGCCATTTCAATTCATTTGAATGGTGAAAATTGATTTGACATACGAGTAATTTGAGTTACGAGCTCCGTCACAGAATGAATTAAACTTGTAAGTCAGGGCACCTCTGTAAAAGGTTTGATGTGTAATGTTTCAATGCTTTCAGAAAGTGGTAGCTTAGTGGTTAAGACGCTGATCTAAGCTACTAAGCTACCATCACTGAGCACATGAGCTGGCTGTCATACTAAGGTGTCCCAATACTTCTGACCATATAGGGTATATGCCCTTCCTGTTAAGCTACTCATTTTTTTTTTCCGAATCCGATTCAGTTCCAAACGCGCCGTTTCGGATTTTTCCGAGAGCACAATGAGCATCATTTACTCAACGTCCTCTCACAAGTCTAACACTCATTCTCAGTTTTGGATTCCTAAAGCATTGCGGTACATTCAGACGAGGTGAAGCTCAGTAATGGATTGCTAGGCTTAGGGTTGTTTTGCGCTTAGATAGATAGATAATTACCCTAATAGATGCCACGGCTGCTTCCTGACATTCTCTGGTATTACTCAGCTCCCGCGTCATTTCAGCTCGGAAACCATGAAGAATTGAATGCGTTACAAACCGCGAAATGCGAAAAAACCTGGTCATGTATTTGGTTCATTTTTAAAGAACTTTTGTGTGTGTGTGTGTGTGTGTGTGTGTGTGTGTTTCTTTTTATTACTTGGTTGTGGATCATAGTGTTGTTTGGATTATTAAAAATAGACCTACTGTTGTTGTTGTTTTTCTTAAAGTTTGTCATCGTATAATTTACATATGTAATTTACATAAGGTGATCATTAGTTCTATTCTCAGCATCACCGAGTTCCCACCACTGGGCCCCTGAGCAAGGCCCTTAAATCATAAATGGAAGAAAAAAAGAGATCACTTTCACTCATTTATTGATGGAGACCTTTGTCCTTTTTCTGCATTATTGTTCTGTCTAATAAATCTCTCTTTCTCGCCCTCTTCTCTCTCTTTCTCTCTCATTATTCTAAAGAATTTGGGTGTAACAGACTCCACTGAAGCGAGTAGAGTTTCGAACTCAAAGGTGCAGTTTATTTACAATAGTGTCAAACATCACACATAAACTAGTTTTGACTGGGCTTAACTTAGCTTGACTTAGCTTAGCATTAGCTTAGCTTAAACATTAGCACAACATAAACAAACTAGCATCAACTTGACTTGAATTAGCTTAACAAACAAGCTGGACAGACTCAGGACAGCGGTACAGGGACAAACCGAAATGTTTAACAAAGACTAAGCGAAACACAAGGGCTATAAATACACAAGACTGACCAATGGGAACACGACACATAGACAAGGGGATCACATGACAAAAAGCACATGAGGAACAAAGATCACATGATACAGGACAAGACAGGAAGTGAACAAAAGACAAACATAAACTGAAAAAATGGCATGATATAAACTAAAACAAGAGTAAAAGATTAAAACATAAAACTTGATAAACATGAACATAAACATAAAACATAAGCAAGATAGAAACAGGAAACACAATCGTTACAGTGGGTCGCATTCAGATATAATTCCATAATTACCTCGAATTCTAGGCAAGGGTCTGTGAACGAGGCTTATGTTTCTTCATTATCCTGACCCTCATTATGTTTGTTTCTTATCTCGTCGGTGTTTTTCTGTAGGTTTGCGCGAGTTTGCACCCGGAGTGCGAGTATATATTCCAGCTGGCGCGAGAAGAGCAGCTCTGCCTGAGAGAAATCGCCCAACATGAAAACCTCAGCACTTCGGGACAGACAGGTCGGTCATCCCAGAGTTTAGAGATATATTTCTATTATTTATTTATATTATATCTTTTCGTAGAGAGCATTTTCCATAATTCCTTTTTTTATTGTAACCACTAGAAGTCCATTCAACTTCAACTGTCAATCAGACTGATGATCGATTACAAATCGGGGGAAAAACAGCTAACCTATGCTCCAATTAAACAGTTCAACAAAGTGTGTGTGTGTGTGTGTGTGTGTGTGTGTGTGTGTGTGTAGTTGTTGTGTGTAGGTTGCCTCCCAGCATGGGACTCTGTGGTGTGTTGGCCCACAGCAGCAGTTGGAGAAATCATACAGTCACCCTGTCCTGCTGTTTTTTCTCTCTTTAGCAACCACACAGGTACAACATGCTTAACACACCCCTCATACCCCCACACAACCCCTTGCACAACAAGATCATCAATATTGGCATAACATTTACAACCAGCTCACCAATTGAAATACACCATTCACAACCAGATCACCAGTAAAAATACACCATTCACAACCAGATCACCAGTAAAAATACACAATTCACAACCAGATCACCAGTAAAAAATACACAATTCACAACCAGATCACCAGTAAAAATACACCATTCACAACCAGATCACCAGTAAAAATACACCATTCACAACCAGATCACCAGTAAAAAATACACCATTCACAACCAGATCACCAATTAAAACACCACACCATTATATATAACCAGATCACCACTTACAGGACAAAACACCACTTACGACCAGATCACTAATTATTGCACTTTCCTGATCACCAATTACCACAGACTGCTCAGAACCAGATCACCAATTAAAACACACCATCCATATATCATTTACATCTTAATTACTAATCATTCGGTGTCACATGATTACACTGATCCTTAACAGTCGTGTTTGTCTAGTCTGTTGGGCTGCTTTTATTTTCCGCCTTAAATTACCTAACAGAGACCAAAACAACCCTAGAATATTTTTTGCCACCACTGGGTCGTACCCCAAACCAACCAGACAGATTTACACCGGGGCTTTTTTCATTCAGGTCTCTTTTGTGCTGTAAAACAACGTTCCTGTCTGCTCAGGATCACACAGACACGTTTGGACATGTAGTAAGATAATAACACCACAGAATACAAACACTAAAAGATTTGCTTAAAACTACCTTTACCAAGCCACACACACACACACACACACACAAACAAAAAATTATTGGCAATCTAACCTGGAGTTGCCAAACCTCTGCTACCTTAAAATAATCTTGTTGTAAAATTATTCATTAATAAACATGGGTAATGTAATACTATTTTAATGGATATGTTTAAAAAATATATTTATTATCAAAATTATACTTAATTTTCATCACATAAACATTCCAGAACAGTGATTTTATTACCTCCAGAGCAGCGAGTGTGTTGAAGGCGGTGCTTAACGGCCCATTAGTGGCAGGTTTGGGATAATTGGGCTTGAACTGTGACCTTTTGCACAATTACCCGGAGCATTAGTTTGACTCCACCGCTAATTTAAAATGACATGCTAAAGACACACATTTAAAAAAACGAAATGTTACACATCCGTATAGCGAATGTAATTAGCTCTTAATGTCATTTTCATGGTTTTAGTACGTCACTGACAGCGGTAACGACGAATAAAGCATCTCACACATACACCACCACCCGTCACTGTACATCATCCACAATGTTCTACCCGATCTTAAGTATCTGATAATCATATAAAGTGCATCTGTAATCAGCTCATCAGCAGCGCTCGCATTCAGCGCTTCGGGTCCCTGGAGAAATCTGACAACTACAACTGTAATTAAAGTGAAGCAGCAGGTAATTCCAAAAAACCGGAATAATCACGCCAACCAGGAGAAAAGAAAGTAAAAATCTCTCTCTCTCTCTCTCTCTCGCTCTCTCTCACTCCTTCTTGCTCTCTCTTTCACTCTTGCTCTCTCTCATTCTCTCTCTTATTTTATCTCTCTCACTTTCTTTCTCTCTCTCTTTAGCGCACGTTTTTTCTCTATTACTTCTCAATCCCCCTCTCTTTTTCTGTTTCTCACTCTCCCTCTCTCTTGCTCTTTCTATCGCTCTCTCTCCCTACCTTCTCCCTCTCTCTCTCTCTCTCTCTCTCTCTCTCTCTCTCATTCTCTGCCTCTTTTATACCTCAATCATCCAAAACAGTACAATATAATACAATTGGTGATCTCCATAACGACGCCCTGTCTCTGAACACTCAGTTCTTAAAGTTGATGTTTGGGCAGCAGGAAAAATGTAAAAGCTTAAGGATCTTCAGCGGCTTTAACTTCAGAGGAATGTCAAACTGACTTTATATCTGGGAGCAGCAGAGCATCTCTAGCCGAGCTTTCATATGGTACAAAATGACTAGCGGCGCCCCTACCGGTGAGCATGAGCAGAACGTCTGTACACCCGCATCCGCTTCGCTCACGTGCTATGGTTTGGAAAATATTCCATCCCATTGATTTTGGTGGTACGTGACCGGAACGCTAGAGGATAAATTGCGAGTAAATTGCTGCGTCTATGTAAAAGATCTATTTTTAACAGGATCAATTCAAATCAATGTCACATTTACGTTTCTAGCATTAAACAGACATCCTTATCCAGTAGTAAAGCGCAGTAAAGCTCAGTAGGGGGTGGGTTTAAACTCATAATATGATGGGTAAATAAATGTAACCATATTTACTTTTTTTATCATTTGGATAAATTATCCAGAGCGACCTACATTTATATAATCGAGGGTTAAGAGCCTCGCTTAGATTCCCAGCAATGGTAACTTGGTGGTGCTGGGTATTAAACCCACAATCTTCTGGTTTAGCACTGCGCCACCACTTCCTGTATTTGGATGCAATGAATGACATAAAATGCTGTTTCTTTTGAAATTATTCATAAAAAAACAACAGCCATGTTTATTTTACATATTTCACATCACAGTTGATTCTTATGAAACTCTTAAAGGGGCAGCATGGTGGCTTAGCGATTAGCACTGTTGCTTTACAGCAAGAAGGTCCCGGGTTTGAACCCCAGGCAGTGTGGATTTTGCATGTTTTCCCTGTGCTTGCATGGGTTAGTTAGGTTAAGTGGGTGTGAAGTACAGGTGTAATCGCCATGAAACTAGCTTTGATGCGGAACTCTTAAAGGGGCAGTGGTTAATAGGTTGAGGTTTAAGCCCTTAGCACCACCAAACTTCTTTGCTTCACTTTCTAACAAGCTTATATATATATATATATTTATATTTAAAGAAGAACTTTCCACTGTGTGATTTTATTTATACGTGACTGGTTGTCCTGTAGGATCGGTGAGTCGTAACTGCACCAGTTTGGGCTGGTCGCCCCCGTTTCCTCCCTACCACGAAGCCTGCAGCATTGACGACGACATCCCAGAGGTCAGTGAGGTGTTTATTCCAACGTTTCCGATGCTAATCTACTGTATTTACAAGCTATCTAATAATAAACTGATCTGCTCGTGTCACATCTCATATATGACTTGTTCCAGTCGGCGTGACGGACCGAGTCTGTAATTTTATAGTCTGATCACTGTGACGGGCGGTGAGAGAATGTAAACAGCCCCAAATGTTCATCATTTATAAATAAGAACTATTTTACACTAATGAACCGCAGGACTGATGTTCTAGAGTGACCTTTCTCTGTAAGATGTTGTTCATCAGTATCAGCAGGTTTAAGTGTTTCTACTTGATTAGAAATGCCACATAATGAGCGCCGGATTGGATATTTGGGCTTGTTTTCATTGAGAATTACACTTTCAGACTAACTCGATCATTTAATCATGTTTCGTCTCATGTTTTGAATGATAACAAGCCATCGCTTATGAAAGAAAGACGTTGTAAGTATAGAAATGTTTTATAGAATAGTATAAAGCTATAAAATAGTACCAACAGAGCTTATGTAGGTGTAATAACAGTGTTATAAACACTTCATTTTTGTAACAGAAGATGTTACAGGAAAAAAATGTATTTATTTTAAAACAATCAGTCTTTGGCAAGGTGTTGATTAAAATGTTTTATCTTTTCTTGTATAAAAACATTTATTTATTTATGCAAATGATATTTGGTATAATTAAACATGAATAAATATTCATACTTTATACCACTGGTGTTTTAAGCGAAAGAATGATTTCAGGAAACATAAAAGCTTAAAATTTTTTAATTAGTATTATTTAATTGTGTTTTCGGGGGTCAGGGGTTGGGGGGAAAATTTAAAATGTAAAAATATTTATAATATTGAAGGAACCTGCGAATCAAAAGGATAAAGGACTCGATGTAATTGTTGTAAGTGGGTGGAGCCTAATCCTTCTTTAAAGCTTTAGATAAGACAGACGTTACAATGGGTTTCCTATTGAGTCTGTTTCCTCGCAAAGTTTCTTCCTACTTTCTACTTCCTTCCTTTTCTTTGCCACAGTCGCCTCCGGTTTTCTCATTAGGGGCAAAGTTACACTTTTCTCTGCACTTTAGGGGCCCCTATAGAACAGTATTAGTAGTAATCTAATAAAAATTATACTATAGGGGCCAAAATTGCTAGCCACGTCCATTGACAGAACAGCAATGAGAGAAACTTAATGAGTTATGTCATAGTCAAAATCACAGCTACAGTTTTATTTTTTTTGAACAAGTCGCTAATTGATGATGTAAAGTTCTGGATGAGTCTTCTTGCGTGGGTCATGACTGTCATACAATCTGACATCATGAGAACCCTGATCCTACAGTATGACACGGGGGATCATGTTTGTACAGTCTGACGAACAACAATCACAATATTAAAATTCACACAGTCTAAAGTCGTCATTCAAGGTTCCAAGCAGTCGTTAAGCTGTCATGTCATTTCTGTATAATCAACACTCAGGCATGTCACTGACGTGTCCGTTGTAAGGACACCAGCAGGATGATCTCGAATTGTGTGTGTCGTGTGTTAGGAATCATACTTCACCACAGTCAGACTGATCTACTCCATCGGCTACGGAGCGTCTCTGATCTCCCTGTCCGTGGCGGTGGTGGTCCTACTAATCTTCAGGTACTTATTTTATTTTGGGTTTTTTTTTCTTTCTGTAATGTTTTTTTTTTCGCTCTTGTTGCAAAACCATTTATCTGTTTCTGTAAAAGCAAAACTAATCCGCCCTGATTGTCAAGCGCCGAGCACGTCAGCGGTCGGGTTCAGGGGGCCGGCGCAAAAGCTAAATCTGATAAAGCTCAGCGGTTTTGAAATGAGTAAATTAATTATCCAGACCACCGCTAGGTAAGAGAGAGAGACATAACTGTGGGCGATTGCAATTTACCTGCGGCAGACAAATCAGACGGTGGCCTTTGGGTAGCAGAGACGGCAGACATTTTCATGAGCAGATAATCTCTTCAGAGAGACAGGAGATTCAATCTTATACACATGCAGCTAGTATTTGATTCAATTGTCGCTTTTAAGTGTTTCACAGTGTAAGTGTGTCGTGAATGTGTGTGTGTGTGTGTGTGTGTTGTGTTGTGTAAAGGAGGCTACACTGTGCAAGAAACTACATCCACATCCAACTGTTCGTCAGCTTCATCCTCAAAGCAACGTCCGTGTTCGTTAAAGACACTACGCTTTTCGGCAGCGAAGAAACCGACCACTGTTCCCTCTCTACTGTAAGTGTATACAGACAACACACACACACACACACTTTCCGTAAAAAGTGTTATATTCAGATTCGATAGGGTCTTACATATTTAAAAAAAAAAACAACAACAATTATTAACAACAATTAACAACAATCTTTGGACAGACTAAAGATTTTTTTTCCCGTTATAGTTACTGCATCATCAAAGAGAATTGAGGTAGCAGGTCAAACTACAGGTAGCTACAATGAACTACAGGTGGCTACAATAAACTACAGGGAGCTACAGTAAACTACAGGTAGCTACAATGAAATACAGGTAGCTACAATAACGTCCTCAGCTCCAGTTCACAGGAGGGCGCCCTCACCGGAGTTCTAGCAGTTCACATCCTGTTCACTTCCGGTGTCAATTCCTGCCACTAGCCTTTATAAGCTAGCGATACTACACGCACGTTGCAAAGTATTGTTAGCTTGTCTACTTACTAAGTTGTTTATTTTCCTTTTATTTATGGTTACAATCTATGCTACGTTCGGTTGTGTCCTTGCGATTCAGTTTTGTTTGCCGATCTTTGTTTTCCCCCAAACAGCGCCATTTCCTAAATAAAGCCAAAACCTCTCTAGAAGAGTTTTAAGCGTTAAGGTTTGGTTTAAATTGAAAAGTTTATTCATTTTTCTTATAAATTAATTTGTATAAACAAAAAAAGTAAAGTTGATACAGATTGCCTGCGTTTGTTATCTTTTCTTCCTCACTCACGTTGATCTGTACGGTGTCACGCTTGCGTTTCAGCTCCACGTCTTCTCCTGACTCCAGCTCAGCACGACTTTACCACTTTATTCCCTTTTAACAATTTTCTTTTGCGCTTCTTTAATTATGTCTGTCTGCTGTCTTAATTCCCCCTCTGACTGTTCCACGCAGGCAGGCTGTAAGGCGTCCGTCGTCTTCTGTCATTACTGCGTGATGAGCAATTTCTCCTGGCTGCTGGTGGAGGCGGTGTATCTCAACTCTCTGCTGCTGTCTGCCCGCAGCCGCCGCTGCCTCTGGGGTTTGTCTCTGCTGGGCTGGGGTGAGGAGGATTAACACCGTCGCTGAGCGTCTGATAACATGTGGCTGTTCATGACTCAGTAAAGCGCGACGTTCTAAAACCCCACAGGTTTCAGCTTTAAGATTACAGCCGTGGATTTTAACATAATACCACTTTGGATTCTTTAATAAATGTCAACTAAAATTTACTTACGGTTTATGTTTTGAGCCCCATCCATTTATCTCCCTCTTCCTGTCCACCAAGCCCCACCCATCTAATCTATCCTTTGATGTCCACCAGGTCCCACCCCCAATCTCTTTTTTTTTTTTATCTGGAAAACCAGGTTTATATATATATATATATATATATATATATATATATATATATATATATATATATATATATATATATATATGTATATATTAAAAACTAATTAAAAAAGACTCAATTGTCTTTTCATCGGATTGATGATAATGTTTTACTTTACTCTCTCTCTCTCTCTCTGTCTGTCTGTCTGTCTGTCTGTCTCTTTCTCACTCTCTCTCTCTCTCCCTCTCTCTCCCCTTCTCTCTCTCTGTCTCATGTCTCTCTCTTTCTGTCTCTCTGTTTCTCTCTCTCTCTCTCTCTCTCTCTCTCTCGCTCTCTCTCCCTTTCTCTCTCTCTCGGTCTCCTGTCTCTCTCTTTCTGTCTCTCTGTCTGTCTGTCTCTTTTACTCTCTGTCTCTGTCTCTCTATCTCTCTCTCTCGCTCTCTCTCCCTTTCTCTCTCTCTCTCTCGGTCTCCTGTCTCTCTCTTTCTGTTTCTCTGTCTTTCTGTCTCTCTCATCTGCAGGAGTCCCTCTGTTTTTTATCCTTGTCTGGATTGTCTCCCGGGTGTATTTTGAAAACACAGAGTAAATATCTTGCTCTTCTTTACAGACATCTTCATCCCTGGTTATCTGCTACACAAATGTCTTCCCTTTCATTAGAGAAAAATGTTATAAAAGCTACACCAGTCAAGTTTCTGTCACGTCGAATGTTGATGTCTGATTGTATTTGTTTAGATGCTGGGACATTAATGAAGATTCTCCTTACTGGTGGATTATCAAAGGTCCGATTGTCATATCTATTGGGGTAAACTTGCAGACATAAAAGAAAACACAACATTTTACCTCGTAACCCTTTATGCAGTTTAGCTCCTTTATGTAAATCACTGGATTTGTGTTTTATTCTTGGTTTTTTTTTACATTTTTTTATTAAAACAGATCAACTTCCTGTTGTTTCTGAACATCGTTCGGATCCTGGTACAAAAACTGAACCCGCGTCTGATACAGTTCAACAACTCGGCACAGTACAGGTACGAATCTATGAGATTAATTCACAAAAATATATGAAACTGTTTCGGCTAAACTTCCTATTGGTCTGGAATTGAACTCAAAGGATTCAATAAAATAATTCAAGCATGTTAATAATTAATTAATTAATGACAATTAGTATGTTAGATATCCAAACTAGCGGCTGACACTATTTTTATTCTTTTTTATTATCTGTGTCTTGTCTTGTTACTGGCTTTTCTCACCAAAACAAACAAAAAATCATTCTATTTCTGATTTCAGACCATTTTTAGAAAAACATTGTAATAAATCCAGTTTAATCCTGTTTAATAAAATGCCTCCCATCTAATCTAATCTGATTCCAATCCAATGCCATTATTTTCTATATTTTTTTCTCTTTACTTTTAATTTTCTCACTAAATCATGTCTATTAATTTAAGTGAGTACATTTTAGAAATAAAATGCTTTACTTATAATATAAAAGCTATTAGAAAAGGATTAAAAAAAAGAGTGTTTTTTTTTTTTTAAGAACAACCCATCAACGTCTAATGGATCCACCAGGCAAAAATAATTTTTTTTTAGATTATGAATTTAACATCACTCACGGATGCCCTTTCCTCCTGTTCTCTCTCTCTCTCTCTCTCTCTCTCTCTCTCCGGTTTGGGTCAAACAGAAAGCACATCTCTTCACTCGAGTGTGGGCTTTTTGTTTGTTTGGTTTTTTTTACCATTTTGTGCATATTGAATTGAAGAGGTTCTTTTTCAGCAGCTGTACAGAGGGCACAGGACGATACGGATCGGCGTGTCGCCGAGGTGGAAGCTCTAAAATTCATATAGCAGAAATGACGTTAAACTATTGTGTGTATTTCCAAAAGAGAATGAGCGGATCCGGATTCATCCGGTTTAAATAGCTGTATCCTTTATATGACTCAGGATTCACAAATCTTAGCCTACATTCTCTTGTTAATATACATATATGATACAATACAAGTGGTTCTGGAACAAATAGCTGACTGAGTTGTTTAGGAAACTTTCTTATTGGTCAGAAACATAAGAGGTACTGATTCATTTGATTCATCTGAACTGTGGGATTCAGCAGATTCCGACTCATTCAGACTCATTGCGCTTAGCGAAATAGCTTAAACTAAAAATGTCCGGTGTGTGACATTCATGAGTCCAAGGACTCGGTGAGTGCCCTCTAGTGGAACACCATGGCAAAAGTTCCATTTTATAATCGCTTGGCTCCAGATTTTTTCATTTCTCTGCTCTTCACTAAATCACTCACATAAGCACACAGAATGCAGTAACTGTGAAAAGTGTAAGTTTGTTCGTATTGTGCAAGCCGGAGGCGACTGTGGCAAGGAAAAACTCCCTGAGATGAAGTAGGAAGAAACCTTAGGAAAAACCAGACTCAAGAGGGAACCCATCCTCATCTGGGTGACACCACATGTTATTGTTAATTTACAACATGTAATGATCAAATGTAATGTACGTTTTAGCCTGAGGTCAGTGGAGCAGAGTGAATCCCAGTCCATCCTTGAAGCTCCTCGTAATCGAGGAAGGGGCAGAAACCTGGTCACTGGTGCCTCAAGATCCAGAAATAATTAATTCAGAAGGATTCAGATCCGTAAATGGTTTCCCATCACTCATCTCTAGACACTGATTCATTTTAAAGAGACTATGGAGATGGTAGATAAGGTGGATAGAATGAAGAGTAGATTCTGAGTCGCTAAAAGTCTAAAGATGTGTGTGTGTGTGTGTGTGGTGTGTGTATGGGATGGGGGGCTTATTAAATTTCCTGTCAAATGGAATAATACATGAATAATGCTAAAATTCTTCCTTTGTTATTTTTTAACTCAAACCTAAAGACTTTTTGTGATTGTAAATTAAAACTTACAGAACGAAATTCTTTGACATCAGCTGCTTAATTGCCACTTTCATTGGATGCATCAAAAGTCAGAATGGAATAATAGAGTTATCGCCTCAATCCATTTTTGAATCTTTCCACAGAGTGACTGAGTAAATGCGAAAAAAATATCCGACACTGAAAATTCATTGATTCTGGAACAACTGACTGATACTGACGATTCCTTCCTGGATTAACATTAAATCACAACATGAAATTAGACCATAAATGATATTAAAATATTTGATGATAATCTGGAAACAACATTAGTGAATTTAGACTGTATTAATTATAATAATGATCCAAATGAAACATTAATGAATCATAAACAATCGCTAATGAACAATTGAGTGTGAAATGTTATGAAATGGTGGAACCTGTAGAACCGAAATAGAGCAACGCTCTAACTATGAAACAGGATGTAACATTATTCCATTACATCACAACCTTTTAACATTTAATATTTACCAGACAGCTTCTTATAACCATAACTTTAAAAAAAAATCAATGAATTTACTTTTTATTCATGCACACACACCTTAATTCATTTTACTGCACACACACACACATCTATTCTTAGTCCTAAAGGTGAGGGAACAGTACAGCATGTAATGTATTACAGGTGACATTTAAGTATTTCATGTTTTTTTAAATCATTAAATACATTTTTTATATTACATTTTGGTTCATAAAGAGAGAAACATTTAAAATGGCGGGTTTAGTCGACACACACCGATGACATCAGGTGGTTGTGATTGGTTGATTGAAATGTCGATCCAGGATTGATAAATGATGTTAAATTTAGGATCGCATTTTAAAATCACATCCACTTTATAAACAGTCGTTAGCTTTACATTCTTTGTTGTAGTTTTTCTCAGGGTTGCCATGTTAATAAGAAATCCTGAAGACTGACACTGGAGACTCCTTCCATAATTGCGCAGTAGACAAAAAAGGCATTATTTATGTCCCAGATATTAAACAATTTTTATTACACATGTTCCAATAAATTACTAGAGCTACTTCTAACGTTTCTGACCAATCAGATGACGAACTTTACGTTGTAAACACATTTCTTAACGTACTGACGCAAATGTCAAGGACACCAGCGCTGAATCTAAAACTCTGCCCTTTTAAACGCTCCCACACGTTGCGTTTTTTTTTCTCTCGCTCTTTCTTTCAGACGCCTGACCAAGTCCACGCTTCTGCTCATCCCCCTGTTCGGGACTCATTACGTGGTGTTTAACTTCCTGCCTGATTACACCAACATCAGCCTGCGTCTCTGTTTAGAGCTTTGTCTCGGCTCCTTTCAGGTACTCCTTATTTTCTGTCCATCTTTCACTTCATATTAAGTGATTACGTATTACGTAAAAATGTTTATTTTAAATTTACGCTTCTAGATAGTCTGTTCTAAATTTAATGTGTAATGATGTAATAATGATGTAATAAGATGAACGAATAAAGAAGCAGCAAAAATGCAGCAATTAGATAAAATTGTCATTCAAATTATATATAAATAATAAATATTTTAACAGATAAGCACCGAATGATCTCTTCTGACTTTTACACAATAAATTATGTTATTATGAAAAAAAGTGTAATTATAAAATAATAAATCAGATATTTTTTTTATTTTTAAAGATATTATTGATATTAGAAGCATTTTATTGACTTTTTTTGACTGTATTGGCGTTCCATACACACCACCGTGAAGTGGTCTTATTTTTTTATGGTGACCCTGAAAACGATCCCATCTTGGTCCTTAAAGGGGGGTGTTAGTGAGGATTCTAAGGGCCCGTGCACTTAGTGACAGTGTGGAATGGGTTTGGTAGAAGGGCCAAAATTTTTGCGGCATCCCTGGAGAGCAGTAATCTGTAGGTCAGGTTGCCATAAAGTTCCCCACCAGCATTGTTCTTATATCTTTAATTAAAACAGATGTGTGTAGATCACACGTTCTCCATTCCCCTGGTTCTGAATCTCAGCATGGTCCTGCTATACAACGCCACAGTTATAACATTCACAGTGCTCCTTTTCTCATTTTGTTCTCACTGAAAGCAGTAATAACCCAACCTACAAATCTTTTGGGCCATTTCCCAACCAGCGCTCGAAAGTGCACAGATTTTCCAAGAAATATCTCAAAAGCAAGCAGGTAATTACTACAAGTGGACAGCCTGCGCTTTCACACAGCCGCTTTAACCTTTTGGACGGTTTTTCTGTAGGGTCTCTGCAGAGAGCGTAGAAAAAATGGTGCTAAAGCACTAATCGCAGCAGGAGCAGCCGGAATGCAGAGAGAACATAAGATACTGCGTCATGTTGTGCGATAGAATGATTAAATCTATATTTTTATCAAATTCGTATGAAAAACCATAAGATGCACTTAACAAAATATACTAGACGACATTTAAAGTGGAGCGAAACCTTTGTTAAAAGTTGCCCGAAAACCAAAAAAAAAAACTCGTTCTTGCAAAGACAAATTTGATGAACTTTTTTAGATCCACTTTAAATGTTGATAATTTTATATATCACAATTTTTCAGTGCATAATGTGACCTAGCTTTAAATCTCAAGTCTAGATAAATGTTAAAAGATCGTAGATTTTACTTTGTGTACTCAAAGGCCGGTCATCAAAATTGTTTTTATACCTTTGGCTCAGTGTAATTGGACCGTTCTCAACGAGCCATGCCCTCTAGTGGACAACATTATCATTACAGCCTTTATCTCTGAATTCAGTAGCGCCATGTGCTTTTAGCATTTATGCTAGCTAGCATGTTATGTACTATATAGAATTTGGGGTTTTTTGGTCAAAAATTAAAAAAAGGTAGTAACTTTCAAAAGATCAAAATTGAGTAGATTTTTAATAAAATACTGGAAGGAATTTCTGTTAGTGAGGAGTTTTTTTTAATTAACTTTCTTAATTATAGAATTAACCACATGATGTTATACAAACTGGATCTGACCAATCAAATTAGAGATTTTAATTGTGTGAACAATTGTGTGAACACGGCAGTTTAAATCACCTTATTAATCAGGAAACTGTGATGCTCTGAGCAAAAGAAAAGAGAAGAAAAGAAAAGAGAAGAGAAGAAAAGAAAAGAGAAGAAAAAAAGCATGTGGCGTTTCCTAGTTATTATTAATAGTCATTTTATAAAAATTACAATCTGTCCACCAGGCCATGTATTTTAGACACATCTGGAGATTCTCTAACTCCCTACAGATGTTAGCGCACACTGAATAATGCGTAGTCTTAAGTATTCCTTTTTTTTTTTGAGTATATTTTTCAGCAATAAAAGCCTTCAGGAAATAACATAATTACACAAATGGAAGAGACCTAATGACACAAAATAGATGCACACTTTTTACTTCATTATCTCTGAAATAGGTTTACGCTGCAGGGTTAATGCATCACGCAGCTGTGGGTTCGTTGCACTGTATTTCTAGCTGCGGTTCTGCAAATGCAAATCCGATATTATACAGAAACACCTGTGAAAAATATATCGAACAGGTTATAATCACTTTATTAATTTAATGTGCTTTAATGGCAAATTTTCTGTATTTTTTTGTTTAAGGGTCTCATAGTGGCAATTCTGTACTGTTTCCTCAACCAAGAGGTATGTAGTTCTGATTAAACAAAAATGCATAAGCAAAAGTTTGTACACCCTTTATATCAGGTGGTTTTAAGTTTAAAGTAAAATACTACAGACAAATCTTTACGATGGGTCCTGTTCGCTGGCTGTTTGAAGGATATTAAACATGATAGCTGAAGTTATATATTAAAAAAATTATTATTTTTAATATAAATTTTTTCCGCACTCTGGTGACCTTTGGCTTGGGTTTTTTCCGGACTCACTCCCTCTCTCTCCCCTGTTTTGTCTGTATCTGTCCTATAAATAAAGGCAAAATGCCCGAAATAATATCTTTTTAAAAAAAACAAACATTAGGTCTCCTATTCACTGTGGAAACTTCTATGATAAAATTGACCTAGGGGGTGTATAAACTTTTGCACAGGTATATTTTGTAAATGGAGTATCTCTTGTATGACGTACACATTCTTGCCACAATATTGACACCACGTCTATCACAAATTATATTTAGAATGTGTGTGTTTTTAGGTTTAGGTTTTTCCACATTTGTCTGTGTGTGTGTGTGTGTGTGTGTGTGTGTGTGTGTGTGTGTGTGTGTGTGTGTGTTTCAGGTCCAGAAGGAGGTGCGACTGATGTGGATGCGCTGGCAGGAAAGCAGTTATGGAGTCGTTATCGCTGGAGCCAAAGGCAGTCAGATGGACACCCCGTTCTGATTCCATGTCTGTGTTCGACACTCCAAAAACTCTGGTCTTTTTTTTTTATTTTTTCATCTTTTTTATCTTTTACTTATTTATTTTTGCTTATTGCAGGACTGCTAAACTATGATGGGTGGCAAATAATGGCTTCGCTGTGGCACTTTAGGTCTCCTCATAGTTCAGGAAGCTGTGACACAAACCGACTAAGCAAAAAAAAAAAAAAAAAAAAAAAAATAGAAAGAAAGAAAGATGAGTGCGTGAAATTGCCTTGTTATAAAACAATGTGTGAAAAGATGGCCGTCAAGCAAGCGCTAAGATCTGATCCTCAACGCTAATTGTTAGCATTGGAGCTGTATGCGATTCTTGTTGTTGTTGTTGCCTGTGATGTCAAACTAAATTCTAGTGAAAATTTGCACAATTTTATTTTCCCAACACTAGATAAGTTTCTCACTTCGGGCTGTGGGAGGAGCTAATTTCTGGACTGTAGCAGAGGAACGTGCAATTAAACGTATAAGGGGACGTTTACAAATCTTTACACGCTCGATTTTATTATTTCGGATGTAGACACACAAATAAAGAGCGACGAAGCTGGCTTTTTTCAGAAGCGTCCACGTTGCAGCAAGATAAAAACATCTCAGCTTTTCCACATGCTGCAAGCGCCATGCAGGTCATGTGACAAGAAGCAACCAATCAGCTTTCTCACCTTTTCCGTTACATGAAAACCTCAGCAGTAAAATGAAAAAAAAAACAGTTTATAATCAGTTTTTCTCTTTTTTTTGTAAAGTTTGTAGAAGAGTTACAGAAAGTCGGAAACCTATCATTGAAATTTCCTTGTTGTAATTTCCTTGTTTCTTACAACATACGTCTCCAGACCACAAAACGCTACCAAAGCAGTTCTCCTAAACATCCCCAAAACATTCTCCAAAGAAATGCCTTAAAAATGTGTTGGTATCTTTGCTTTAAATCATGTGTGCTTCTAGAACACCTTTGTATTTTATTTTTCCTTTACTGGAACTGTGAGACTCGAACCCTGTTCCAGCATGACAATATCCCTGTGCACAAAACCCCCTAATCCCCATAAAGACATGATGTGTTCTGATTGGTGTAAAAGAACTCTCATGTCCTGTACAGAGTCCTGATTCATGAGTCAGCTGAACACCGGAACCCCCGACTAAACCCCAGACCACAACATGAGTGTCTGATCTCACTAATACTATTAGAACTAAATGATCAAATCCAGTCAGACACATGACACAATCCAGTGGAAAACCTGCACAGGAATATAGAGGTGAAAGAGTGAGACTAACTTGCCTTTAAGCTTTAGCAATTTTATCACTTTAGAAGTCACCATGACATTGTCTTATGAGACAAAAACAAGATGCCCTAAAAGACAGACATGCTGAGATTTTATTGCCTATTTTGGTTTTTATATATATATAGATATATATATATATATATATATATATATATATATATTATATATATATATATATATCTATATATATAAATTTTTTATTAATTATTTGATGTCTGTAGATTAAGATTTCTACTATGCTACAATAACATTTTGTTACTTAAACCAACGATTTGATGGCTACTGTTGACGACAGAAGGACAATTTTAAATGTCTGTTATTAAATCACTATATGAGATTTTTATCTGTTTCCAAAATTATTTAACTTTTAATAAAATGTAACGAAAGTGTAAAGTTGAATTTCTGTTTATAATGTTTAATTAAAGAGCGCCCTCTAGTGGGGACATTTATGTCCCAGAAGTGGATTTTATTCTCACAAGGCCTCTTTTTTTTCTTTTTATGTTATATGTAATCAGATGTAATAAAATGACTATTGATAAATAACAGCACAGTTTAAGTATTGAACCCCGGCCTTTCTGGTATTAGTTCAATACCTTATCTACCAAGCCACCCCTTCCCACTCACTATTTAATATAATTATAGAAACTATCAATACTATACAAAAACACAAAATAACACGTCGTAGAATTACAGACAGAGAGACTAACCCAACTCCAAACCTCTACACTACAACCACAACTGTACCACATACAACATCTGGAGCGGTTCGGAATCAATATTTATCCTAATATTAATATAACATTACAAAAACATTAAAGATATCAATAAAATATATCAGACATTTAAAGACTGTTAAAGTCAGTGTTACCGGTAAGAAAAACGTCCTACCGGTAACAGTTTTACTTTGATCAACCAATCAGAGGACGGAAATATGCCGATGTCATCGTGCGCCAGCTAGCAGGCTTCCGGAGGCGGGTTTAAAAATATGATTGGTTAAAGAAACAGTCTTTAATAATATTAACCAATAATCTACCCCTGCTAATATAGTGTAAATTCCACGGGCAGCGCTACTGATTCTGAAGGCAGATTAGATTAAACATGGCAACACATAGAAACTGAAATCTGATTGGACAAAAAAATCTAACATCCACATCCACGTACTGGAAGCAGTGCAGCGAGAGAAACACTACGAAATGAAGAGAATAAACTGTTGGAATAAATTAATACCATTTAATGGAATTAATATTAGAATTTAGGTTGTAAATGTAGTGTTTAGGGCAGTAGAGAAGGACATACTGACCCGCACTGCACACCAGTGATTAGAACACACTGTGTAGTGCAGTGGGGTGGTTTTAGAACACAGCCCCTGGGGCTGTAATCGGAAAGGGAGGGAAAAATGCCGGCTTTGTTTTGCGTCTTAAGGGGAGTGGCTGAAATAAACTCCTCACTGCCTTCAACTGCCTACTCGAGAGGGTTTTTTTTCCTTTTTTTACCCAAACTCGAAGTATGGACAAAACTTTTCGAGTTCAAACATGGCGGAGACGTACAGACTCGTCTGAGGAAGCTGTGGGTTTTATGCTGAGGTTGAAGGACATGCTGGTTCCCCTAACGCTCGCGCGAACTTTTTAAAGGTAAACAGCTCGTGCGTTTGATTTGAATTTATTTTCCTAACCGTCGGAATGAGGACGCGGGACAAGCAGCAACCGTCGCGCGCCTTAAACCGAGCCGTTTTATATAATTTAATTCGGTAAATTTTTTATATATATATATATATATTTTTTAATAGAAATACGAATATAAATGGTGTTTTTGCTACTTCTAAAGGTTTTTTTTAGAAGAGTTTGTAGCACGTCTGGTCACCCGGGTTTTCTTTCAATACTTCGTGGTGTAGTTTACTTCAGTGAAGTATTTAGCAGTTATGCTAACTTTTTTTTTTTCCTCTTTTTTTCTCTCTCTCAATTCTGAGAGGCCATTTATAATATTTAATGAGATAAAATAAGATTTTTATTATGGCAAACAATACATAATTTCTTAACATTTAACTTCAGACTTACTAACAGGACTGAATCATGTGTGATGACTAATATGTACTTTATATTATATACATATTTTCCATATTACTCATTACTATAACAAAAGGACCATATTTTTTAATTTAAAGACTATTATTTTGATTTAAAAATTTATATTAATTAATACATCATTATTCAAAGTGTAAACAACAAGCCAGGACATGTTTTATTCTTGTAACTAGGCCTCTTGTTTATAGCATTTTACTTTAAATGGTTGAATCTGACTGTAGGAGATGATCTGGAGAAAGTCTTTGTCATCTTCGGAGAGAGACTGGATGATAATATGTCAGATTATTGTTGTCGAATTGTTGTTTTAGCCCATATAACCTAATGTGAGGACATGCAATAGCACGGTTTAACCAGTGTGGCGCTCTAGAGCAAAACAGTCGTTTAGTGCTTAGTAGAAAAATACGTTTGGGTGTAAGGAAAGCCGATCAGGGGTGTCCAACCTCGGTCCTGGAGGGTCGGGGTGTCCTGCAGAGTTTAGCTCCAACCCTAATCAAGATCTTTCCAGGTAAGACCTGAAATTTACAGGTAGGTGTGTTGGGGCAAGTTGGAGCTAAACTCTGCAGGACACCCCGACCCTTCAGGACCGCGTTTGGACACCCCTGCAGTAGAGTGTGGGCAAGATTGACAAAACTAAATACTAAATTTGCCATCTAGTATAAAGTTTCCGATTTAATCACGACCATAAATAACTACATAGAAAGTATAAATTCCAGTAATATAAACTTTAGTTATTAGTTAGAACACGTGTAACTGTAAATTTGAACTAACTGCTAGCGAATAATTGTTTAAAGCCGGTTGGTTATCCTGTAACTGAGCGAATAATTGTCGTCCAGTTATAAATAATTAGTTTGAAACTAAATTTCTAGTTTTAGTCAACGGTTACGAAGGGCATAACTCAAAATTTGAACTGCTTTCACAAGCCAGAAAAATTTGATGAATCGTCCTAATAATCGCTGATCAATTGACTAATAAAATAATTGTTTGTTGCCGCCCTGGTCCTCATAGGTATTCCAGGTGCTAAGGACTCAATCGCCACCTCGGTGTTTGTAAAAATGTTCCACTTCCTTCTAATGGCTTTTTAACTAGTAACATAGCGGCACTCGACGTTATAAATTTTATACATTTAGTAAGTTTATTTACCTTTTTTAATAAGCTGTTATTTTAGTAAAATGATACCACATTGTACCCTGGATTATTTGTTTTAAACAACACCTTAAAAGTGATTATGGAACTGATTGTTCAGGAAATTTAGTAAGAATCAGGGATAGTCTGGGACGGTCCTGAATAACGCAGGTGTGATGGTCAAGAAGAAGTAAATGTGGTTTGGGGCAGGGTGGTACTGGAAATGTGTTTGGCTGGAATTGTGATTGAAATTATGATTTTAAAAAAATGTCTTGTTGCGATGTCTTGAGAACATGTAATTGCACAGAAAGAGAGCATGTCGTACTGTCACCTCCGAGATTTGTTGAGCTGAAATATGGATATGGGACGAGACTGTAGAAGGATTTAGCCTATTATTTCCTGGTATTTATATCCAGATGTGTTCAATTGTACTGGGTAGAAATTGTTCCAGAAATCAGATCCATTTTTTAGGTGTGCAAAATTTGGACTGGTCTAGGAATAGTATAGGAAGTCTTGGAGTAAAACCTTTTATTTTTCTTCACCCATCTTTCTTTTGCAGTAATTACATTAATCTGTTTTTTTTGGTTCCCACTGCCGATGAAAGGTTTTCATCTTGTTAACGGGCCTTTCTTATTTTATGGTTCTTTCTTTCTTTCTTGTTTTGGTTGCTGTACCCTCACCCTCTGCAGTTGGAATTGATGTATTGGCTTTTCCTGTTGTTTTCCTCTAATTGAATGGCTTGTCGTTACATGTAGCATGTTGGCTTGTAGCTGTTCCACGGAAATAATCACTGCAGTAAATCGGCTTTGCAGTAAAACCACGCCGCCGGTTTCCCCCAGTGTAAGTCTGTAATCGGGTGTTAATCAGCCCAATATGCACGCGTCCAGTAAAACTGACAAAACTGACAGTCAATCCTTAAATACAGCCAGTTAAACCCAAACATCTGTGGAGCATCTGTAATTCTGAGAAATTCAGCCACTTTTCACAGTTCTCATTACATTCTTATACGGCTTAATGATGAAGCTTAATAATATGGGAGTCTACTTATGTTTTACTATAGTGGTCAGGTACATTTCTGTGCAGCCACACACACACACACACACACTCACACTGCAGAAAAAACAGTAGTGTGAAACTGAGTGTATTCCTTAAAAGAATGCTTGTTCAGGTGATTTCCTCATAGCTCCCATGTCTGTACCAGCACCAGAAAACCCCATTCATTCTCATGACATTAGGACAATTCGGGTTGCCAGATTGGTGTAAAAAAAATGAGGACAACAATGCATCCAATCACTTTGGATCTTGAGATAGTATTCTGATTGATTTACTAATGTCTTTTTTTTTGCATTCGCCATCGTTTAGTTGACTGATGTTTTACCTTCATTTACACTTTATAAATTGATTCTACCAGAAATGTGTATTTAAATCCAGGTTATCGTGATATGTTAACGTAATGTTGTATCGCCGTGTCGCCCAAATACAAAAACAAAGTATAAAAAACTTGTGCAGGATCACTGACATAAACCATTTCATTTACTGGCAGCCAAAAGAAAACAGTCAGTCGTTTCTAAAAGTGGGCTGCTGTTTATTTCAGACTAGGCAACCTCAATAATCCTGCAGCTTCACCTTATACTGAGCAAACTTGTGTTTGTGCATGCGTTTCTTTCTCACACACACACACACACACACACTCACTCGTCTCATGTTTCTGTCAAGTTTCTTCTTCTTTTTCTCCTCACCCCCAGTTTGTCGCTCGGTCTCTGTCTGCGCACTTTTCCTCTGAGTTTTGCTTCTTTATGATTGTTTCTCATTCAACATGTCCCTGTCTTCATTATGTCTCTAAATGGACAACAGGATGAAAGATGAGGAACAAATGTTTTATGTCCGATCAAGGTAGGACTTTGGCTGTCATAGTGGAAGGCGGGTCTTTGTAATTGTAAAAGGTGGTTGATGTGGTTTTAATTATTTTTTCTTTCTGAACTTGTTCTGTGCCTTTGTTGTATCTGGCCTTTGAATGCTTTGAGAATTGTGTGTGTGTGTGTGTGTGTGTGTGTGTGTGTGTTAGATCTATTTATGGCCTTTTTATCTTGGGTCATCCCTTTTCAATTTGTTTCTGACTATCCATGCTGAACTGTTGGACAGAGAAATCTAAGCATTAAACATACAGCTTTAACTCAGTTAAAGTTTCTAAACCGTACTGCAGCTTCAAGACGGAACAACTAAGCCGTCAAGTTTTGAGTCGAGAGACACACACACGCATACCGCAGGGTTGGAAACGCAATCCATTTCTGTTTGGAGAGAATTAGAGCTGTTCCAGCCACATCTGTTCGTAGGGCTCCACCGCTAAATATTTCATGGCTGCGCTTAAATTTTTAATAGCACGGCTCTTTTGCGCCGGTTGTCTTTTGTGTCCACTGCTGGTCCTGGTCCTGGTGCTGTAGTTTTCAATAACAGAAAGCCATTTGAAACAACGTTATCATCAGGTTTCTACGTGTTTGCAGATGTTAGCTTTAGCCTTCAGGAAGTTAAAAGACTTTAGCGCTATTAAGTAAGTTGGTTCAGAAACTTTATTAATGTTTCACAGTCCAAACGACAGGATCTTTGTTCCGTCACTGGCATGCTTGAAAAATATCTGAAGATTCTGTACAGATTGAAGACAGTAGCTTATGCAGTTCCATTGTATTGTGGGGGAAAACGCCTGTTAACACGATTAAAACAGCGAATCACTAACTCTCGTTCGATATCTCGCTGCTTCTCAGTAACCATTTGGGTTTATTCATTCATGTGGATGTGGAAAGACAAACAACAATTTTCTTTTTTCGCTCCGTAACTGGGCGTCGCTCTGCTCTCGCCGCTGAGGTCACTTTGGGCAAAGCGCTGGAATTACTGCAGTCAAGTGGATTTGCTCAGCTTGGCCTCGGATAGATGCCCTGAAATGAAGTCGCATTCTCCATAACACAGACCGCAACGTTACTTTAAACAAAACGGAAACAAAAAAGGTTTAAAAAAAAAATCAAATCCATCCAATGTCAAAACAAAACCAGAAGTACTTCTCAGTCGTTTAGTTAACTGACAAAACATTGACAGTCGACAGTCTTGGCAATTAACTAGACATTCTGTGTCCTGACTTAAGCTCAAACCACACATTTAACAATTCCCACCCCACACACACACACACACACACACCACCATATGGATTTCCATCAAGCGCTTATGTTGACGGATGTTTTTACCAGGTCGAAAGCTCATAATTACAGTACTGAGTGAGACGTAATATCCCAGACGGGACTTTGATGCTTTGAGGAGAACCCTGTTCCATAGCTGACGAGGTTTAAATGACATCATGCTGTTTCTATCAGGCTATTTGTGTGTTCTTCATACACCGGTTAGACGTCTACAACACAAAATGGATAAATCATTGCAAGGACTTTTAATAGTAAAATAAATAACGCTGCTCTCAACTTAGAACCGTGTCATTTCCGAGCTTTAACCTCTGCGGCTGTATTTTGGTGATGAGTGATGTATATTTACAGCCTCGGGAAAAACTGTCTTGTCAGCGTTATAGAGTTAAGTAAAGTTTATAACTAACTAATTACATATGTCATAGTGTGATTTAGTATTTTAACATCTGAGGAATTTAATTAGGCCACGCCTTCTTCACCGGGCCTCCATTACAAAGCCTTAGTTAAATACAGATAAGAATGCAAGGTTTCTGAATTGATTTGATAAAAAAATTGTTGAATCGTAAAGAAATCAATTCATATTTACACCTAAAACTGTTAGCAATTTGTTAGCAAAAAACCTCCCTAGATGGGAATGTAATCATACCCGTAAGCGGTTGATGGTGATTAATCCTGACAGATGGCAGCAGGTGTGGGTTGAAAGACAAACGCACTTCCTGTTCAACTTTGACTGCTTAAGCCAAGCTTAACATTACCTAGGGTTACCCACCGCTTTCATTGCCGCGTCTTTGAGAAGAAGATCTGACCTGAAGAGCTTAGGAAGCACAGCGATATGGACGTTAACACTACAAGAGTGCAGCACTGGATCTCCAGACACGTCTCACGGAAAGGCGTCTGGCACATCCAGTGCCACACCGGCGAGCGTGCGGGCGAAAAGCCGGAGATGTCCTTACTTAGGAAGTGGTTAGGGATTCGTCATAGGAGAAGGAAGAAGAGGTAAGAGACGGTTGCAATGAGGAGGGTTGTTGCAATGAAATGCTAATGTCTGCATTCATTGTGAGTGGTGTGTTTTCCATGAGGTTTGTAGATTTCAGAAAGATTGTGTTTTTAAAAACAACTTTACAAAGTTGGAAAAACATCATACTGCCCACCAGGACATCTTCACTGTACCATGGTATCTAGTCTAAGTTTCCGGTCTGTATTGTTCTTCTGAAATATGTTATTGGAGTCAAGTTTCGTTCGGTTATGATTACTATTCGATTCATTGTCCAGCCGTAGCTCAGCTTGTTCAGCTAGTAATCAAGACCACTATTAGCATTTCCAAGTCCAGGACTAGCTGGAAAATGGATCATAGTTAAAAAAAAACCCATCCGATCCTGTTTTAGGGCCTCATTTATAGCTTTATTGTACTTTTTCTCTTGAATTATTATTTTTTTTTTAAACATTGTGCAAAAGGCGTGATTTTTATAATCAAAAGAAAAAGAGGCCAAATACCAGTAACGTCAGGCCTCCACCCAAACACCACAATGTGGAATTAAGAAGACAAAGGAAACGATGTGTGTTTGTCTTCTTGTCATGGCACAACATGCTTCTGCTTCTGTTTCTCAGGAAAGTCTGAATTGTCTTCAGTTGTAATGTGCAATATTTATAACCCTGTAACTTAAAACCGCATGCTGCAACATTGGGTAAAAAAACTATTAATAAGTGTAAATCTGTGACTTGGAATGATTTTAGCATCCGGAATTTAAGATCAGGGAATCAAACGACATGTAAAGATTCACACAAGCCACAAGCTGAGCTTTGTTCACCAATAACTCAGTCGGGCGTGACGCTCTCCAGGCTGTGCTTTTGCGATTGTGTTTCTTACTGCCAAGAAAGTCGAGCAAGATAACGAGGCGTTTTCAGTAACAAAGTATGAGCTGAATTACTGCATGCTGCCGGAAACGTTCCAAACTGTTTTACATTCCTTTCTATTTGACGCTTTGCAAATTCTTGCCTGATTTTTTTTTTTGTTTGTTTGTTTCTTTGCAGTGTGTGTGTGTAAGGAAATGTTATTCATTTTTGTTATTAAAACAACGAATAAAAGCTTACTTATATATATACTTACTTTATATAAACATTTTATATATATATATAATATAAATAAAATTTTATTTAAATATAATTCCAGGCATTAATTTTGTATTTGTTGTGGAAGCTAAAATAAACTCCTTTTCCTCAGGATGGAGGCCTCGTGTCTGGAGTTGGCGCTGGAGGGAGAGCGTCTGTGTAAGACAGGTGATTACCGCGCAGGTGTCTCCTTTTTCGAGTCGGCCATCCAGGTAGGGACAGAGGACCTGCAGATCCTCAGCGCCATCTACAGCCAGCTGGGAAATGCCTACTTCCACCTGCAGGACTACGCCAAAGCGCTCGAGTTCCATCGCCATGACCTCACTCTCACCAGGTAAGCTCCTCAATCTCTCCTACGATGTGAACACCATAATCCTTTAGATTAGATCGTCACGGTTCTTGTTGTTGGGACTGATTTAGATCACAAATTATACACGATTAGTTTTATTTAAATATACACAGTCGTGTCCTCAGATAATTACTGAGAAACTTTTCTACATAACAAAGACTCTCTTTATATTTAATGTTATTCTTTTATTCGAACCACATCGGCGTCTGATTATGTCTCTGGTATTTGCACAGTCCTGATTATAATCAGGCTCTTTGTGTAGAACGAATGAAAACGCTAAAACACGCAGAGCTTCTGATCCTCAGGACTAAAACCACTGGACAAACCAGTTCAGTTACAATGAGGCTTCACCAGGATCTCTATTCAAATCAGTAAAAAAGATTCCATCCATGTGTACAGTATGTACCGATTCACATTATAGTTCTGTTTTATATTAATGCGCAGTGTATTAACTGACACTGGGGCTTAAAAGAAACTGCGGAAATATATAGCTTAATGTTCATTTTCAAATTTTGGAAGGAATCCATAGTGCCAGATTTTTTTTCCCAAAAAATTGGTAGTTTACTTTTTAAAAAGTTTTTAAAATAAATAAATAAATGAAGTTAATATACAAAAATCATATTAGACTATTAGAATGTGTATTGTTTCAGTTTTAGGATGTAACTTTAATGATGGGTTTGGATCCCTTTCAAAAGTCGACTAGTTCAGTAGAACGGTGCGTTTTTGGGTGTGATGTATTTTTTTTTACCCTGGAAATAAACCCACAAAGTGTGTTTAAAATTTGATTATTATTATTATTATTATTTCTGTATTTTCCTCTCAGAACGATCGGAGATCAGCTGGGCGAAGCCAAAGCCAGCGGAAACCTTGGAAACACACTGAAAGTTCTTGGTCGTTACGACGAGGCGGCGACTTGTTGCCAGAGACACCTGGATATTTCTAGAATGCTTCATGACAAGGTAATAACATTTTTTTCACGTCTAATCTCCATGCTAGCTGATATTGTGAGTCTATAACTTCTCCCCAAACTTCCTGCTGCCCTGTATCTTGCTCTCTCATTGGCTGTAGGTCATCACTAGTGTATCTTTCACTCAAAAACTTATTTTACTCATTTCGAATCGCAGACAGGTTCGAATATTTCACAGGACTCAGTGACGCGGCTTTCATTCTCTCAGATTGCGTCTTTGATTATTTACGCTGCGTGATTATCACCCGCTTGAATTAGCTCCGGTTTCTGACTTTCCTCAGCGAATTTGCATAATTTTAGCCCAGATTTTCATTCACCATCAGGTTTTGCATTGTGAACTCGGCATAAAAAACTAAATTGTCAGAATCCAAGGGCTTCTCTAATCGGCGCTTCCACCACCATGCTTCACAAAACCAATTATACAAGATTACAATCACAGCTTTTATGTGTTGGGTTTTTTTTGTTTGTTTATTATTATTATTATTTGGTGTAAATTCAGGATGTTTTACCCCCAAACCAGTCATACTGTAACACTACAAAAAGGGAAAAGATTAAAAGTAGGGTAAGTTTGAAGAAATCAGTGTGTGGATTTGGGTCTTAGTTCTAGTTGTTCTGATTTCTGGACCGTAACCCGTAAGTCTATTTAAGTATCGGTAACGTTTAAATGCTAAGTGATGATCCATTATAGCAAACTCATCAGCAGCGGTTACTTTCCTATACTGAACTGTGTGTGTGTGATAGGTGGGGCAGGCACGAGCGCTGTATAATTATGGGAATGTGTACCATGCCAAGGGGAAGAACATATGCTGGAGTGGGACCGACCCAGGAGAGTTTCCAGAGGAGGCACGCATCGCTCTAAAAAAAGCTGCAGAGTATTATGAGTAAGGAAAAAAAATGCTAGGCTAACATACCACTGTTCTTTTTGTTATTGTAATTTTCAATTCTGGAGTAAAATAAAAAAAAAAAAAAGACTATGTACTGATTAGGGATGTCACAATTATTAAATAACTATGATCGCAATTATTTGGCGTAACCCTGGTCGTTGCATCCAACCGCAATCATTGTGCACTTTTATTAGCCAAAAGGAAAAAATAACTGCGACACCCGACTTCCAACCAAAGTTATGTGAGCAGAGTGAAGCGGCGTGATCGTCGCCCAAACATTATGTAACACTGACTATTTTACCTGCTCGGTGGATGTAGGTTCAAACGATGTCTCTGCATTCACTGGTTCCGTCAGCTTCCTGTGTATTGAGTGTCATGTTGGCGGCACTAATTGTAAACAAAGGTACCAAACTTACCAGATCGCCGCATCCAATCAACAATGTAGATTTAAAAAAATGCTCAATTCAGGACCCTGTTAACAGACAATTGCACTTATCGACCACATGGGGGGGCCGTGAGCAAATGTTCGATGTTGTTACTTTGAAGGTGATGACACAAACTCATCTATCGGTTCGTCGTAACGCTAAATCTATTCAAAAATAGCAGGAAATGTTCTTATAAATAAACAGTGGATAGAGAAAAACGCTGCACTGTTCCGCTAATTCCATATAAGGACATAATTACCGTCAGCCAAATTAAAGAGTAGATCGGTCTCTATTACAGGCTTGAGCTTTTAATCCAGACATGGTGTTACACACACACACACACAAGTTTGGCAGTTTTTGTCTGCTCGTAAATTTCTGAGCTCGCAGTATAAATCCTACCACATATTTTCTCTCTGCGTCATGATGTGAAACACATGGTAACACAATGACCACCAGCGTTATTCTATAGCGAGGAGACGCACTGTAATATATAAATCCGGTTAAAAAAAATAGTCATGAATAAATAATTAAACCATTCCCAGCAACGCCTTTTCCAGATCTTTCCAGATCTGTGAACTCACCCAAATTCGAGAACCTTCAATGTAGATTTTTATAATAAAACTTTCGCCGGCTGCAACTTAAACTGCAGTTGCTGTATAAACGTCACAGTGATGTATAGAATACACTTCTTTTTATGATTTGTCTTTTTCTTTAAAAGAAATCTGTTCCGAGCGCCGTTTTAAAAGGGGGCGGGGCTTTTTTCAGGGCCAGAAAAATTAACAGAATCCACAAATAAAGTCAAACACGTATCCAGTTGCTATTGGAACCGATAAGATCCTGCGCAGTCGCACTCCATTCTTTAAATTGAATCCACACCTCCTGACCAATTAGAATGGAGAATTGAACACTGCTGCTCTGTGTATAACAGATGAACAGTATAATGACGTGTGCTGTTCTTGCCGTGGGTTTTTTCAGAGCGAATCTTTCCATCGTGAAAGAGTTGGGCGACCGAGCAGCACAAGGACGAACGTATGGCAACCTGGGGAACACACACTACCTGCTGGGGAACTTTGAGAACGCAGTGCTGGCTCACGAACAGGTACCAACGCCACGTTTGTTCCACACTCAGATTTCTTTCTAGTTGTTTTGTGATCAAGTGGATCGATTGCATGAAATCGTAGTGAGTTTGGGTTTCCGTTTGCAGCGTCTCCTCATCGCTAAGGAGTTCGGGGACCGGGCGGCCGAGCGGAGAGCTTACTGTAACCTGGGAAACGCTTACATCTTCCTTGGCCAGTTTGAGGTGGCGGCTGAAAACTACAAGCAAGTTTAATGCTTTTAATTTTGACGTTTGATCTACCAGTGTACATTGATTTAAATCAGGAAGTGTGTGTTTATAGCTTAACGATAGATGGCAGCACAAAGTTGCATGCAAGGCTGTGCTGCTCTCCTGTGATTGTGCGTGCAACCTTGTGCTGCCATCTGTTGGTGTGTCTCAACTTTTTGATACCCCCTCGATTTTCTGTTATGACCGTAAATCCGGTCCTGTAGCTGTCTGTTAATTTGAAAAATTTTGGATTAACATTAAATTGTTTTCCCGCAGACGCACACTACAGTTGGCTCGTCAGCTGAGGGACCGAGCGGTAGAAGCTCAGGCCTGTTACAGTTTGGGCAACACGTACACACTGCTACAGGACTACGAAAGAGCCATCGACTACCACCTCAAACACCTCATCATCGCTCAGGAGCTCAAAGACCGGTACGTACACACACACACGCACACACACTTGCTCTCTGTCTCTCTTATACACACGGGTTGGATGTAGTTTTACAGTACTTTACAATTCCCAGCACTATTAAGCTTCCACTGGTGGGCCCCTGAGCAAGGCCCTTAACCCTCAACTGCTCACTTAGATTAAAAAAATTTGGTATCTGCCAAATACCAGAAATTTAATCTGCTTTGACTTATGATCTCGACTTTGTGTGTGTGTGTGTGTGTAGGATAGGAGAAGGGAGAGCTTGCTGGAGTTTAGGAAATGCCCACACAGCCCTCGGAAACCACGATCAAGCCTTACAGTATGCTGAGAAACATCTGGAGATTTCTAAAGAGGTGTGTGTGTGTCTGTCTGTGTGTGTGTGTGTCTGTCTGTCTGTTTTATTTCAGTCCTGGTTATACTAAGAGATTAGAAAAATCAGATAAAGCAGGAAATGCTTTACTGCTCTGTTTGTCCCACTGGGAGCTTCACACACTTCTGTTCGTCAGCACTGGTTTATCTGCATCACAAATATAGTGTGTGTGTGTGTCAGATCGGGGACCGCAGTGGTGAACTAACCGCCAGAATGAACGTTTCGGACCTCCAGCTTGTATCGGGTCTAAAACAAAATAACATCAGCAGCCACATAGACGACCACCTGGACGATCAATCAGGTAACAGGGCACAGTTTCTCATCCTGCCCAACCCTCCTGTCAATCCTACCCCCTACCTCTCATCCTGCCCATGTTTAAATGCATGACTGTGTGAATTTTGACTCTGCAGGAACAAAACCCAGGTCAGGACGAAGACACAGCATGGAGAACATGGAACTCATGAAATTCAGCCAAGATAAGAGCCCTGTGAGTCTCTTGTACACACACACACACACACACACACACAACTGTCCAATTCTACAGTTTGTTTCCGCTTCACACTTTTATTTCTGCGTAGGAGCTAGAGAGCTACGACGACGTCGCTCCGAAACAGTCTAAAATTTCCCCCGTGTCCAAGACGTCGTCCAAACTCTTCTTCATCGGTCGCTTTAAAAGTAAGAAACAGAAAGCCAACGGAGCGAGTGTGACTAAACCGCCTCAGAACTCCCACCGCGCTCCTCAGACACCGGAGCTGGATCCCAAGGTGCTCATTCTTACCTGTTTTCATTCACACCTAATTCTTGTGTGGAAGGAAAATAAACTCTAATCATTCCATGTCCTTTCCGGTAGTACGCACCAGACACTCTAGGAGACGAGGGCTTTTTCGACCTGCTCACTCGCTTTCAGGGGAACCGCATGGACGATCAGAGGTGCTCCTTACAGGGTGGATTAAGTCGTGGCTCCTCCCCTTCCCTTTGTGACACGCCACCCATAGCTGTGAGGAAACGTAAGTTAACCCCGCCCCTTTACCCAGGTGACTAGACATGAGAAATCCGAATCCATTTAAAGAATCGATTCTATATGAATCACTTATTAAAGAGACCCAAATCTCATGAGTCATTTAGGTCAGTATGGATTCTGACTGCTTTTGCCATAGTGTTCCACTAGAGGGCACTCACCAGATCCTTAGAATCCCTACAAAGATTCATTAGTCATATAAAAGATCTGGTTATTTAAACCTGAATCAATGTCTGTAGGAAACTCAAAGCCTGCAGCGATTCATGCAACTTTCCTTTTTTTTTTTTCTTCTTAAATGTAGCTATTTCTGCCTCCGAAGAGGCGGCGTCAGCACAGCCTGGACATTTCCTGGACTTGCTGGCCAGCTCACAAGGCCGACGGCTGGACGAGCAGCGTGCGAGCGTAGGAACACTGCCAGGGTTACTGGTGGACCGTAATAACAGCCAGGCTGTGCTGAGTCAGCTAATAGCCAGCGCTGACAATAAGGAGCCAGACGACGACTTCTTCGACATTCTTATCAAGTGCCAGGTCAGCCACATGCGATACACACCAACACATACATACAAAGCTGCAATGTCATTTACCTAATGAGAAAAATAGTTCTCGTTATTAACCGATGTAATTCCAGGGTTCCCGACTTGACGACCAGAGGTGTGCTCCTCCTCCTCCCCCGACTCGAGGACCCACCGTCCCCGATGAAGACTTCTTCAGCCTCATCCTGCGCTCGCAGGCAAAACGCATGGACGAGCAACGTGTCAACCTGCCTTCAGATTCTGGACCTACATCACTGAACCCTGACTGACACCAGAACCAGCACTGTGATACAGACTATGCAGAGACTCGTTATTTCTCATACAGCAAAAAAAAAACAACTGGAAGCCATAAATCATCTCAGAGTTCTGTTCTCTAAAGACACATGAAGGACCCTTAAAAGGACATCTCAGTACGGATGCAGGTCAGCACGCCATTGCTTTTACTCATTTTAAACAGTGTCGCTCTACTGCCTCAAAGTTTTAATCAGGATCCGAGCGATGCCGACGTCACGTCCTCAGGGGTTCTGATTTTCTACACTGACTTTGATTCTGTTCATAGCTGAAGCTCCTGTGGGGAACCTGGCTGTTGTGGACGAGGAGGGGAAATGATGTCTTTTTTTTTTTTTAAGTAATTTTTCATTATCATCTGTAAGATTTTCATGAATTTTTTTCTTTAAAAAATAGTTTTAGTAACAGTGAGGTACTTGAAAAGATGCTGTTGTCTTCATAAACTTTACCTAAAACACTAATATTAGTGTGTTTTACATTGACACAGAATAAAAACAACTAACACTTAATCTTTTCCTTCTAATACACATCCTTTCCTGCAGGTGGTGCTGTTGCATTAAAAAAATGTACTTTCCTTAACCAGTAAAAAATAAATAAATAAATTATAAAATAGTAATCACTACAGTTAAACATCACTGTTTTTTTAATTATAACTGTTACAAAACTCTCAGTATTTTATTTTAACATATGATACAACAATCTGTCAGAACTTAATTTTAAATCAAAACATCTGGATTTAATACTGGACAGTGTTTAGGGGTTTTTTTTGGGGTTTTTTTTTTTTTTTTTTTTTTTTTTTTTCATTTAACTGTGCAGAAAAGAATTAAGGCTGGAACGAGAACAGATCTGGAGAAACATCTAAAAAAAAAGCTGTTGAACTCTACGGGACGTTCCAACAAGAATCTGAGGAGTGATTTAAAGAAATGTTTATAAACAGAGGAGGGTGGAGTCTGGTAGAGGGCGGAGCTAGTGAATTATAAAAAGTGTGTGCGCCTAGGTGAATTTCTTAATTAAGCGCAGTTTCAGGTATGCGATACTTAGAAATATGACGATCATGCAGCCCAGAGCCACGATGTTCTGCCACATCCCCCAGGTGGAGTAATCGATGCCCTGCTCCATCAGAAATTCCTCTCCGGTCGTTGTGCTGAAACAAATCAGAACATTTTAGAACGTCAATTTTTATACAGTCGTATGTATTTTATTTAATAATCTTCTGTTTTTCTTATGGTCAGTTTTGAAAAACCAGGAACAGTCATAGAATTTAAAAAAAAAGAATTCCAGGCTTGGAAAAGTTTTTGAGGAAAAAAAAGCAGGTTGGAAAAGTCATGGAAATTTTGATGGCTACTATTGGTTAAATTACAGTCGCACATGTAATAAATGTCTGTTTTGTATTATGAACTACAAAGCTTGTCATTGTGTGTTAAATTTCACTTAGAACATCAGTGTTTGAGTCACTACTTACTTGGGAAACATGGTAAAATTGAGGCCGGGTACACTCAGGGGAGGGTTCTGGAATTTCAGCCCAACAAACTCATTCACCAGGAGCCCCTGAACACATCATCATCAAAAATAGTAAATATCTACTCAGGGCCCCCATTCAACCCCCCAAAAAATAGTAAATATCTACTCAGGGCCCCCATTCAACCCCCAAAGACAGCAAATATCTACTCGGGGCCCCCATTTAACCCCCCAAAAAATAGTAAATAGCTACTCGAGGCCCCCCTTCAAAACCCCCAGAAAACAGTAATAAATATCTACTCAGAGGCCCCCCCATTTAACCCCCAGAAACAGAAACCCCCAGTAAAAATATCTACTTGGGCCCCCCTTCAACCCCCAGAAACAGTAAATATCTACTTGGGGACCCCATTTAACCCCCAGAAAACAGTAAAAGTAAATATCTACTTGGGGGGCCCCCCTTCAACCCCCAGAAACAGTAAATATCTACTTGGGGACCCCATTCAACCACTCACCCCATCACAAAAAAAAAAAGCTAATAGATTTTTTTAAATATCATGTCCTGATGCAGACGTGCATGTAAATTAATGCAACATGACATCATGTCAAATATCATGATTATCACAGTTACCAGAAAATCAGTCCTAAAAATTATTTTTGCTTGATATCTGGGTGTAGTAGCACATGATGGTCACAAGAGGGCAAAAAAAAATAAATCTTGTGCGGCGCCTCAGTTATTTTTTCGCCCTGAACAAATGCTTTTGTCACCTTATTTCACGGGTCGCCCCCTTAAGCGAAATCCCGAAACGCTCTGATTTTACCCAGTAAAGCAATTTTTAATTCTCTCAAATGAAAAAACCCCAGTAAGTGTGACTTCATTTTGTTGTATCCCATAATAATCCAAGTGAGAATTGGGCGCAATGCGAGTCTGTGTGTTACTTTTTATTAAACAGAAGTAGAATTCCTGATTTTTAAATCTGTCTTACTAGTCGTGTGTGTGTGTGTGTGTGGGCTGTTTTAAACTTACAGTAAGGCCGTAGCGTGGAATGCTGAGGTATTTGATCCAGTTGAGCCAGTCAGCGATGCTCGGCAAATTCACCAACAACCCAGAAAAAATCTAAGGACAGATATAAAAACTGAGTAAAATGGTGTGTGTGTGTGTGTGTAAATATGAGCATTTCTTGGAGAACAGTGAAAAATGTATGAGATTAAATTAGCGCCTGTGCTGCGAATGCGGGCGAGTGCAACAGGACACTTTCTCACCATCATGAAGACAAAGGTGATGGTCATGTAGATGTTAGCGATGGCCACCACGGTCTGATCAGCGGAGATGGCCATCACCATGGATGTCGCCGTGTACGCGGTCATGGCCACGGTAAACATGAAGAAAAAAAACGCCCCAACGTCGTTTTTGAAGCCTGCAGAAACACAAAGTTCTCCAAGATTAAATGAACTGGTTCCTGTGCAGAGCACGGCGATGGAACCTGCAGCTCCGGGTGCCTGCAGGGTGGCAACGGGTTTACATTAACTTCAGTGGATTTTAAGGGGGGGGGGGGGGGGGGGGGGAATGGTATTTTAAGAGTCGGTTTAACTGGATTTACTTTTACTTTCACTCAAGTTCATTTTTAATTGCGTAAAATTTATTTCATGTCTCTACATTCGATGTCGTTCCTGCGTTACTATTAAATGTTAATGATAAAACTTTAGTTTTAATAATAAGTTTAGCCTCTATAAATGTTCCGTTTAATGAGACGAGTCACGCGATCAGTTCGGAGACCGAAGAGGAAGAAGAAGCGAGAATATCATTAGAAACTGAAACACACATGACCTCAACATCCAATTAATTTATACACTCAAATGAGAGAAAAGTAATGAAAATAGTTTGATGATAAGTTTTTGTACTTTTATTCAAGCAAAAGTCAAATTTCTTTACCAAAAATAAATTAAAAAGTAAGTCTCCGTTATTCCACTAGGGGGCAAAATGGAGCAATAAACACTTATGAACTTAACACAGGCTCACCAGGTTGGCTGGGATTCTATAAATTAGCATTTTAGCCTTAAAAATAGCATTTTTAGTTTTTTGTTGTTTTATTTTATTATATATTCATTCTAAATAAAATAAAACTCAATTCGTTCACAAACAGACGGACACAAAGGCTGCAAATATCAGATATTTCCGAAGTGTGTGTATGTTTTGGTACATCTTGGTGGTCTTTGGTCAAAAACTTAAATTATTTAATTTAAGGCCTTGTTTTTTCCTTTCTGAGGAAGTCGATAGACTTAATTAGCTGCAATAATTATATTACTAAACGGATGGCGTGGTGTGTGTGTGTGTGTGTGTGTGTGTGTGTGTGTGTGTGTGTGTGTTTGGTTACCAATCATCCAGTAGGCCCACCGAGCTGAAGATGATGGCTGGAAAGGTGCGTAGTGTAAGAAGATCCGAGAGCAGTTTACACAGGAAGTAAACCGACACTCTGTAATAACCGCTAACGTACTCGTGTCTGTACAGGAAGTGAGACGGGAAAACAGTGCAACAGTAAAGCAGGTGAAACCTGTAAGAATTCCACTGTAAACACGGTGGATTCACTCACAGGAAGAGTTTACGCTCGGTGATGAAGAGTTCGGCGGAGGAGGACAGCGAGCCGAAACACTGATTAGTGGTGATGAAGAACAAGGCGCCCCCCATCCTGTAACCCGAAAAACGCCGTTAACACACACAGGACATTTACAAGCGTTTTTATCCAGAGCGACTTACATCCATCTAATTATTTATCCAATTAAGAATTAAAGCGTTAAGGGCCTTGCTCGGGGGCCCAGCGGCAGCACAGCTTGGTGGTTCTGGGAATTGAACCCATGATCACACACAAAACCTTTATAAAAAGTCACAGAATAAACACCAAACTTTAGAGGAAATTTTAATTAAAAGTATTTCAGTTTATCCAATTTAAACCCCACCCATTTCCTACCAATAATACACTATTTATTCAAAAGTATGTGGACGCCTCACCCCCTGATCTCCATGAAGACACATGCTGTGTTCTGATTCTGTCTCAACCCCTTTAAACTGAACACCACTAGGATGAGCTGGAACCCCAACTGAACCTCAGACCTCCTCAACCTCAACATTAGTGTCTGATCTCATTAATACTATTGGATCCGAATGATCCAATCCAAACAGTCACATGACACAAACTAGTGAACAGACTTTCCAGATTATAATACGAGGAAGAGCGAGTCGAACATCACAAACACACATGGATGTGATGGTCAGGTGTCCCAATACTTTTGGCCTTAGGGTTTTTACTACTATGTTTGCTTTGTTATGAACAAAGTCCAAATATGTTCTAAGCACGAAACCACAGAGACGAGAGATAAGACTATGTACTAACGCACAAACAGCAAGTGGGCGGGGCATCCAGGAAGACATTTAATAGTAATAGTGGTCAAACCACCCGTCAGTCATTCCAGATTTATGTGACAATTAATCCAGATGCTTGTTACTGGTTCAGTTATTTAATAAATGGCTCACACACAAACAGCAACAAGTGTGTGTGTGAGTGTGTGTGTGTTTGTTTCTTACCTGTTCTGGATTCCACTTGTTTTGTCTGACACACCAAAGAAAATGGCACCGACAACCAAAGCTAGGAAAAGAGTTACGCCAACCTGGGATACATACATACATACACACACACAACTACTTATCTTTAACACACTGAACATCTGTAAAACGTTAATGTAGGACAAGTTCCAACAAGTGGAAAAAACATCAAACTTCTTTTTTTTGTTATCAGGATCTCAGGATCAACATCTGCATTCCTCCTCTTCTTAAAAATAAAACCCGACACCCGCAGGATTCTCTACATAAAAAATATCTAACAATCCACATCACATGACTCGGGTTTCTGCTGTGGGAAACTGAAGAAAGGAACTAAACACATGCAGCTGTGCTGTTACAGAAAATAAGATGAACCTCAGGTCGTGATCATATGCGCTATAAACTGAAGCTCACCTGAGCGACGGAGGTCTGTGGGTTGAGCATCAGGTTGCGGAACGTCCTCTTCAGCACCCATCTGAACTGGTGGCAGAATGAGGTGTTGTAGGTGATGGTGCGTGACTTGGGCCGGTGGTCGTAATCGCGTCCCTGCGTGATTTGCTCCAGTTCGGCTTTCGTCTGCTTGTAGTAGGACCACTGCATGTACTCCTGCACCAGATGCTCCTCGATGGACGACATGTCTTTCTTTTTATCCAACTCTGCCACCCACACACACACACACGCGTTAACTGCTTATAAATTGAATATGCCTTTGTGTGCGTTATACAAACCTGCATCATCGTCCAATTTGTCCTGAGAAAAACTAGAATAATCTCCATTAATGACATCCAGGAAGAAGTCGGCGGGGTTGTTATGGGGCTCACAGGTGAAACCTAAAACCAAACAGGACATAAAAGCTAGAAGTGACTTTATTCTTTACAGCAGTTTCTACAGATGTTTCCAGCAGTTTGGTACAAAAGTCATATAAATTAGTGGTTCCCGAACTGGTGGGGTGTGACGGGGGGGGGGGGGGGGGGGGGGGGGGGATATGGGGGGGGGGGGGGGGGGGGGGGGGAGGGGGGGGGGGTGAAACAATGGCAAGAACCTGCTGTTTTACTTCTGTTACGCTCATTTTTAATGTAATTACTAAAAAGGGGTTGAAAGACAGAGAGCGACAAGCAGAGAGAGAGAGACAGAGAGAGGGAGAGACAGAGAGAGAGAGAGAGACAGAGAGAGAGAGACAGAGAGAGGGAGAGACAGAGAATGTGAGTTTGTCTAAGGATTCCCATTAATGATGTAATAGACTATAGTTCATCACAGATGTGTGTGATGCCACACCGATGTCGCTGAAGTACTCCAGTGCGCTCTGAGCCGGCCCGTGGTAGACCTGTCTGCCTGAAACCAGCAGTGTAAGTGTGTCGAACAGCCTGTAGATGGAGTAACGTGGCTGGTGGATGGACAGGATGATGGTCCGGCCGTGATTCGACATCCTGTCAGCACACAGCACAGAAGGAGTTTCTCGTTTATTATTAAAGACTAAAACAGAACGTGTGTGTGTGTGTGTGTGTGTGCACCTCTTAAGCAGTGCTAGTACTGAGTTAGCTGTACTAGCATCCAACCCGGTTGTTGGCTCGTCCAGGAAGAGGACAGACGGATCGATGATTAGTTCCATGCCGATGTTGGTTCTCTTTCTTTCGCCTCCTGAAATACCACGAATCAGCTGTGTGCCAACCTGTCAAACAGCCAATCAGAGGGATGTGTGTGTGAGAGAGTGAGGGAGTGTGTGTGTGAGTCAGCTAGTTTCGTTCATTCAAGCTCCTCACCAATTTCTGTTTCCCTTTAAGCTGATTGTGTGTGTGTGTGTGTGTGTGTGTGTGTGTGTCTATCTGTGTTCTACCCGTGAGTCAGCCACTTTAGTCAGTCCGAGCTCTTTAATCAGCCGCTCCACTTTTTCCTCCTTCTCTTTTTGACTGATGGACGTCGGAAGCCTCAACGCTGCCGAAAAGCGCAAATTCTCCCTCACAGTCAGTGTTCCCATCACCACATCATCCTACACACACACACACACACACACACACACACACACACACACACACACACACACACACTGTGATGATGATCAGCTTGGTCAATTTGCATACAAGTGCAAAAATCAAAGCGTTGGGGAAAAAAACCCAAAAAAAACACCTCAGCATTTTTCTGTGATTTTTATGTAAAACGTGACAAGGCGTTTTTTTTGTACTAGAGCAGCGCAATGTGTGAAAAAAAAGGAAGTATGATGCTGACAGTTGAAAACATCTGCGCACGTGTGTGTGTGTGTGTGTGTGTGTGTTTAAGAGAGAGAGAGTGAAGTAAGAAAGAAAGGAATTGTAAAAAGCAAAAGGTGCGTTAGAAAAAAAAATTGAGAGAATAAAGAAAAAGAAATAGACAGCTAAAGAGACAGAAACAGAAAAAGGTAGCGTATATACACACACACGCGTGTGTACCTGCACTACATATCCAGACAGACATTTAAAGTTTGGTGGCTGTGGTGCTCCATCAATCAGAACTTCTCCAGTCAAACCTTTTGGATCCTTCCTTGCTGCCAGAACATCCAGGAAACTTAACACACACACACACACACACAATCAACAAATCGATCTGCTCCACATCTCACACACAGATAAACACAAACAGAGAGACTTACGAGGACTTTCCACTCCCGGTGGCTCCCAATATGGCGTTCACTCCAGGCTTCATAATTCCACTAAATCAAAACACACACACACAGTCAGTCGTAGAGGTAAAAACTCGGTTAGTGCGCTTGTACAAACAACTGTCTTGAGTTCTATGTTTGGGGTGGTCTTGTAGCTTATCCAGTCTTGTGTAGGTCTACAATCTTGTCTCTGACATCCTTGGACAGTTCTTCGGTCTTGCTCATGGTGCAGGGTTTGGAATCTGATTGATTGATTGATTGCTACTGTGGACAGGTGTCTCTTATACAGGTAACAAACTAAGTTTAGGAGCAACTCCCTCGAAGAGCGTCCTTTCAAGAGTGTCCCTTCAAGAGCGTCCACCTGATCTCAGCTGATTGATTGGGGCTCAAATAATTTTTTCATTCTTTAAAATCAATTTAAAAATTTTTAGAAATGTGTTTTTCTGGATGTTTTTGCTGTTATTCTGTCTCTCACTGTTAGAATAAATTCCATTTATAATGATTTGTTACCTTACATGGACTAGACTAATGTCCCCACAAAGTAAAAACTGTCTGATACTATCTGAAAATTTATGGGGACATTTGATCTCTACATATTAGCACACAGACACTTTTAGCCAATTTTATTAATTCGTTAAAATATCTAAATTACGTAACGCCAAAGTTTGCATACTGAATAGTCTTGCTTATGCACAATAAAGTGTGTGTGTGTGTGTGTGTGTGAGAGAAAGTGTCCTGTTTCTTTCTCTGATGTTTCACCATTGTACATAAGCAGGAGGTCACTCAGCTGGACAATTTCCATTTTCTATTGTTTTACTTTTATTTTTTGTGCCAGTAGGAAAAATATGCAGTACAATCACCGGAGTGTGTGTGTGTGTGTGTGTGTGTGTGTGTGTGTGTGTGTGTGTGTGTGTAAAATGTGTTCCTGTAGGAATCTTTAAGACTGTGTGTAGAGTCACATCCTAGTCTGTTTCTGTACAAGTATAAATACACACAAAGATCTGTCCTGGCTCTCAGCATCCGTTTCTTTTTAACACACTCTCACTTACACACACACACACACACACACACACACACACGTTATATAAACTAAATCAGAAAATACCAATATCATTTAGTGATAAATACAAACATTACTTTGGCTTATTTTACAGGGTTAATTTACATCTCAGAACTGCAGCTTTAACTACCTCAGCGCTTTTAGTTAGCACTGCAGGCCTACTTACTTTCTTTAGTTAGCACTGTTAGCCTTCATTATTTTACCTCAGTTAGCACCATTAGCCTTCATTATTTTACCTCAGTTAGCACCATTAGCCTTCATTATTTTACCTCAGTTAGCACCATTAGCCTTCATTATTTTACCTCAGTTAGCACCATTAGCCTTCATTATTTTACCTCAGTTAGCACCATTAGCCTTCATTATTTTACCTCAGTTAGCACCATTAGCCTTCATTATTTTACCTCAGTTAGCCTTCATTACTTTACCCCAGTTAGCACTGTTAGCCTTTATTACTTTACCTCAGTTAGAACACTGTGGGTCTTTATTATTTTACCTCAGTTAGCCTTCATTACTTTACCCCAGTTAGCACTGTTAGCCTTTATTACTTTATCTCAGTTAGCACTGTATTTTAATTTACTTCACCTCAGTTAGCGTTTTAGCCTTCATTATTTTTTTCAGTTAGCACTACAGCCTTTAGTATCTAAACTCTTTCACTTTACAAAGTTAACACAAAATGGGTCAACAAATCCTAAAATAAAAAAAAGCCCAGTAACATTTTTAATGTAGTTCTAATAATTTAAAATGAAATAATTCTCAACCATATAACTTTAATAAACAGCTTTTTGAACTCTTTTTTATATTATTTTTTAGTAGGATTTAAAATACTTAAAATAAACAACATAAAATAAATTCCGTTCATTAAATCACTCTGTGTTTTACATTATAGAATAAACGATAATAGAGGTATGACCTCTGTGCTAACATGGTGTACAGTATCAAGGTGTGTGTTCTGTGTTACACAACCTGCTGTTTTCTGCCAGAAACTTTAGCCTTAATTACACCAATAAAACCATGAAATGACAATAGTGTCGCTTTCGAGCTACAATAAACACAATACATAAGACTGTTATAAAACTTCATAAGAGGAGGATAGCAGAGGTCAGCGCTGGGTTGGGATATCAGAGCAAGTTAATATCGTCAGAGATCTCCGAGTGTATCGTGTGTTTGTTAGGTTTTTTAGGAGAATGAAACCTACTTCAGGTCGACCAGGATGTTTTTTTGGCTTGTTTTCTTTTTACAGAGAATCCCAGACCTGCTGCTGACGCTGTAATGGATGTTGTGGAAGCTCACAGTAGATCCACAGCTTCCTGTCCTCACATTATCCACGTTTCTGCTCTCGGGCATCCTGCAAAAAGTGTGAGGAGTGTTAAATAAAACGCATTACAACGGTTAAAGTGTTGGATATCCGATTAGAAGATCATGGGTTCGATTCCCAGCACCACCAAACTACCATTTAAACCCTCAACTGCTGTTGATGTTATGAACAAATGTTATAAACGTTAAGGAAATGTTCTAAATTTGTCTGGAAAATGCTAGAAATGTAAAATTACTTTAGTTATAATATTTACTTGAATTAATAAGTTAGAAAGCGGGAAGAAATGTGTGTTTTTATAAATAATATTTTAAATATTAAAAAAAAATATATATATTTAATAATATTTTATTTAAGAGACGATATAAAACAACAACACTTTACGCTAATTAACTGTGTTTTCTTACATGCAATCCAACATGGCGCTCAAACGGTTTGATGTGCAATAATTTAAAAAAACCCAAACTTACCTGATTGATCTTTACGGCTCGCGCGCCTCCGTTAAATCTTCATAAAACCATAACGGGCACCGTTTTCTCGCGCGCGCTCTTCAGACAACCGTCTGCGTCCTTTTGTGTTTTTCTGAGAGTCGCGCGAGACCTTCAACTTCACATTACGTCTGGAGGGGTCTATATATGTTGCGGTCGGCACGTGCTCAAAATATAGGAGGGATTTAATCATGGGTTTGGCGTCGGATCTCAAACCCGGACTGTGTGTGTGCGCGCGTGCGCGTGTGTAAGATGCAGCGTATTTAAACACACTATTTTTTTTATACACAAGGAATTTATAGTCCTTATTTGGCAGATTCATTGTTACACAACCGCGTCAGGATGCGTGAGAGTGTGTGTAAGTGTGTGTTTACTTTTCTTGGACTCTGAACTCATCAAACCTCATCAGCAGCTACCGACTGTCCTCACGGATCCAAAGGGTTCCCGAAAACACACCGGCACATACTGGCCATCAGCGCGCAGCGCACAAATGACCACCAGTTTAAGACTGTAACCAAAAACATAACGGAAAAAATGATATCAGATATTAGACTCCAGGTTTCAGTTACAGGGAGGGGACACTGAATGATAGGGGTGGGGCTGCTGTGTGTGTGTGTGTGTGTGTGTGTGTGTGTGTGTGTGTGTGTGTGTGTTGGGTGTTGGGTGTTGAACATTTTGTTAATTTTTTTTTTTTTTAAATGTAAAACAATAAATTTCAGCTATAAAATTGGACAATAAAAAATAGTCAATGAGGACATGTGACTAGTGTCAGGAGTGTCACCAAGAAGGAGGACAATTCTAAAGGTCTCGGCTGTTTCCTTTTAGGGGTCGATACAACAAATCATGTGTCTCCACCTGACCCCATTCTCTACATCCTCCGTCTCCACCTAACACTAATCTCTACATCTTCTGTCTCCACTTAACCTTATTCTGGACATCCCCTGTCTCCACCTATCCCTATTCTGTACTTTCCCTGTCTCCACCTATCCCTATTCTCTACATCCTCTTCACTCACACCCACTTAATTCAGGTCCTCGTTTATCGCATCCATATACCTCCTCTTTGCTCTTTCTCTTTACCTTCTGCCTGGTAGCTTCATTTCTAACATCCTTCCACCAATATATTCACTATCCCTCCTCTGGACATGTCCAAACCACCTCAATCTGGCTTCCATGACTTTCTTCCCAAAACATCTAACATGAGCCCGTCCCCCTGATGAAGTCGTTCCTAATCCTGTCCAACCTCGTCGCTCCCAAAGAAAACCTCAACATCCTCAGCTCTGCTACTTCCAGCTCTGCCACCTGTCTCTTCCTCAGTGCCCCTGTCTCTAAACCATACATCATAGCCGGTCTCACCACTGTCTCTAAACCATACATCATAGCTGGTCTCACCACTGTCTCTAAACCATACATCATAGCTGTCTCACCACTGTCTCTAAACCATACATCATAGCTGGTCTCACCACTGTCTCTAAACCATACATCATAGCTGGTCTTATTACTGTCCCTAAACCATACATCATAGCTGGTCTCACCACTGTCTCTAAACCCTACATCATAACTGTCCCATCATTGTCTCTACACCTTCCCTTTGATTATAGCTGATATTTTCCTGTCACACATCCATGCACTTTAGGGCCACCCAGAGATCTGTTTATTTAGTGGTAATTTTGTGGAATGGACTTTTACCCTTGACCAGGGTAAGCAATAGATCAGTGATTAAAGTGTTCAACTGCTTATTCACTAGGTCATGGGTTCAAGTCCCAGCAGCACTAAGCTGTCACTGCTTGTATTAATGAAATAAATGTTAATTGGTCTGGATATGGGTGTTTGCCCAGAGGTGAACCAAAATGAAATGGTGGCCCTCAGGTAAAATACTAGACGAGGTCCTTGTAAAAGATTATTCTGTTAATAGATCTTCAAGTCTTTACCAAATCTTACAATCAACATCTGTAAAGCAGAAGATCAAATACTATCATGGAGATACAGAACGATCTTTACCTCCATTGTTTTTACCTTGTGATGCGTCAGCCGCCGGTTTTAATCTGGAACAGTGTTTAATCCTGCATTTGACAGCCAGAGTTGGAAAAAAAAAACAAGAAAAAAAAGAGAAAACATGACAGTGGTAAGGGGGATCCCTAAGGGGGTGGAAATATATTGCCCCATGGTAATATTAATAACCACACTCAAATGGTAATTAACAGGTGTCCCCTCAACATACAAAATGGAAAAGTAATGATCAGTGATTAGACGTACAGAACAGTAATTATCAGTGATTGGACGTACAGAACAGTAGTGATCAGTGATTGGACATCCAGAACAGATCAGTAGTGATCAGTGATTAGACATCCAGAACAGATCAGTAGTGATCAGTGATTGGACATCCAGAACAGATCAGTAGTGATCATTGATTGGACATCCAGAACAGATCAGTAGTGATCATTGATTAGACATCCAGAACAGATCAGTAGTGATCAGTGATTGGACATCCAGAACAGAACAGTAGTGATCAGTGATTAGACATCCAGAACAGATCAGTGGTGATCAGTGATTAGACATCCAGAACAGATCAGTCAGACAGAACAATCAGTATTAGACATGATCAGTGATTAGACATCCAGAACCAGAACAGTGTGATCAGTGATTAGACATCCAGAACAGATCAGTAGTGATCAGTGATTGGACATCCAGAACAGATCAGATCAGTAGTGATTGGACATCAGAACATGATCAGGGACATCAGTATGACAGATCAGATCAGTAGTGATCAGTGATTAGACATCAGAACAGAACAGTAGTGATCAGTGATTAGACATCCAGAACAGAACAGTAGTGATCAGTGATTAGACATCCAGAACAGATCAGTAGTGATCAGTGATTAGACATTAGACATACAGAAACAGATCAGTAGTGATCAGTGATTAGACATACAGAACGATCACAGATCAGTAGTGATCAGTGATTGATTAGACATACAGAACAGATCAGATCAGTAGTGATCAGTGATTTAGACATACAGAACAGATCAGTAGTGATCAGTAGTGAAGATGACACTGATTTGTTGAAAAAATACTTAAAAAAATTGTGCAGGAGATAGACCGAGTACCGAGAGTATGAGAATGACTAATAAATAGCTAATTATAAAATATACATATTAGGAGTAGTAGCACTAAAAAGGAGAAATAAGAGTGAGCTAAATATGATGTAGGAGAAGGAAAAAAAAGGAAAAAGAACAGGTTGGTGTGCTATCAAAAGTTTTACCAAAATATAACTAATCATAGAAGTGTGTGTGCACAAATAAAGTAGTCTAGTTGTTGTAATATAAAAATAAAATCAGAAAAACACAGTGGTACAGAGTGGAAAACAGGTTTATTGGAAAGCCCCAAACGCTAATTAAGTGGAATAACATCAACCTCGTCTGCCGTGTGGTAGATAGGAGGAGAGGGAAGGAATCAGACTGGATGATGAATCGTCAGAGAAAAACAACGGTGATGGCCTTGGGGAGACTGGTGGTGGGGAGGTGAGGCCCAACGAACCCGTTTGACCGGATTGGAGGGCCCAGCACTGTTAGTGTGATCCGGAGGGATCACACAGTCAGTTTGGGTTCCTACATCACAGGTTCGAGGAGAGAAAATTACACGCACAGGCGAAGTTTCGTTGAGTTTGTGTAGATGGAAGAGACGATCCAGAAAAACACACCGATTTCCCCACTTAGACAGGCTAAGCTGAGAACACACACATTGGTCTGATGTTCTCTCTACGTTCAGTAGTTAAGCGGGCTGGAGATAAGAAAGGAAATTTAACTGAGTACCACTGGTCATGATTCTTTCAATATAATAAACTCATAGAAAAATAGATAAGTAGCAGCTGTGTGTCAAAGTAACCTGAAGTATTAAGAAGAATAAACTAAATAGGTGATTTTTGTTTTAACTTGAGCACTAAAAATACATACATATATAGCACTCATAAAAAGAGAGGAGTAGAGTAAGAAAAATAGAACTTACGCATTGCTGTGTAGAAAAATATTGCAGAAAGTCCACAGAGTGAAACAAGGCCTCGATTTGTGTAAGTGAGCAGAGGTCAGTATTCGGTTTTAATGGTAAATCGTTTTTAATGAGGAGACGGCACCTTCAAAGGCAGTGTAACTCTGGGATAAGGGAAAAAAAGATAACTTACATTTACACTCAAAAAGGTTGAAAAATAATGGGAATTTTGTTAGTTAAAAACAAAAGGGGGGGGCTGAACTGAAATTCGGCAGGTATAAAAGGGCAGGATTGACAGTAACTTTCTGCATTTGCCCCTGGTACTGTACTCTGTCACAGAGATCTTTACTTTGCTTGTGCTATTTATTGCTGAACAGATTGCCTTCTGTGGATCCTTTGAACGCTTGATGACTGCAATAAATTGGAGTTTTTTGCTCGTCTCACCTCGGACTCTCAAGAATCTTTATTTGTTTGTTAAAAAGTTTATTATTTTCTTTGACAGTTTGAGTTAAAACATAGTGGTAATTGACTCAACACGAGGCACCCCTGCGAATGTGTCTGCTCAGAGACGGGCTCTGAGTTCCGACAGATTGGACATCCAGAACAGAACAGTAGTGATCAGTGATTAGACATCCAGAACAGAACAGTAGTGATCAGAACAGAACAGTGATCAGTGATTAGACATCCAGAACAGAACAGTAGTGATCAGTGATGATTAGACATCCAGAACAGATCAGTAGTGATCAGTGATTAGACATCCAGAACAGATCAGTAGTGATCAGATCAGAACACTAGTGATCAGTGATTAGACATCCAGAACAGAACAGTAGTGATCAGTGATTAGACATCCAGAAACAGAACAGAACAGATCAGTAGTGATCAGTGATTAGACATCCAGAACAGATCAGTAGTGATCAGTGATGAAATTTCAGTAGATTAGACATCCAGAACAGAACAGTAGTGATCAGTGATTAGACATCCAGAACAGATCAGTAGTGATCAGTCAGTGATCAGACCATCCAGATTAGTGACATCCAGAACATAGTGATCCAGAACAGATCAGTATTAGTCCAGATCAGTCAGTAGATCAGTAGACAGTCCAGAATCAGAACAGATCGTACAGTGATTAGACATCCAGTAGTGATCAGTGATCCAGAACAGAACATAGACATCCAGAACAGAACAGTAGTGATCAGTAATTAGACATCCAGAACAGAACAGTCAGTAGTGATCAGTGTCAGATCAGTGATAGACACAGTAACAGTAGTGATCAGTGATTAGACATCCAGAAACAGATCAGTGGTGATCAGTGATTAGACATACAGAACAGATCAGTGGATCAGATCAGTGATCAGTGATTAGACATACAGAAGAGCTGTGAATTGAATTGTTTTATGTATTTTTACTACCATGTCCGACTCAGAGTCATCAGTCAGCCTGTTCTCTGGTACAGATTGTGAGAACTATACAGATTGCGCCCTCTGGCGTACAAATAGTACATTTGCACGACACCAGAATTGATTAAAATGTAAAAGACATGCTAACATACATAAAATAAATAAATATTTTCACAATGTACGCGGTCGAATTTTTTTAATTCATTACACATCAAGATGACAGACGTAACGTAAATAATTCAATCACTTGTTGATTTTTTTTTAATGTTTTTCTCCTGCTATTTATCAGGTCAGATAAATCAGTTATATATATATATATATATATACTTTGCTCTTTTTTTTATTCACACCTGAATTAACAGTTATAAGCAGGTTTTAGGGCCAAATCGCACATCCCCTTTTATTTGATTTATCGTCAGTATGTCTACATTGCACTTTCACCTCACCAGCAGGTGGCAGTAAAACATCACGTTTTAGCAGCTATATTAAAAACTCACTGTGTAAATATCCGAATGAAATTTACTGAAGGTTTATAGTGCTAAAAAAAGGTCTGAAAGCGGAATTTTAAATGTTCCAAAAACGTAAAAAGCTCCAGTTTGCGGTAGAACGATATTTTTGATTTATCAGTCCGTTATCAGTTAGATTTTAGGTGTTAGTATAGTTAGCAGGTATTTTGGTTATCAGGTCCGGTTCTTGGCAACAATAGAAGGGTGGGCAGACAGATGTCCCAGGCGGGCAATTTTCGAGGGTTGTGTTAAGGCGATAGAGACTCTGTAAAATAAAATAATTAAATAATGGAGTAGCAAAAGTCTTGTTGTACTAATATTATTACTTGGGTTTGGATAAGAAGACATTAAATAAAGTCAATATAAGCAGAAATATGTTTTTAAAAAGTTAAAAGCAGGTTTAATTCTAAAATTCAGGATAACTAATGACTGGACTAATAAACACAATTTCGGGAAAAAATATAATCATTTTAAAGTTGGAGTGAAATTTGGGCCAAATAAAAATGAAATATTCAAGTATTAATATTGAAGAGAGAAAATTTACGAAACATTTAAAAAATCGTGGAAATAGTCAGACAGACAGACAGATTAAAAAGAACGTTTTACAAACGTTATTTAAGGAACATTTTTGATCTTTTATTTACATTTTTGGCAACTTGCCACTGAACTACAACTTATCTGTCTCGCGCACACACAGACGCTCCTCCTACGCGCGCACACACACACACACACACACACACACACAGAAACGAAACTGAAATCTAACACAGATCATTTTAACACTGTACATCAAAAATGGCAGCCTCCACCGAGTCCGAATTCTGGAACCTTCACGAGTGCAGCTCGTGTCATACCAAATCAGAGTCGGTCACGACTGCTCCCTGTCGCCACGACTTCTGCACGACCTGCACCGACGGGTTGATCAGTGACTATAAACGCACGGGCTCGTACAGCTGCGCGCAATGTTCCCAAACTTTTTACTCCGAGCCTGGACAGGATCTAGTTGTGAATCAACTCCTAAAGATGGATCTCCGCTTTGAAACTTCCACTGATGGCTCCTCTTCCGGTTTGATCAACACATCGATCCAAACGCAAATTAAAGCGGACGCCAACAGCGGCGCAGGGGACGTGAGCTGCGACGCGTGCGCTGACAGCAGTCAGAAAGCGCTCAGCTCGTGCTTGGTGTGTCTGAGCTCGTACTGTGACAAACACCTCCGGCTGCACAACGAGCTGCACGCGAGGGCTGCACACACACACACTCTGGTGGAGGCAACGCATCAGCTGCAGGACCTGAGCTGCTCTGTACACGGCAAAGTGCTGGAGATTTACTGCCGCGAGGAGAAACAGCGCATCTGCTACATGTGCATGCTGGAGGACCACAAGGGGCACGACGTGGTGGCAGTAGGGCAGGAGGAAAGGGTACGAAAACAACAACAGATAATTCTACAGGAATTTACAGTAATTAAGGCATTTCTATAACAAACGTATTATTATTTTGTTTATATTTGCAAAATAATTAGATCAAATTCCACCAGTCGATTTATTAGATCCAAGATTTTACACCAACTAATTATTATTGTTGCTTTCAGGGATGCAGCTAGCAATTTTGGGCACCAACAACACTCATTCCGCACTATTAACACTAGTGAAAACACTTCTCTGGGGCCCCCTAAAAGTGTGTGGCCCTTAAAATGGTCCTAATCACCCATCCTGTTCCCCAGTGGCGTCCCTGGTTGTTTGCCTTATAAATTGCAAAATAAAAGCTTCAAGAATAAATTATTGGAGCAACTTTTTAGGACTTTATATGACCTCTAAATAATAACATATTATTCACCAAACTATTATTAGTGTCGTAATGATAAAAACTTAATAATAATAATTTATAGGAGCAACTTTTTAGAAATTTATAACTAATGAAAATGTTTTATTATAATTATTATTATAATTGTCATATTTTAAATTTTCTAAAAAATTTTTAAATCTATCTAATAGAAACTAACCACATCTTGAAAAAGCCTTAACTCAGTGTGATCAATGAGAAAATGTCACTGATTAACCCTTTAGGCAAAGTTAAATACCAAGCAGATGATGACTGAGCAGGAGAATCAGCTAAAGAAACTTCAGCTGGCTGAAAACACTCTCAGGGTAAGTGTTGCGTAACACATGGAGTCATTCGTATTTGTGCTCACATACAGTTCCGGTGTTTGGTAGATGCCCTCACCCTGAACATTTCAGCAAGGAACTGAACCCACAATCTTCTGATCAGCAGTCCAACACCTTAACCACTGCGCTACTACCTTTATATAGCTCGTTCTCTGTATTTCCTCCACAGGATATAGCCAACGCTACAGAGGATGAGTGCGAGCGTCTTTTCACTGAGCTGATCCGATCTATAAGCTGCAGCCAGACTGAGATAAGGGTCCTGATCCGAGCTCAGGAGCAAGCAGAACTGAACCGAATCGGTGAGCTGATGAAGCGGGTGGAGGAGGACATATTGGAATTGACGAAAAGCGATAAGAAACAGAATGACATCCATGTCCTGCAGGTAACCTGATCCTGGGAGTTGGGCTTGTGGATGGCGGATATTTAGCCGTTAGTGACTAGCAGTGCTACGTATATACTATGATTTTAACTAAATTCTTAAGTCACTGAAGCAGTGAGAATTAGAAGTGGCTGACTTCTCAAAAATACAATATCTGAGCAGTTGAGGATTAAGGGCCTTACTTAGGGGCCCGGCGGTGGCAGCTTATAACCGAACCCACAATCTTTCGGGTAGCAGTGTAACACAAAACACTGACCTACCAGCAGGTTACAGTTGATGAGTTTTTTTTTTTTTTAAACAGCTTGGCACACTTCAGTGTTTTATCCTTTCCTCCCCAACAGACCCCCGTTTTCACTTCTGCAAACGTCCTAAAAATAAAAGTCAATCCTCAGTTCTCTTTTGGTGAGGTGGTAAAATCAATGTCTGCGCTGAAGCACCATATAGAAAACATCTGGCAGCGTAAAATCAAGCAAACATTGGCAGCAGGTAAGTCAGTCGCTTGTAAAACTACGTTTGGGTTGGGTTTGGATCCAAGACCAAAAGATACCATAGACAAGGGGTGACCAAACTCAGTCCTGGAGGGCTGGTGTCCTGCAGGGTTTAATCTAATCAAACCCACCTTAACAAGCTAATCAAACATCTCGGTAAACATGAAACTTGCAGGCAGGTGTGCAAGTTGGCACTGAACTCTGCAGGACATCGACCCTCCAGGACCGAGTTTGGTCACCGCTGCTATAGAGATTTAGATCATTACTGTAGATTCTGTAATTTCTAGAATTAATTTTCTTTCAGTGATGCAGGACAGGGTTGTTTCTCCTGCTGAAATGAAGACAAGAAAGGACTTCCTGAAATGTAAGTAGACAACAAGCTGGATTTACCTGTTAAGCCTAGAGCTCCTGGATCGCTGGCTAATCCTGAGCTTGGGTTTCTGTGTTTCTCCCACTTGTTTTGCCTCGGAGACCTTTGGACCCATCACAACATTTTAAGTGACCACCAGACCTCCACCTTCAACAGGTTTGATGACAACTGGTCCACACCTTTGATCATTTCTGGTTTCTTTTTCAGATCTGGTCCCGCTGACTCTGGACCCCGACACAGCCCACCGGAGCTTGAGTATTTGTGAAGAAAAGCGAGTGGAGTGCATCACTGAGTGCCAGCCTTATCCTGAACACCCGGAACGATTCGACTGGTGGGCTCAGGTTCTGTGCCGAGAGCCTCTGAATGCACGCTGCTACTGGGAGGCCGAGTGGACGGGTTTGCACGGAGTGGACATGGCTGTCTCGTACAGAGACATTCCGCGAAAAGGAGAAGACGATGAGTGCAGTTTTGGGTACAATACACAGAGCTGGAGTTTGGACTGCACCATATCGAAATACACTTTCGTACACGATGACGTGGAAATGGAAATCTCAGCACCTGTTTCCCACAGGGTGGGGGTGTATCTCGACTACAAGGCCGGAGTACTGTCGTTTTACAGTGTCTCCGATAGCATGGCGCTCCTCCACAGAGTCGAGACAAGGTTTACACAGCCTCTGTATGCTGCATTTGGGTTGTTTCAGGGATCCACAGTGAAGATATGCCAGCCGGACAGAAAAATACCTGAAGCGTCAAGAGTGGGAAAACAGTGAACGGAACAAGTAATAAAGGAGAACATAATGGGTTCCTCGTTGAAGCTGGTGGTGTACACTGACCAGCTGTCAGAAGATTATTTGTTTGAAATCATGCCTTAATGTCCAATGGTAGGGTCCAATGGAAGAGGTAGCTTAGTAATAGAATGCCGGTTTGCTGATCAGATAATCATGAATTCAATTCCCAGCACCACCAGGCTCCAAAAACTGTCAAAATCCAAAAATTGGAATACCAATGAAATTTCAGATGCCTCTCTCTCTATATATATATATAAGGGCTTTACCATTTTTTAAAAATCATTATCTACTGAAACTAAGATATTTTGTAAATTTTGATGATTTATGGTCAAATTGAGTTGTAACTCAGTAGTCAAGGTATTAGACTGCTGATCGGAAGATCGTGGGTTTTTAATTCCAAGCTACACCATGCTGCCAGGACTGGGCCACTAAGGCCATTTACCACCAAACTGCTTAAGTGGATTAAAAATAAATAAATAAAGGCTAAATGCTAGTCGCTCTGGACAAGTGCGTCTGCCTTATGCCAGAAATATAAATGACAATTACTCAGGAATTGATGGTGCAAGTGTACCAGCTCCTGGAAGAACGTCTGCTCTTGAATGGTTGCTGCTTGTGGTATAATAGCCTATAAAGGGCCAAGTCTATAATCAGCTTCTGGTAAATCAACGATGCATTATTATCCTGTTAAAAAGTGTGTACATACCTGTGAACATTCTTCTGAAAAGCCACTGCTGTAATTCGCCATTAAATTAAATACATTTACCAGAACATTTAAAAGTCTGCTTTTTCACACACAATTATGGTTGCACAAATTCAGGATAATGTTTATTTAGATTTAAACAAGCGGTGCAGTGTAACGCTAAATTAGGCTTGGGAAGAAAACAAACCAACAAAAAAACTCCAAACAGAAACGTACTATTCACACAATTTTTCCCTGACATGTCTAAAGCCACAACACGTATTAAAGGAAACGACGTTGATTTTTATAGTGTCTTTGGGTGTTTTCGTTATGCAGCAGCCTTTGAACGGATAAACGTGACTCTGAATCGACTCTAAATCGAATGTGAATCGACTCCGGCACAGGATATATGAACCCATCACAATGTGTAGTTTGTAGATAAACGCTAAAGCAATGCAATATGTTCTGATCTGTACTGATGAACTGCAAAAGCGAAAATGTTCCCTGGTTATTTCTACATAGCTTTTTATATGTCTATAAAGAAAAAATCAGGCGGACATTACGCAACATTTGTATATCTTTTATTTGTTTATTTATTTATTAAACCAATGATTGAAGAGAGTATGTTTTTATAAATCTTAGACGGTTAATCAGAGTATTTCGACTGCTTGGGTTAAATTTTATCCTTTATGTTTCTATGCTACAGCCTGATTCTACTATTAGATAAAGAAACTGTGTAAACTAAGTGTTACTTTTGGCTGAACAACTAACATTTGGGTTAATTTCGCTTGCAGTCGAACTCCTTCACTAGCACATGTACGGGCCCGAAATTTTTCTTTTGATACTGAGGCTGCAAAAGCGAATGAGAGAAGAAGCGAAGTGCATATTTACATGATTTAACTGTACAGTAATCGTAGATTACAGCGGTACGGATTTACCCCGGAGGCGGAGGAACGCGGTGGCGAACGTTTGAGATCCTACAGCTGGCTAGGCAGATTTTTGAGAAACAAAAACAGAAAATAAAAACCCCAAATATTTGGTGCCTAAAGCAATGTGTTTTTACACACACCATATTAAAGATATAATTCCGAATTATTTAACACGGGAGAACAAACTCTGAGAAAGACATAACTTCAATAGAGAACTCTACAAACATACTATACACTCTTTAAACCGCCCCATTGATCAGCAAAGGATTCTGGAACTTGTACATTTTTTCCCCTTTTAACTGTTGAACAAAACGACTCGTGAGTGACGGTACAGCCCGAGCGCCTCTGTGATTAAAGTGCCAACGCAGGAGGTGCGACAGAAGGAGTAAGAAAAGGTACTAAAGTAAGAGAAAGAGAGAAAACAAGTGAGAAATTGGAGAAGAATGAAATAAAGAACACTGGGGAAAAATGATCACTCTCCGGAGCGGCAGCAAACCCTGAAGCCACACTGCAGATTCTGGCATCCGCTCGCTCGGTCAGCATGAGGACCTGCACAGGACACAGAGACCAGGGAAAAAAAAAGTGAGGACCGAATAAAGCAATCAACACAGGAAAATTTAATCACCGCCACAAAGATAACTGAAGTGAGTGTACAGATTTTTTGCTTCTTTTTTTTTGGTAACGGTTTGGTAACAGGGGTCTGTTAATTTCATACTTGACTCCATTTACATGGTCATACTAAATGTTTTGGTTTATTTTTAATATGGAAAAATATGAGTAGTGATGGAATTGGTCATATTTTTAGATGACTAAAACAGATCTGCATTCACGTTATTTTAGGGAAAATTGGTGTCACTTTCCGCATTTCCGCCCGCAGAAGTAACTACATTACATTTGTATGCTGAAGTTCCATGGAATTGTACTGTTATCTGTTTAGAGTTCCTTTTACTGTTTTGGAACATCCATAAAAACAGTTACACGAGCTGTCATTTCTTTACCAGCTTTATTTTTCTTTTTTTTCTTTTTCTCTTAAAGTTGATACAACAACAAAAAAAAATGGCTGCACGGATAAAATTTAATTTGCAGCTTTGCAGCTCAACCACCACCACCGATCCGGCTATCGGGGTTGATCAACGTTCTGATTATTCATACTTACCTTCAGGTACTGCACGCCTAAACAAGGCCAGAGTTGTGTGAGGTCTGGGTTAAACACTGATTATGCATGAAACGACATGACAATTTACAATGAACAAAAAAGTGATAATAAGGTACAAAACACCACAATTAAACTACCTAAAAATTAGGTAAAAACTACCTAAAGCTTAGACGGCTCAGATATGCTTGGCTATATTTCTAGCAGAAGTGTACTCACTCTCAGAGTATATTAATGCTAAGATGTGGGTATGTGCGTGTGTGTGTTACCATTGATGTTATCGCAGTAGTAGAAGTGTTCGTCATTGAGCGAGGGACACAGAGACACCAGCTCGTGCAGTCCCACTTCAGTGATGAACGGACAGCCTGAGAGGTTTAGATGCTCCAACTGAGGAAGACCTCCTCCCTGAGACAGACACCTAAACACACACACACACATACACACACACACACATTATTTAAATGTAGCCTTTAGGACTCTGCGATAAACAGAGCAATAAACTTCCTGTTTTTATCACTGACAAACATTCTCAGCCTTTTAAGTCACATATCCAGAAACAAACATCTGAGGACATCATTACACAGACAACACTCGACTTATGTTATATCCACTTATGACTTGTCAGAGGTTACGATACAATAAAATTATGCTGAAAAAATCTTCGCTCGGCTAAAGTAAATGCGATGACAGCGTGTTACATGCATCTACTGCCATCTGGTGGTCGGCGTTCACTCCGGCTGGCCGCACACATCGTTTCGTTAGGCGATTGTAACTTTTCGTAGTGTCATTTAACAATGAAACAGTACATACTTTATAAGCTTGCATACAGAACTCTTATAAACCACTGTGGGCTACTTCAGAACCAGAGTATGTGAGCCGAGTGGAGCAGCAAAAAAATCCGCGCCACGCTTAAAACATTTTATTTTTTTGCTCCAGTTTCGCTCTGGATTTTTATTTACATTTTTACTTAGTAACACTCCACTGAAAATATTTTATTATAGACAGATTCATAGATAGTATTTAATATATATATATATATAAAAATTTGTTTATGCTTGATGCAGTTGCATTATGGGTCATAAGCATGAGTTGAACTCATAGTGAAGTGACAGAAAACTACAACGCTACAACTTTTATTTTAAAAAACTGCTCCAAAATCCAGGCGAAATCATTCCGCTTTACCCCAAACTGTAATTTTAAGCAATATTTTGTTTAGATTTCTTTCACAGTTTTCTATTTAGAGGCTGCAACATTACAGAATCTTTTCTGTTTGTGTGCATGTGTGTACACTACCTCAGGCCAACGTCTGTGATCTGATAGCATCCTGACAGGCTGAGGAACCTCAGAGCTCGGCAGGTTCCTGACTGTTTAGTCCTTGTCTCGCCCTCAGAAGGGCATTTAGTCCAAAGCTCAATGCTGCCCCCTGTAGCTTGAGGGTCGTACTGCGCTCCTTTTACTGTCCTTAAAGTGGTGTCTGAGCCGCAGCATGTGGAATGACCACACTGCATTTCCCCAAGAGTGCCGTACAGCTGCTGCAAGTAGGCGGAGTCAAAGTCTGTCCTAAAGCTCCGCCCCTTGCCCCTCCTACAGCAGCACGACTTGCCATCTGCCTGCACCATAATTTCTGAAATACCGCTCCGCCCTTCGTTTTGTCCGCTCATCACGCCCTCTCTTCTAGTCCAATCGGCTGCGTCCTCGATGTCGACGAGCTCGGCTGGATTCAGAACCCAAACGGGGCTTATGCTCCGTCCACCGGGCCGCCGCTTGAAGATGAGAGCAGTGCGTGCGCGTCCTAGAGAATACCCGGAGTGCTTGTTCAGAAGTTTGACGGTGGACGCAGGTGTCTTCGAAAGCTTGTTTTTGCAGTCAGGGCTGTTCTTGGAAGACCTGGGCGTGGTCAGATCTCCCAAACCCAAAGCCAAATTCTTCAGGGTGTAGTCAGTAATCTTCTCACAGCCTGATAGATCCAAATGCTCGAGTGTACGGCACACCCCGAACTCCCCCCAACTAAAAAAAAAAGAAGCATGGGTGTTACTAACATTCCAGTCGAAACTCCCGGTTGGTTTTAATGAGGAACAGAATAAGAATTAGTATAAAACACACTGGGTGTGAATATTAGTCAGTAAATACGTTTACCTTTCAAAAGCTGAATCAGTAACATCAGTCTGGGTGAGATCCAAGTGTACAAGATTGGGGCAAAGACTAAGGATCTGACGCACCTGGTAAAGAAAAAACCACAGTAAAGGTTTAGGGCCCCATGAACATGGACTTTAACCCTTAATTGCTCAGTTGTATAAAAGAGATAAGCTCTGGATAAGGCAGTCTGATGAATGCTGTAAATGTTATGTAACGTAAACACAATGAAATTCCTTTTCGTACCATTTTACTGGAGACGGCAGCGCTGTATGCCAGGCTGAGGGTGCGAACCGATGACCCCACCTCTGGGAGAAGGTTCTGAATCATTCCGTTTAGCAGCTTCTTCTCTTTGCGCACTGCACCGATCGCCAGTGATTCCTCGCACGCTTCCTCTGCGCACATGACACAATCGGAGCACCATGAACACTCGTATAATCAAAAAAAGCTTCAAACTAAAAAAAAAACAAAAACCAGAAGACAAAGTTCTTACCGGATTCATCAACGTCTGCGTCCTCATCCCACTCCTGATAGGCTCGCCCTTCCTCCTGTAAATTCCGAACCCAGTCTTCGTCAGGATCTTGGTCTGTCTCTCCTGGGGGACCACG
>VCAZ01000034.1:1042500-1047500 GCA_005784505.1 Bagarius yarrelli
CTGTCTTGTTGCTTGAGCCGTTTTAGGGTTGCCAGATAAATTCTTTTTATTGTGTGTATACCATGACAAGTTAATAAGTGGGCGTGGCTAACTGGCATGCAGCGTGCATCAGCCTGTGCAAGGGAAATGCTGGGAGTGTGTCAAAAATAGAAAATTTTATATTTAAGAGTTTCCCCCTGTTATTAAGGTGGTATTTATTTTATACCTGTGAAAAGATGTTAAACGAACAAAGTTTGTTCACACGACTGTAAAACGTAACACGCAGTGGAATTTGTATGCAGAAACGAGGATCTGCTGCAAGGAGACGCCGTTTTTGGCGCAACATAATTGGCAACACGGGTCCCCTTTGATGCTGTTACGCAGACCATTCTGTCCATTTAGATCAAAGAATCACGATGTCACCTTGTGACATCACATCCTGTTTTTGATCCATATAGATACATTTGGTCTATCAACCGGCCCGCACCAGAGTTCGTTTGGAAGCAGACCAAGACCGCAAAAAAATAAAAAATCCTCCCATTTCCAGCTCAGCTTGCTGATCGTCAGACTCACACTGATGTAGTCATGAGTGATAATATTTTAAAGTACATGCAAGTTAAAACAGCTTCCGGAGTTATACAAGAGCTGCCGGGTGCCAACAAGGCGCCATTTCCTCAACAAAAATTATATTTAGAACAATGAAGTTGCATAATCCAAATCACACATTTATACACACACATACCTTGACATTCCTGAGGCCTTTTTCAAACAGAGACAACATCTCGGAGAGCTTGTTGTCGGAGTGCACGTTGTAGGTGGTGCGGCTGCGCTGCTGCAGCAGCTCGATGATGTACTCGTTCTCGATCTGCTCGTGGATCTTGAACTCCTTGAAGGTGGCACACAGCGTCTTGAGGAACGCACGGAAGTCATTGTTGTTGGAGAAGTTCGTCTTCGAGAGCTGTGGACAAACAGAGCGGAAGGACTTTAGTCAGATAATAAATATTTAAATATTACACCAAATGACTGTGTACAAAACAAAAACGATAAGTCCCATGTTAGTCAGAAGCCCCCTCAACCGATCACAGCTGCTATAGTGTAAACACCTTCTGACGTCATTCTTTACCTCTGATTACGCCAGACTTCCTGTAGCGTAATGAAATTCTCCCTGTGTTTTGCATCCAATGGCTTTCCACAGAGGACGCGCCATAATAACACTACATTTTATATAGTATATTTCAAAAGTCATCTAAAAAAGGGCTTAAATTACTCTTTTCTTCTTCCACACATTTACAATGAGTTTTTCAGCACATCCACAGATTTCATCATCATCATCATCATCATCACACTCACACACACGCACACATACATACACATACATACATACATACATACATACATACATACATAGACAGACAGACACAGACAGAGCTCACAGGTGCCGTTATTGGAGATTAGATGTCGGTTAGCACGTAACGTTAACGTAGCATCGTAGTAAATGATCTGGGAAACAAGCTAGCTGCTATTTGTGTGACGACATAGCCGCACGAGCGCGCGGAAATACGCAGAATTCACAAATAAACTAATAAACCAGCAGCTTATAGTTGATGAAATGCCAATAAAAGTCAACCAACTTATTCACTTATTAACTTGGAAAATATTGCAAGTGAGTTATGTTCCAAATGCTCACATTACAAACGAAACAAAACAAGCTGCACATTTTAACTTCCGGTACGCTGTCAGTTGCTTTCACAGCGAAGAAGTTTATAAATACGTATATTTAATGTTTACTTTTTATTTATTATTATAATAAATAAATAAATAAATAAATTCCTGACTAAAACCCTGCGTTTAAGTTGATAAAAATGTTCTTAACAGTGCTAATCTCGGTAGCTAACCTCCATTAGCCGAGTTACCAATTCCTAACAACACCAATTCGCGCGTATCATAAAATACGGAGTTTATTTACACGCAACTTTTAGTGGGAAAAAAATGTACCTTATCGCAGTAAAGGCCGACCAGCTGCTTCATCCGCCAGTGCGGCCCGGTGAACACGTCCACCTCGTCAGGGAAAGGAGCCATCGCGCCTCGCCATACACACACATACACACACACACACACACTGCACTCATACACAGGCGTGAGCGCTGACAAGGGCCGGAGTGACGTCACCTCATCGCGTCACGTGATCAGAAGAGCCCGGCAGCAGAAGCATGATTAAAAGCGCACTAACCGATTCAAGAATTAATTAATTAAATAAATATTTTTATAATTATATTTATTTATTTATTGGAAGTATAAACAAATAAAATAATTATCTTAACATTAAACAGTGAATGTTTTTTAGAAGAGAATGATAATACACACATATACGTAAATATACATACACAGCTGCATACATATACTAGAAAATAAATTATATTTAAATAAACCATAATTTAGGGATGAGCCATAAACTTTAGCCATCAGGTTTTTAATAATTTGCTGACATTTTCAAATGTGTAATAATTTCATATCCCATCTTAGACCTTTAAATGGTCACTTAAATCTGTTCTAATCCTAGTAATGTTCCTTCTTTGCATCTCTAAACTCAAGTCGTCTTTATTTTCTGTACTTTTTTGAGAGTCAACCCTAAAGTAACGTTTTTTTGCTTCCTCATGATTTAATGTTAGTTCTAAAATGCTTTTCTGCTCAGCACAAATGTATAGAGTGATTATTTGATTGATAAACTTTTTTCCTTGATCAAGGATCAGAATCGTTTGTGGTACAAGATGAATAAAACCTTTTTTTGTTTTTACAACTAATTTGTAATGATATTTCTAAAATGTATGTACAAGTGTTGGATAATAATTATTATAAGCTTATGTATTAAAACCCAGAAGCTAAAACGTATAAATACATTATTATATTCAGTATTAAATACCTAATATTATCTTTTGATAACAGATGTTTTGTTATTATTGCATTCTAAATCTAAAGTACTAATATAAAAATCACAAGAATAACAAAAAAAAACCAGTTGTGGCATTCAATTCCTGACACACTACATAGATTTACTACACACAATGTTATACAGTATATAGAAGTCAGGGATACAGACAGGGCTTTGAGTTTTAGAGACAAAATAACATTTAATAATTACAGAAAATTATTACTGAGCAAGTGATGAGTGATGCGCTAAAAACATAACATTTTTTCTTTAATAAATTCAGTTCAGTTTTGAGGAAGGTCAGATGAAACAAAGAAAAAAAAAACATCACGTCATGATCCGTTTTTTATCGCCCGCAGCTTCGGAGGATCCGTTACGCTATCGGAATGTTACGCTTTTCTCATTTTATTATAAAAAGCATGCTCATTAACACAGACCTAGACACTAAGGAGAAGATTACACGCGTCTTCTATAAAAGGTAGCGCTTAATCGTTCGAGTCATCTATCAGCAAAAAGAGAGATGTTTACCGTACGTTACCGCTTTACTAAAACCGATTACATCCCTGATCGCAACTACTTTTACGTCCGAAACGCCTTCCGAACGAGAATCTTCCCTTACTTCACTTGAACAGAAGGAAATGTCGTATATGTAACGAGGGATTTAAAGCCCGTCTCCGTGGCTGCTTGTTTGGTCCAGTCCTTTATATTTTTGCTCTCTCTCTGTCTCTCTCTCTCTCTTTCGTGTACACACCGAAAGTGAGGGCTTGTAGGGGACGTACTAGTCAGCCTGCAACATCTCTTCGATCTCACGGTCCCAGTTTTCGTCTCGATTATCCGCTTCGGCTACCACCTCGTACTCCTGCAACTCCCGCTGCAGCTCTCGTTCCCACTCGGATGCGTCTTCTGACAGGGGAAGGAGAGAGAGACAGGAAGACAGTGAATTCATGGACTAGGTTTAATAACTACATAACAAGCCATGAAATCTCTCAACAACTCCTAATCTCACCATCCTCATTTTTCTTATCCAGCACCAGCTGCTCCATCTCCTTCCTCAAATCCTCCTGATTAATGTTACACGAGTCGAAGGCGTCACTCACGAATTCAGATACTCCAGGGCTGGTCGAGATCTCCTCCTCTTCATGATGCTGCAAAAAAAAAAAACAGTCATCAACAGTGACATCATAGTTTGCATACTGCAGAAAGGATTTCCATTTAGGAATATTCCTTCACTGGAGCTTTAAACCCTGTTCCAGCATGACAGAATCCCTGAGCACAAAACCCCTGATCTCCATGAAGACTATGTTCTGGTTGGAGTGAAGAGGAGGAATCCTGCACAATTTCATTTATTCCACTTCTTTCTTAACCCAAATGTAATCAAGAAGCCGGTGTGTTTCTTATCTGCTTCATGTTTGCATACACTGGAGACACTGAAAAGTGTAACAAAGGTTTGTTTTGTTTTGTGTTTTATGTAACAGCTCTGAATGATGTTTGAGCCGATCCCGGAAAACACCGGGCTGAAACACTTCCTAGAAGAGATCTTACATAAACGTATTTTGGACACCACCTTATCAGATCCATGTGTGGTTCTACTTCAAACCCCAAATTTGGAAACAGACAGTCGTTTGGAATGTCTTTACTATTATTCCGTCACTGGAAATGAGAGACTCGAACCCTATTCCAGCATGACAATATCCCTGTGCACAAAATCCACCTGATCTCTATGAAGACATGCTGTGTTCTGGATGTTTTAGAATAGAAGAACTTATATGATGTCCTGTACAGAGTCATGATTCTTTAAACCTTTTGGGATCAACTGGAACCCAGACTGAACCCCAGGACCTCCTCACCTCAAAATTCGATTTTATGGTTGAGTAATTTTATTTTACGGTAACAATATATTTTATCATATAGTTAATTAATTCGTTTATTAACTAGTTAATTATTCTGGAAAACTCAACAAAAACTAATTATTAAACGTAAAATGAAAAGAAACCTTTTTTTTTCTTAAAATGAACTTAATATGTACCTCGGTGGGTTTTGGCTTGCTGTTGATGGTCGTCGGAGGTGTTTTCGGTCTTCTGGATTCTTTAAAATA
>VCAZ01000034.1:1052500-1207500 GCA_005784505.1 Bagarius yarrelli
TCGATCACATGCTTTTAATAATAAAATTGTTTTTTTTTTTTAAATAAATGATAATATGAGAAACAGTGGAATAGTAAAACTTAATAGTTTTATTGTCTTACTAATTTGCGAAATATGTTTCATTTATTTTTAAGTAGCTTTCTTCTCTAGGGGGAGAGGCGGCACCTCAGCGCCCCCTATTGACCGGTATCACTGGTACTGAATCTCTTTATATCAAACACATGGTCTAGAACAGCGGGTCCCAACAGGCGGGCAGGGGGGGTTGCCTCGGTGAGCTTTGTGGAGGGGGTTGCACCATATTTTGAAAAGTGTTGAGCAGTGAGGAGCATTAAGAAGAACGATCATGTAGCATTAGCTAATTTTATCCATGATCCTCCGGTTGACCAAAACATGGACATATTTGTAAATTCCGGGTCGCCATGTTAGCAATACTGGAGACACAAAATGCAGGAAATAGCAAGAGCAATAACATCATTAAATGTGAAGGGGTCACACTGGTACACTGGTGTGGCTGTGGAAAGAGTGTAAATCAAAACCGAATCTTTCGTCCACAAATGACAAACTGCTCCTTTAGGAAGTGAAAGGTTTGGGAATCGAGTGTTGATGTTGATGTGATACTGAGGGGGTTTAGTGCTGTGTGTGTGTGAAGTCGACGTGTCTCTTGTGCTTCCTGCTCAAGCCGAGCTGAACCCAACACTGCTGCTTCATCATGTAAACTGATCATTAAACGAATACGAGAAACTCTTTGGTTTTTGTGAATGAATCCCGTCCACTGAATTAATTTTGCAGAAGCTTCTGCTGTTAAAGAGAAAGACCTTTTTTTTCTCTTTACTGTGTCTATAAAAACTATGTTAGTCGCCCTTTTGGGCTTTTTCCCTCTTTAATAAAAAAAAATAAAAAAAAAAAAAAGTCTACGACGCAGTAAACGAAGAATTTGTGCCACTAATCTTATATATTATAATCGTATAACGTTAAAGTGGAATGAATATATACTAATTCTTATTTATTAAAAAAAAATATTTACAGAAAATATTCATGTTCCTTTTTATTTAAAATAAAACTTATTCCATTTCTGCTATTCATTTTTGTTTGGTCTCATTTTTGCTGTTAAATCCTGTCAGTAATTTTATCATCACGCTATTATGATGTCATAATTATGTCATAGCGTCATTTTGACACTTTTGTGTAATTGTCCGTGGTTGAAAGGTGCGACTTGAGCTGAATTTACCCAACGAGACTCGCTGCGATTCGTTAAGTTAAAATGGAGAAGATGGAGAGGGGGACCGGAGGGGACCTGAGCCGGAATCGAACCCGGTCGCCGGGACGACGGCCCCTTAACCTGCTACACCACTGCGCCGCCCTATTTCAGTAACAATTTTCACTCATTGAATTAGTTTAATTCGATATTATAGAAATTGAATTACAAGAAAATTTCTGTTAACAGACAAATTAAATAAAAAAAAACCAAAACAAATGAATAATACAAACATTTTAAAGTGAAAACTAAAATATCATCAATACCATTCATAAATGCATGAATAAATAAATTCGATAGTTGCTGAGGGACCCGTATGTGTTACCGTCCGAACGCTTCTTAACACTCTAATTTCACTGGCGTTTAGTAGGAATTAGCATTCGCAGCATTTTTCAGACGCTTTTATTCAGCGACTAGCATTTCGCTGATTTTTTAATCCGACTAAGCATTTAAGGGTTAAGGGCCTTGCTCGGGGGCCCAGCAGTGGCAGCTTGGAGGTGCTGGGGATTGAAGCTACTGATTCTCTGATCATTGTACCATTAAGCTAGCACTTCCTTAACTTGTTTTGATTTTTACTTCCTGGTTCCGTGCTTTATTTAATTTATTTTATAACAATCAAAAGAAATAGAAAATAAAGAAATAAAATACTGTTCACAGGTCCAGACGGATTCGCCGACTGCTCTCTTCCCTTTACTGATTTAGTAAACAAATGATGATCGGTAAAAGCAGAGTGTAAACTCGAGCTAATATTAAGGCTGAGTTGAGGTGAGGGACGTGTCCTGGTGTCCATGAACCTGTACACTGCTACATTGTGTGTGTGTGTGTGTGTGCTCTTAGGCACTGATAATTGAGAGAAAAAAGAGTGACTGAGGACTTGTTGAAATCCATTTAGGTGTGTGTGTGTGTGTGTGTGTGTGCTACATATTTAAACAGTGTGCTGTGTGTGTATTTGTGTGTGTGATTATGTAGGTGTGTCCTTCTCGGCCAATTAGGTGAGTCCGATCTCCTCCAGAACGCTGCGTGGGGTCTCTGCTTCCTGAAAATAGTGAAAGAGTGAAATAACAGGAGCAGCATTTATCAGTGGTTTACACACACACACACACACACACACATATACAGGCTCTATCATGGCTGTGTTCCAATGCTTTAACACAGGATGTAACTGACCATCTAAAGCACCACCAAGCTGCCAATGATGGGCCCCTGAGGAAGGCCCTTCACACTTAACTTTAGTTTTAGTAATTGGAATAAATCGCTGTAGATAAGAGCGTCTGCCCAATAAACCCATAAACTTTTTTTTCCAGATTTTTTCTCACACTTGGACTCACTTTTCATCCGCGATTGTTGTGTAAAAGACAAGTGAAGATTGGAACACAACCATTTGTGCAGTTTGACGTCAAAGACTTACCTGACACTGCGAAATTTCAGGAACAAATGGGGGAGGGGGGGTGTGAGGATACACACACATACACACACGCATGAAAAGTGTGAACGAGTGTAAAGAGTGAATGAGATGCGATCAAACAGAATGTTCTGATTTTTTTTTTAGGATCCAAAAATATAGTGTGTGTGTGTGTGTGGGGGGGGGGCATGCTTCCTGACTCAGAGTCGGCTGACTCGAACAACGAGAGGACAGAATTACAGTGATGGAGATGGATGATTACACTCTCAGAAAAAAAAAGGTTTCTACACCCGTCATCAGTCACCTGGAGACAAATTGTATAGAATTTCACTATAGACAGCGAATCACCTCCATCACCATAGTAACAAGCAACGTTTCAGTTTAGTACCAGTATTTCAAAGAGTGTACGAACGAACACACACGTGGACGGATGGTGAAGAGATACACACATGGGTCGGTGAGACACCAGACAGAAACGTCAGACTTACTTTGGCGTCCTAAACATCGCGTCAAGCACAAAGTAAAAAGAAAGAAGCGTCCAATGAGAAGAGACGTGTCTGTGTAAAAGTGCGATGGCAAACCGAACGAATCTTCCAGGGTCTCGATTCAGGAATCGGTTAGTCAAAAAAAATCTAGATTCAAATCTAAATGAGAAAAAAATAATAACTCAGAATTAAAGAGAAGGAAAATTGAATCAGGTTTAGAAAAAAGGGGTCTGATTCAGAATCAACATTGGAATTAGAATCAGAGTTAAAAATTCAAATCGGGAATGAGTCAGGAAAAAAATCAGAATCAGAATCAAATCTAAATTAAAATCAGAATAAGAAATCAAAGTCAGAAAAAAATTGGAATCCAAATCAAGCTCTAAATTAGAATAAAATCAAAAATAGAGCCAGAAAAAATAAGTCAGGAAAAAAAACCCTAATTTGGAATAAAGATCTAAAATCTAGAGAAAAAGAGAAAAAAAAAATCACAAATCAGGATCAAAATCTAAACCAAATCAGAATGAAACTGTGTTAGAAAAAAATCTGAATCAAAATCAAGATCCAAATTAGAATAAAATTAAAAATTAAATCAGAATAAATCAGGAGTCAGGAGAAATTAGATCTAAATTAGAATCAAACTTGAAATAATGACATAAATCGAAATAAAGAATCAAAATCAACATTTAAATCAGAATTAAAATCAGAGATATATATATATATATATATATATATATATATATGAATCGGAATCAGAATTAGAATCTGAATTAGTTTTTCATGGTTTTACACCTTGGATTAGCCGCCAGTTTATCAAGGCACCACACATCATTTTTTTCTCCATTTTGTCTCCATTTTTTTTAAAGGATTTAAACCCATAATCTTCTAAATAGGCACCGGACATCTTAACCACTGACTTACCACATTCCCCAAATTACAGACAAATAAAAATAATAGATTCTGGTTTTTTTTCAAGAATGTGGTGCAATAAAGAGATATAATCCTAACCCTAATACATTTTTTCAAAATAGATCCATTTATACATCACTGAACTCAACCAGTTTCCACGGGTCGCGTCCCTTTCGCTCTCAGTCAGTCCAGGTTTTTGCGATTGGCACCGAACCGGTGCAGTCGTGGATTAGGGCTTTGAATCATTCATGACCCCGCTGAGCTCTGCGGCTCTTCGTCTCATCAGCAGAGCGCATTAACGCCGCTTCGGTGCTTCAGACGAGGCAGCGACCGACAGAATATTGCCGATCATTTCAAATCCACAACATCGAGGTTTTAACAGAAAGCAGAGAATTTTAATCTGATCGGTTTACCTCAGTTTTAGTTGTAAGACTGTGGTACATACCGTGATATATTTTTAAAATATGAGATGGTATCGAAATGTTTTGAGACACGACAGCCCAAGGCTGTGACTGTGTGTGCAGCCTTGTGCTGCCATCTGTTGGTGTGTCTGGAAACTTTTCGATACTTCTAAATAATTACAACCTAAAAGTTGAAAAATTGAACAAAAAAAATTGTAAACATTTATTTTTATTACATATACAGGAAGATAGGAACAAAGAGAGGGTTAAGGGCCTATCTTAGGGGCCCGAGTATTTTGTTTTGTAATTTCTAATATTTTTCATTAAAAAAATCCCAAACTGCCCTAACTATACCTCAATCAGAGCAAAGAGAGGAACACTGTGGTTGGACGTACGCTGCTGATTCTCGCACTATTTTATAGCGTTTCCGTTGCATGCGTAGTTCTGGATCCTGATTGGTCTGCAGCAGTAACAGCGATAAATCTACTTCGACTTGGCAAAAAGACAAGCACAGAATTCGTATTCTGCAGTATGAAATAACTTCCTACGACACCTGTGACTCCAAAAAAACCAGCTTTATTTAAAATCGTGAGTCAATATAAGAAAAAAAAACCACCTGCAATTAATAAAGAAATATCGTGAAGTTGATTTCGAGTCGTGGTTCCCAACCTGTTTTCCGCCTCCAACAACAGACCCTTAAAAACAAAGACACTTTTAGGAGGACCTATTTAAAAAAATATGCCAATTCATTAACATCAATTCAGCGTGTGACAATTAGTGAAAAAAAGTACATTTTTAGGTCAAATAATTTAAAAGTTAATTTTTTGGCAGCTTCTACACTGTTTTATTATGTAACAGTTTTTTACAAACAGGAAGTTTTTCTAGAAATTTCCTGTCATTGTGTTATACGAGCGGATTTTGCTTTTCCGTTGAATATCAACGCTACAACACGTTTAAAGCGATTGTTTGGTGTCATAAGCTAATTAACGGAACGCAGATTTACAGAGTGGAGCGTCACACGGCGCAGTGACGGCGAATAGAGAAAGAGACAAATCCACACGCTGAACACTGCCGGGCGATGCGGCGCGACACGGCAAATCATTTTTGTTTTGTCAGCTTTTGTCTAAAATTTTAGTGCATCTATATAAAAAAGCTGATAACTTTACACTAGCCTTTCCACGCCATCCTTGTGGCTCCCCCTAGTGGTCACACACCCCAGTTTGGGAACCACCAAAATTCTATTACTAGTCTCTCAATTAACAACAAAAAAGACAAAGTACTAATCTAAAGTTCTTGCACTGGAGACGTCTTCTATAAACGTTAAAGACAGAATAATTTTTAGTTTTAATCATTTTTGTTTTTGTACATTTCCATTATAGAGAATAAATCAACAGCCTAACAACCAATCAGGTTTCAGGATTAATAATCAAACTGGTTCCACTGTTGAATTCGTCTCTCTATTCGTCTCTATCAACTACCGGTTTTTACTAAAAACACATCAGTCACATTTACGCTTTATTATCGCTGCTAGCGCTACAACACTGTGCGCAAAGATGTAGTGTATCTTCGGCATGAGGTTGTGTGTGTGTGTGTGTGTATATATGTGTGTGTTAAAGGATAAAGCAACAAAGCGCAAAATAAATATTAGTAAATATACAAGTCTGATGATAACAGATAGAACCGTCAGTGAATAGACTACTAAACTGTAGCAGTGTGTGTGAGTGTGTGTAAAAGAGAGGGGGAATGAGAAAAGGAGAGACTGAAAGGAGAGAAAGACAGGCAGAGAGAGATAAAAGAGAGAGAGGAAAGAAGAAGAAGAGAGAGGAAGAAGAAGAGGATAGGAAGAGAAAGACAAAAAGAAAAAGAGAGAGCGAAATAGGTAGAAAAAAAGTAGTAGAAAGGAAGGGAGGGAGAGAAAGAGAGAAAAAAGAACGAGTGAGAAAGACAGACAGACAAGAAAAAAGACTAAGGCAAAGAGAGAGAGAAAGCAACAAAAGGAGGGTAAGAGGGAGAGGAACAGGAAAATAAACAGAAAGAGACAGAGAGGCAGAATGGAAAAAAAGACAAAAAGAAAGAAAGCGGTAGAAAGACAGAGAGAAAAAAAGAAAGGGACAAACAGAAAGAGAGAGAGAGAAAGAGAGAAGGAGAGTGAGAAAGAAAGAGCGAGAGTGAGAGACTTTTACGCAAGTCTGCATTTTTAAGAAGTTATATTAGTTCTATTTGCTGAGTGGATGAATGGATGGATGGATGAATGGATGGATGGATGAATGGATGGATGGATGGATAGATGGAGTTGCGAGATTCCCAGATTCCTCTCTGTTTGGCCAATTTTCCACATTTGACACAGTCAATATTAAATTCATTAAATCCAATCTAATCCAATAAAACAGTAACTGGGTTAAACAAATACCCAGTTATCAATACAGGTATCAGAGCAAACAAACAGCCACCAGGAGGCGCTCACACTGCCCTCACACAGGTGGACGAGAGATGAAGATACACACACAGAAAAAGCGAGCAGAGAAAAGTAACATGGCAATTGGAGGATAGTGAAAGTGGCACAAACCACACACACACACACACACACACATACACACACGATGACAATGAGACCCAGAGACGCTGCGTTCTGATAGGATGGCAGGACAGGAACAGCAGGCACACCGTGCAAGCGGGAGGGGCTCAGCATGCATGACGGGCAGCCACCATCAGCCAATCAGTACACAGGAACGTTAAAATATTCATGTCTGGGCTGAGGAGGAGAAAGGCACACACACGCACACACGCACACAAACACACACACACACACACACACACACACAGATCTCAAAACAGAGCAAATTAACAGATTAACTCATCATACAAAGAAAAGAAGGTAACATGCAAGAACAAGAACTACACACACACACACACACACACACTTCCCTAACCAATCAGAAAATAAAACTTCAAAACAGGACATAAAAAGCAGAATTTCATAACCTGGCATTATGACACACTCTATTACACAGGCACACACATTATGTATACACGCACACACAAACACACACACACAAGCACGTACATTATACCAAGCACGAAGCACTCAAGGGGTTCGGGCCATTTGAAGTCGGCTAAAGAGCTAAAGAGCACCAATCTAGTGTTTTTAAAGATAAAGGTAAAACCCAGCAACACACACACACACACACACACACTGACAAAAAAGCCTACAGTTTTGTGTACATTTGCAGTAATGCTGTGTTTACACCGAACACAAAGTAAATATGCATTAGGCTTGCTGCGACAGTCGGCGTTGACAGTGTTAGTGTTGTTAACACCGGTTATGTCATTTGCTCACTGTTGCCCTACAACTTGTGCGGGAGACACGACCGAGGCAAATATCGTGAATTCACCTATAGTCACGTCTTAGCATTGACTTCATATGCAGTCTAACTGCCTGAATAATTAAATCCGCGTTTGGTGTAAACACAGCGTAAGGGGATTCTGGATCAGTAATGTGGCTGCTACATTAGGACAGCGGGAATGAGTTGTGAACACACACACACACACACACACACACACACTGTGTGGACTTTAGAGGAGGGAACATAGAGCGTGTACTATATTCACCTGAGCTTCTTAACTCTGGAACAGACCAGACGCCTCGACCGAGGTGCTAGAACCCTTAACTCCTACATGGTGGACATTTTCCAACAGAAAAAAAGCTGTTACACAGGAGGCAAGTGTGTGTGTGTGTGTGACTATAGTGGCCCCAAAGTGCAAAACACTAACAAAGCGAATACTCACCTAACCCTCGATAGTCTAACCCTCGATAGTCAACTTAAATCAACTTAAATTCAGCTCAAAACAACTTTATCACCTCAAGAGCCAACTCAAACAACCTAAAGTCACCTTATAAGTCAACTCAAACCATTTTAAGTCACCTCAAGAGTCAACTCAAACAACCTAAAGTCACCTTATAAGTCAACTCAAACCACTTAAAGTCACCTCATAAGCCAACTCAAACCATTTTAAGTCACCTCAAGAGTCAACTCAAACAACCTAAAGTCACCTTATAAGTCAACTCAAACAACCTAAAGTCACCTTAGAGGGCAACCTAAATCAACTTAATGTTTAAGTATTTTATTTAGTTAATTTTGGTCATTGCAGATATTAACTGCATAATGTCTGGTATAGAATTCGTCCTGGATTGTGTAAAGCAATGAAATCCTAATTGTCTGAGCGCTAAAATCCCTGTACTGTTACACTGAGTCACAGGCTGCATCTGAAATAGTTTCTAACCTTCATCAGCATCAATACAGAAGAAATGTTGAGAACAGCTTTAACACCAACACGCACACACACACACACACACACACACACACACACACACACACACACATGACTCGTCTCCAGTAACAATATGACCCGGAGCTTAAGATTTGCTTCTATTTTTCTCATTGTCTTTTTCATGTTGCATCAAAGACTATTAAAAAAAATAATAATTCCCACAAGAATTTCTCAGAGGTCCAATTTTAATTAAGCTCCTGTGTGTGTGTGTGTGTGTGTGTTTGTGAATTGTTTCTCTGGAATTTTCTCTTTATTGCATTCGGGTTGCTGACAGATTTAGTCCTTTGAGCTGAAGAGAATTTAATTACAATATCAAAAGAGGGCAGAAAAAAGCTTTGTTTTAATGTCGGCGTGGAGGCAGTGGGGAGAGACTTTCATTGCTTTATTTGAAGATTGTAACACAAAAAATTGTGTGAAATGTAGGAGCTAGCAGAACTGAGCAAATTAACAACAAAGTACCTGAATGTAGAATAAAAAATTGTGTTTTTTGGCTTTGAACTAGCACTCTCTGGGGGCAAGAATCCAGATGTTACCTTAAGAGTCAACTCAAATCAACTAATAGTTAACTCAAATCAACTAATAGTTAACTCAGATCAACTAATAGTTAACTCAAATCAACTTAAAGTCTCCTAACAAGTTAATGCAAATCAACATAAAGTCAACTCATGGGTCAACTTAAAGCCACATCAGGAGTCAACTCAAATAAACTTCAAATGTTAACTCCAATCAACTTAGTCAAATTAAGCATCAACTCAAATCAACATGCAGTAAACTCATATCAACTCAGTCACCTCAAGTGTCAACTTAAATCAACTCAAAAGTTAACTACAATCATCTTAGTCAAAATAATCGTTAACTCAAATTAACTAAAGTCAACTTAACATCAACATACAGTAAACTCAAATCAACTTAGTCAACTCAAAAGTTAACTACAATCAACTTAGTCAAATTAAGCGTCAACTCAAATCAACATACAGTAAATTTATATCAACTTAGTCACCTCAAGTGTCAACTCAAATGAACTTACAATCAACTCAAGAGTCAATTTAATTCAACAGAGTCAACTCAAATCTATCTGATCTTAACATAAAGACAGAAACTGTAAAACTCTGCTGAATTAAAAGGACACCAGGCACGGAGAGGACAAGGATACTGAGAGGACAAGGATACTGAGAGGACAAGGGCCAAATACTGAACACTGCCCTAAAGGGGGTGCAAATGTAAAAGAAAGAGCTAGAACAAAAGAGAGAGACAGACACAAAGTGAGAAAGAGAGACAAATAGAAAAAAAGACAGAGAAAGAGAGACAGAGAGAGATGGAGAACAAGATCTTTTAGGGTGGAAATAAAAGGACAGCGTTCTGCTGAAAAGCAGTTCAAGCCGCTGGTTTTTCCATTCTGTTAGAGACACTGTAATCTTTCAGCCATGTTAGTTCAGTCATCAAGCGGTGGGTATCAAATGACAGCACAGCAAACCGGCAAACACAAACTCTCAGTGTGTCTGACTGCAGAGCCACCAGACGCCAGGAGCCCAGATGGTGAAGGTTATAGAAAAGAAAAGCCATCGCAGCGACGCGGCTTCTGCAGTCAGAACAACTGGTGTCATGCATTCACGCTCTGATCTCGTCATGCCAATGGACCAATCATATCAAGCAACTCGGGTAATTACCAATAAGCAGGAAGCGGCCGGGACTTTATAAGATCTCATCATTGGCCAAACCACCCCAGTCGTCAGTCTGGCTCTATGAACACAAAACCCACCCATTCAGATGACTGATCTTCATAAACCCACCATAAGAAGTGGCTGAACCCACCCAGTGAGAAGGCTGCTATTTTTAAACCCACCCAATGAGAAGGCTGCTCTTTGAAACCCAATGAGAAATAGGATTTCATTAATCCCACCCAAAGAAAGCGCTGATTTTTTTCAACCCACTTAATCAGATGACTGATTTCACTAAACCCACATAATAAAACATCTGATCTCACTAATCACACCCAATTAAGGGGCTAATGTCACTTAACCCATCCAATCAGATGACTTCTTAAACTCACCCAATAAAAGGTCTGATCTTACTAAACCAGCCCAAAAAACATCCAATCACATGACTGATATAAACAGTTACCAAAAAATACATATATAATTCAGTGTACAATAAAAAAAAATACATTTACTATTAAGAATTTTTGCACTAAACAATTTATAGCCTGTTGTCTGTAGTTTTTGGTTGCCAAGCAACATAACAGGCTAAGATTAAAGTTCCCGTGGCCAGAAAAGTGGATTATGTGGAAAGGTATTATTGGCTTAAAACCTGGAGACTTTAATACAGAATGACATTATTGTGTTTGGGTTTGTGTATAAAAAAAATGACAGATTCTGGTTTGTTTTGTCTGAAACCGATGACCTTTTTAACGGCGCTGTAAAGTAACTTGTACAGTGGTATTACATGCGCACAACGTTCTGCTTTGGAGCTTCAGTGGGCTTCTGGGAAAAACATGTCCAGCCATGCTCATCTACACTAGAGAACCATAGGACCGGTCTCAGGTGCGCAGACATTTCAAGGTCAACGTCTATTAACAGAGCTGACAGAAATCCGCCTGTCGTTCCATGGAGCTGTGAGTGAGCGTGAGTGGCTAAAGGTGATTGGCTGAAAGCTTTTTCTCTTTCTGTCACATTTGGGTCACGGGCTAAGCGTGTAGCTGCTGCACACAACACGGCTTTGTTTCCCGTCAGTTCTTTCTCCTGTCACTACGCATTCCTGAAATGGGCATCATGTGATCTGTTGAAGCGTTCTGGGACCGGGTCTCGCAGTGGCCGACCGGGGTTTAAGGTTATAATGTGATTACATCCATTCTACAGTGAAACAGGGCTTCCGTATAAACTGGTGGTAACCAGAATTAGTAATAAATAAATAAATAAATAAAATAACATGATGTAACATCAGTCGGGTTGCAAAGTTCTGGTAATTTTCCATGAGAATTAGGAGAAATATAAGAAAATTAGGATCAATATATGTATATTATATATATATATATATATATATATATATATATATATATATATAAGATGTAATTTTAAAAATGCGTATTAGTTCGCTTAAATTTTAGCTTATGACCAAACAAAATATTTACGTTTCTTTTTATATACAGTTTATATAAATTTGCTCGAATAATTTAAAGAAATTCCTGTCACGTCCCCTAATGACGTTCCCATGAAAAGTTTCTGGGAAATTAATAAAAAATTTCAGCATCTTTGCAACCTTAAACATTAGTAGCTAATATGTACATGTAACTCATAGAAGTTTAACATATCGCCTGGGTTTTGTGTATTGCTCTAAAACAACATTGTCTAATTGGTGTGTTTGGGCATCGAACCACAAATTCAATACACTGATTTATAAAGTGTTACGTTCAGAAGAGTTTTTCCATATGCCAGCAACATTCAACATTTTATTTTTAAAATAAAAATTCTTGCTCTACAGCGCCACACTGGTTAAACCGCGCTATTGCAGGCTTTTACAGTGGGTCATACGAAATCAAAGGACTATAGGACAACAAAAATATATTTTATTGTCGAGGTTATCGATAGTGTTGACTAATTGATTCGTGGTTAAAAATATAGAAAATATCAGAGCTTTTTAACAGTCGGTGATTCTGAAAAAATTCTTGATTTTTTGTTGTATTAATGTTACAAGCGAGAAATATTTAAAAGGAATTATGTTTTTTAGATATAAATTATAAAACAGTGAACGCATCAAAAAAAAAAAAAAAAGGTTCAATAATAAAGTTTTTTTTGCTGTGGTGCTGCATAAGAGGAATAAAACACATCGACTTTGTGCCTATTCACCCCTCAACCCAACCAACCCCATCCACCATGTTTGATTCCTCACTATTCATCCCCTAAAGTGCAGCGTTGCTCCTGGCATGTGGCCGCCTCCTCATTAGATAGTCAGCGTTCTACTGACACAAAGCTTTGGACTACAGCAGAGGGAACTACAGTCTGATTGGGTTTCCTACTCAATAATCAATTCCACCGTACCTGGCAAGAAGCGGATCTGAAAATCAAGAGTCTGTAAAGAAAAAATAAATAAAATAAATAAAAAAAAAGAGATGAGAAAGAAAGAAAAAAAGAAATCAAGCCAAGTGGAAACAAAGAGACAAAGCAATTCCGTGCTGAATAAAGCCTGCTAACAATAGACAAGAAATAAAAAAAAAAAAGAAAGGGAAAGAAAGAAAGAAAGCTGGCGACAGCGTCTGAAATGTCAACACTAATTACTGCGCTGATATAAAGAGCGGCTGCGACGTCTCGCGCCGCTACTGTAGAAACGTATATATACGCAATAATATCTATTTCTGTTATCGGTGTGTGCGCTTAATAAAAGACTGCGGAGTAATAAACACTGTTCACACTGCACTGCGATTTATTCAAGCCGTTTATCCAAGCAGCTTGGTGGACAACCGGTGGCCGTGCCGGAGCTTGGAGTGACCCAGATGGAGTGGCTTTAATTTTGTTCAGCACTTTCTTATAGAATAAAAATAAAGGAAAACATATCTGGTGTCAGATAAAATGTGTGTCTCAAATCACATACTGACCTACAGACATGAACGATCCTTTATTTATAGTAATAACATTATATATAGGATGCAGATTGAGACACAGAGAGAAATGTGTGTGTGTGTGAGTGTGTGTGTAGCGCATAAATCTTCACCAGCTCCAAACCTGCTGCTGTAAGCCCCAAAACACTACATACAAATGGAGAGAAAAAAAGTGTGTGTGAGTGATAATGTAGGTGTTTGAGTGTGTGTGCACATTTTAAAGCTCCTCCAGGCTGCTAAAAAATACTCTCCCTTTTGAGGAGAAAATAACACCATAAACAGCACAAGAGAGAAAGGAAGTGAAAAGAAAAATATGGGGTGTTGTAAACAGCTGAATGGGTGGAAAACACCTGTATTGGCATCCGACTGAAAGGAAAAGCTGTTGGTAAATGCAAATTACAGTATACTCACAGAAATAGAGGGTGCTATTATTTTTGCACCTACACACTTGCAACCTTATTCTACCTTTCAGTGTGTGGCGTCGGCTGGTGCGAGTGTATCATGTAAAGAGGCGTTTTTCCTCATCTTTATCTCCTGGCAACTAGTAAATCTTTCAACTTGTAGAGATTCCATTCATCGAAATGAATCGATTCTGTGAACTGAATCAGTGATCCAGATGCTAGTTTAGATATTGATGTTATATTTAGGTTACTTTTCCCTGTTTTTATATAGTTTTTATATCGTTTTTTCGTTAAAACAACACTTTGAGAAGTCTTTTTTCCTGAAAGCCATACAATTCTAACGGATTAGAACTAAAAAGTGATTTAGTGGCTGAGGAAAAAAAAAACATCAGCAGGTCTAAAAGCCAAATTCTTAAAAGCTTATTTTATGTTTTTTCCACTAATGCACGGATTTAAGGGATTATCTTTGGATCCGGCAGTCAGAGAACCGAGTCATGTACAAAATAAAATATATACGATGTACAGAAAAATATTATCAAAACCACTTCCTGCTTTAAGTAGCACATTGGTCTGGACTATCATGTAGCACCCTTACGTACCCAGCAATAATTGTGAACCTACTCCGACTCGACTAGGATCTGCCCAGGGGTGGTCCTGCTGGTGTTTATTGATTTACCTCCTGCAGCAGGTCTGCCTGTTCGATAGCCTTCAAAACATTCTTCTTGGACGTCTCTTGTGCTTCTCCACCCAGAAGGAACTCGTCCAGGATAAAGTAAGCTTTCTCAAAGTTGAAGATAATGTCCAGCTCACACACCTGCACCAAAAAGAAAAAACATTTTATACCACACACATTTTTCACAGATATATTTATTAATGAATTTTTGTTGCATAAAGAACAGGAAAGACACCTACGCTGCCAAAATACTTATCCAAAAGCTCCACGTAGCGATGGATGATCTCCAGGGTGATCAGCTCGTTATCCTGGTCCTCGATGGCACAGCAGAAATACAGACTAGCGTATCTGTGATTAGCAAAAGCATAAAAAAACCACATGACTCAACACACCTTTAAGTTTTAAATATACCTAGCAAGATCTTGATTAGTTGATGCAAGTGTGTTTAATTAGAGGTGGAGCTACACTCTGAAGGACACCAGGACCCCCATGTCTGAGTTTGGACATCCCTGTTCTGAGCCAAAGAATTATTATCCTTTTAAGGCTTACTTTAAATCCATGCTTCTCTTGTTCTACCACATGACCAGGGATTCTCAGAACGTGCTACCACCAGGGATAGAAATGTAGCAACTTCAGCAAATTCTTGGCTGATAAAGAGAAAAAAAGTTTTCTCTCCTGCTCAAATTTCTTTGTTCCAGGTGAGGTACACACACTCAGATTTGTGTCTTCTTTCTCACTTTTCTCTAATAATATATATAGAATGTAGGATTTGCTGAGCGAGCGTTTGCTCTCCTTTGAAATGATGTAGCACTGTATAAGAGGAATGCCGGCGCGTTCGCCTTGTCAGCCTCCCACTTTTTTAATGAAGGACTCATGCAGAATCTGAATGACGGAACGCAGTGCTGCTGCGGCGGACGCATTTTTCCCCCCAGTTCTGCTGTTCTACCTGGCTTTGCAAAATGCTGACAGCAGGTGATTAATTGTTTACATGCCGCGAGGCGCTAAAGACTGCAGAAACGATTTCTGTGGCCCTGGAGGACCACATCGATGTTTCTTTCCCCGCTACAACATGCTCAATTCAACCTGTTAGCTAAATTATCGACCGCTTTATTAACCAGCCATGTGGGAAAAGGGGAAAATAACTGAAGGCATCTCATCTATTGGTGGGATTTCTAGATTTTTGTTATGTAGAGTGTTGTTTGGTGCAGCAACAACATTCTCATTTGCTGTTAATTTATTCCTGTCATTTGGTGTATTCTATGTATCGCAATGTGGAAAACAGCAAGAGTGTCAACTTTGTCAGGACACTGCATTAACTATGGCAAAGAGAACTATTGCATTCGAAGAAGCAACTAAAGTCGGTAGTCTGATATTATTTTGTGTACATAAAGACTGAGCAGGGCGTCACTGAGCACCCGCGAGACCACCGCTCAACTTTGCATGCTCGAGTAAAGGTAACGCATCATAGCGGGGTTAAATTACAGGGCAAATTAACTAATTTGGACATGAAATTATTTAATGCAGGGGTGTCCAAAGTCCAGCTATGATAATTGTGAATATTCCAAAATCTATTGTTTATTTATAGCGACTTTTGATGCAATTTCAACAGTTTCACTTGGTGCAACAACATCATTTGGTGCAACAGCAAAATGTCACTTGGTGCAACCCATTTTTATTGCCATTCGGTGTAATTAAAGTAATGTAATCTGGTGTAATAGTATTAGTGGCAATTGTTGTCATGTGGTGCAAACTCAACATAAGACTATAGTCTTTATTTGTAACATGTTTACATTTTTTGCAACATTTACAGTGTCATTTGGTACAACTCCAAAAGTGTCATTTGTGTAATATGAGTAATATAATCTGGGGAAATACCAACAGTGTCATGTGGTGTATATAGAATTTCATTTGGAAAAATACCAACAGTAACATGAGTAAGGTCATTTGATGTTATATGAGAAATCTAATCTGGACAAATACTAACAGTTCCATGTGATGCAACACCAACAGTGACCGTCGGTACAGTGTCATTTGGCCTTTAGTTCATAATCATGAACTATTTTGTAGTTGTACTGTATGATCATTAACCCAATCCTGTACAGTTTAAACATTCTGCAAAGTGTGCACACTACTATTCTGGATCAGTGGTGTTGGACTGCTAATCAAAAGGTCATGTGTTCAAAACCCAGCACCATCAAGCTGCCACTGCTGGGCTCCTGCGAGGATAAATCGCTCTGGATAAGGACGTCTCTATACTTATATTATACAACTTTCTAGAGAAAGCGCTTAACATGTTGTATTGTCCTCCGGAGGGTTTCCAACTGCACTCCCTTTAAATATTCACCCAAGTTTAATCATCTCTTGGAAGTTGTTGCCCTCTGAGACCAACTCCGCCAACGCTGTTCATGTCCCCAGATGTTACTAAATAATCCATCTGAAACTAAGCTCGAATTCAGGTACCTAACGAAACCCAAGAAACGAGCGGAAAAGGCAGTGTTAGTTTAGAGATCGATGACTTGAGCAGTTCAGTCTCAGACTGGGACACCTGTAGTCGATATCAGAGTAAATGAGTTCTAACACCAAGGTTTGTCTTGTACGGAGCCCAGAATGCATCAGAATTAATCGATTATTTTTACAACGAGAGAAGTGTTGAGGGAGAGAGAAAACCACAGAGGAAGATGAACAAACACACACACTGTATGATTCTCGATGTTGGGGCTCAGTGGTTAAGGTGTTGGATGGTTGAATTCCCAGCACCAAGCTGCCACGGCTGGGTTTTTGAACAAGACCCTTCTTTAATGTCTACCCCCGCCTGATGCTTCCAGCTCTTTCACAGGGTTTGGGACATCAGCGATGCAGAAACATCAGCGATGCAGAAACATCAGCGATGCAGAAAAATAAACCAGACGACAAGATTTACACTTCTATCACTTTTCGAGTGATTCGTTGTAATTTCCATGGAGAGTAACGGAGGAGTGTCACACAGCCAGGCGGTAAAGCAGCACCTCTGCGGCGAATGCGGAATAAAACAGAAGTGTGTCCTCTGGATACTGGAAACAGCATTGCGAGACGTTGCATCCGGTCTCTCTTACTAATTGATCTGACACGCAGTGCTGCCACGCTGTCTGATTCACCGTCTCTAATCTGGACCCGCACAGCCTTCTGATGGCAATCTGGCATCATATCTGTCTCTCAACATCCAGACTTGTTTTTACATCACATACACAGTGTAACAGTGTAATTACACTAAGTTAACACACTCTTATAGAGCCATAAACCTAATACTCTTTAGAAAGCTTTGACGGTTCCAACAGTTTATGTTAATATGTACACAAAAATACATATTTAGATTTAGACTTTAATGAGAAAGACTGAAACCACAGCTGCAATGGAAAATTCCCTGAGAAGCAACAAGAAAGAAACATTGAGAAGAACCAAAGTCAAAAACTCTCACTAAGGTTAGCTAAGATTTAGTCTCAGATTCTGATGTTATGCCCACAAAATGTTATCCGAACATCTGGTGCAGATGGCACACAAATTAGGAACTTCAGGAGCCATGAAGGAATAATCTAATTGGTTGGATTCTACCGAAATTCTAGGAGACGTGCATGTTCAAAGTTGTGGAAGAAGAAAGCTGTCGTGTGGACCTGGGTGGAATAATAAATTCTGCTATGAGTCTAAACCTTATGTCATCAGTCAGAGGCTCTGGCAGAACTGCCAAAACCAAAGGGGAAGTGGTAGCACGGTACTGGAACGGAAATTGTGGGTTCAAGCACCACCACCAAGCTGCCTCAACACCTCAGCTGGATAAAATTATAAGACAAATGTCAATCTCTCTGAAATTGCCAAATGCCAAAAATGTAAATGTGAGACTAGCTAAGATTCCGGCCTGGTTATGGAACTGGTTATGTTCTTAAGGTTCTCGGAATTCCATAAATGAGTTTAGATATTGTACTAGACAAGCACTGCTTTCAGAAAAGACATCGATTTGATTCCAGTAGGACCTGCTTAAGGGCCCAACAGTGGCAGTTCTGAGAATCCTAATTTATTTTTTTTTGTTTCTGTGCAGAACATTAACGACTCAGTTGTTCAGACACAGCCTAACAATCAGCTCAGTTGAGGACAAAAACATCAGGTCGGAGATCAAAGGATCAGCAGAGCCTAATCACGGAGAGCAGGAATGAGCAGTTCTGAGAAAAGCAAGTCCGATTAAGAAGCAGGGGGGCAGAAAAGGCTCATTACAGTGTGTGATGGAGGATTTCTACAGCACAGGAACTTTCTAACAAGAGAACAATGATGAGCAGACTTTGAAGACTTGAAAAACTCAGCTTTGTCTGGATGAGGATTCTCAGTTTTTTTATCTTGTTTTTATTCCAGCTGGGGGTGTATTCTTTCTTGTTCTCCGAATCTATCATGACAGTCGTTTCTTCTTAGAAACAGGGCCTTTTTTTAACACTCTCTTTGTCACACCTCTCACAATTCCTACTCATCCCTTTATCTGAGAGGATGTTGTTTTGTTACCTTTTTGGTTACCATGGAGGTATAGTCAAGGTATCACAAATACACACACATACGAACACACACACACAAAAACACACAGTACCCGGCAAAGGCAGAGCGTAATTGCTTTTTTGCATTGTCACCATCACTGTGCCCTGAACACCTTACATGCCCTCAATGCAGGAAACAAAGTTAAAATCTTTTTAGTTTTTGGCCAGACAGGGTTTCCTCTTATGATCTATGATGTAAAAAAAAAAAAAACATAAAGATTTTTTTCTAGTTCACTTTGCAACAGTAGTGTTGTCATTTGGTGCAACTCCAGAACTGTCCTTTGATGCACTTTCAACAGTGTCCTTTGGTGCAACCCTTCTATTGTCTTTTCATGTAATATTAAAAATCTAATATAAGGAAATACTAACAGTGTCATTTGGTGCAACCGTTGTATCGTCTTTTGGTGTAAAATTCAGAATCTAATTTGGGAAAATACAAACAGTGTCATTTGGTGCAACTCCAACAGTGTCATTTGGTGCAACTCCAACAGTGTCATTTGGTTTAACTGTTGTATCGACTTTTCGTGTAAAATTAGGAATCTACTTTGGGAAAATAGCAACAGTGTCATTTTGTGCAACTTCAACAGTGTCATTTGGTGCAACCTTTTTATTACCTTTGGGTGTAATATTAGAAATCTAATTAGGGAATTAACAACAGTGTCATTTGGTGCAACTTCATTAGTGTCATTTGGTGCAACCCGTCTATTGCCTTTGGGTGTAAAATTATAAATCTAACTGGGAAATCACCAACAGTGTCATTTGGTGCAACTCCAACAGTGTCATTTGGTATAACGCTTTTATCACATTTTGGTGTAATATTAGAAATCTAATTAGGGATTAACCAGCAGCGTCATTTGGTACAATTACAAAAGTTTGAAATTGCACGCCTCAAGTCCCGTAATGCAGTAAGCTAATTAAAAATCTTTTCAGTATTAGTCAGGCAGATTTGTGCTCTTATCACGTGTTATAAAAAACCCGAATATATCATTAGATTACCCCAGGAAAGGCAAACGAAGCACGTCTGAAGATCCAACTTTATACCAAGTTCACTTAATATCTGTGGGCGATGGAAATTCAGTGCCAATTCTGGCTATATATGCTAACTAAAAGTTGCTCAGTGTTTCACATTAATTCACAATATGAATCCAAACCTTAATAAGAAACCAACCTTAAGCATTAATTTAGCTTTGATCCTTACGCTGCAAAATGATCTAAAGGAACAGTTATATAACGTGTCCCGCAATTCCGCGTTTACATTTTCCTGATCGCTTCCAACATACTTTATATCTGATGTTCACACGGAATGACACTAAATTACGTCCTGAGGCTCATATGGCAGATTTGGCTCTAAACATTTTAAACAGCAGACATACAGATTACACACATGTCTGAACATCAGGAGAGCGTCTGATGATCTAAACACGCTAATAATCTCTATGCTAAACTGGTAGCGGCATGTCTTTCTGTCTTATTGTTGTGAAGGTAAAGTATTGCACTCTGGTCATCCCAAACGTCCCGGCTGATTGATTAATGTTGAGATGGAGGCTGAAATTGTGCGCTCTGATGTCAAACTGTCACTTTAGGGTTTGTGGTTATTTGTTAAAGTCCAGACTAGTCGTTTCTGGGGGTCAGCAGGAACACCTGCTTTAAATGAGTACGGATAAGGGAAAAAGTGTGTGTGAGAGAAAGTAAGAGACTCTTTTAAACAGATGTTCAAGGTGACCATCGAAACTATTAGCTCACAATCCTGATTAAATCTCTCATTAATTAAAAAAAAAAACCCTTGACATATTTATCAGATCTTCTCGTCCCACAGATCTTAATGTACGGATCGTTCTTGCATACTAACGTCATCATCAGTCGTCGTCAGATTCAAACAAGCGTTCTGGCTTGGGTCTTTTCCAGTCCCACACCACTCACTCTCCCCCCTGTTTAATCTCTGTCCCATAGAAGGAACAACCTTTTTTGCTGAAGCTACTTTCCACCATTTTGATGCGAATATGACGCGTCATCTCTAGTTTCATTCATTTATTCATCCATCTTCTATACCCGCTTATTCGGGTCATGGTGGATCTGCTGGAGTCGATCCCAGCCGTCTCTGAAAGGATGAAAGGCAGATGGGGTACACCCTGGACAGGTCACCAGTCCATCACAGGGACACACACACACACTTACACTCACTCCTATGGGCAATTTAGAATCACCAATCAATCTAACATACATGTTTTTGGACTGTGGGAGGAAACCGGAGAACCCGGAGTAAAACACACACAAGCACGGGGAGAAACATGCAAACTCCACACAGAAAGACCCCTGCAGGGGAATTGAACCCGGGTGAGGCAACCGTGCTAACCACTAAGCTGCGCATCTCTAATTTTAATCTCACTTTCCATATTTTTACTGCGGTTCTTAGTCGTGACCTTTGCTAGCTCAGAACCAAGTCTGCTATCGTGTTTCTGTGTGTTCTTCTGTCATTCTTTTGCTAGTCTGTCTCTTCTAAGGTCATTGTGTTTCTTCACTCAACCAACCCCATCAGCTACCATGGCAACCGGGCTACATTAAATATTCTAATTTGCTCCTCTGACGGTGCAATCAGACGAGCGCCTTTGCTTAACCCGGGATTCCTATCTGTGTGTTAATGAGGCCGCCCAAAACGGGGGCGGATTAGGAATTCCCTGCTTTGAGGGCAGTGGAGCTTTGTCTCGAACGGCTCACAGGGAGCGGAGTGGTGTGGGGTGGGGTGGGGGGGATGGCGGGTGTGGCAATGCATGTGTTCAGCTGGAAACATTTGCCAACCATCTTCCTCACTGTACAACACAGTGCAATTAGTAACTCCGCTGGTTGATTCAGTAACGCCCTGAGCAGCGGATCTGGTGGTATGTGGTCAGACAGGCATGTGTGGGCTTTTACCGCTTACTGACCTTTTGTAAACAATCTTGAGGTCTCTCCATTCCAGGAAGCTACACATCTTAGGCTTTCGTGCCAGGACGGTCTGTACCAGCTCACGTGTGATCTTCTTCTTCTCCTTGTCAGACAGTGGAACGTACCATTTTTGCAGGCGCAGCTTGCCTTGCCTGCTAAAGAGCAGCATGAACCGCATCTAAGCAAAAAGAAACGAGAGAAAATATAGAAATGCTCGAGGAGGAAACCTGGATAGCATTTCCGCTCATCCAATTAGCATTAGAGGGACGCCATAGTGCTTTCGTGATCTTCTAAGAACAAATTATTCCAAACACAAAATTTTCTTATTTATTTGATTTGCTTCTGGTGGAGAAGAAGCAAAACTGCAATTGTGGTGTTATTGACTGAACCTTTTCCTCCGACAGTCAAGCTGGAACTATGGTAAAATCTGATACCTGGAACTTCCTTCCTTTTTTTTTCCCACAAATTTAACCAGAGTGTGTGTGAGACATAAAAATAAAGGAACATGAAAAAAGAATTTCTGAAGTGGTGGCACCCTGGTGAAGGTGTTGGAACTGCTAATCGGAAGATTGTGGATTTAACTGCAAGTACCACCAAAATACCACTGCTGGGCCCCTAAGCGAGGCCCTTAACCCTTAACAAAATAAGTCGCTCTGGATAAAGAAGAAATGCTAAGTAAACGTTGCTAAACACTTTATGACAAACCCCAGTTGGAGCGCCGCCGGATGGATAATCGACTAAATCAATATTGATAGAACCAACAAGTCAAACTGCAAGACACTCTACAGACAAACACACCAAAGCAAACACTCCTCACTGGCTTTTTTTTCGTTTTTCCGAACATTTTTATAGTCTTTAATAAATAAAAGTCGAATTTTACAGTCTCTCAGTTTCACGATACTAAAAAAAAAATTTGATTAAAATTCAATTTCTATCTATTGCAATATATTTGTAGAAACCGGTTTCACGGCGCAGGAAATGCGACGGCAATAAAAATCGGTCTTTTTTTTTGGGTGGTGTATAAAATCTGAACGTCACACACTGCGTGATTATTTTTAGGAAAGTCGAGTTAGAGGTTGACAATGACAGCGTGATAAATACTGACAGCGCAAGAAAACATGCGACAAAAAGGAACCGAACTTTATTAGGAAATGTGTTTTTGTTGCCTTCTTCTGCTTTCATTAGGATGTGTGTTGTGCAAAAAACCCCCCAAAACACAATAATGTTACCATTATGTTACTTAATAATAATTTAATTAAATATAAAACTAATTATTACTATATATTAAAACTGGGCTGTGTAAGATGACACTATAGAAGTGTTATAACATGTTTATATAAAATATAATACACACTTTTAGGAATGTTGTGCTTTTTTTTTTAAAGTGATCATTTGAATGTTAGTAAAATTTTCGACCCCAATATTTGTTTATTTATTGTTCTGTTCAATTATTATTATTATTATTATTATTATATATAAAAAATTAAACACATGATTAAACTTCTGTTAACTCATTCTATAAATTGTGGAATCCTATCCTTTGTTTTTTGTTGAAACTCTACCCTCATTAGAGATTTGACCTGCACCACACACACACACACACACACACCACACACACACACACACACACTGGTGTTCTGGTTTCTTACCATTTGCCTGATAAAAAAAAAAAAAGCAAATATTGTCATTTTGCAATCTGTCTAATAAAAATACTGGCGGCACCCACATGCTCCTCCGACGACCAGGGTTTGATACCCCCCACTACAACACCCCACCCCACCCCACCCTCTATCTATCTATCTATCCCATTCCATCCCTCTGTTTATTCAATAAAGGCAAAAAAAAGGCCCCCAAAATATAAAAAATAATAATAAATTGAATAAGTGCTGTTATAAAGGATGGTACATGTTTGTACACACACAATTTCTACATCAGTGTAAAATGCAGTGCAGGCGACACATCCTGTGGAATAAAAATATAACAAATGGACATTTTAGTATTTTTGTAATTGGATTAGATTGAGATAAAGATTAAAATCAAGAAAGAAATTAAAAAGAAATAAAGTAATAATCAACATTACAAACCCAAGACGGCTTCATTTAGCTATTATTATTTAATAATAATATTTATTATTACTTATTATTGTTATTATTACACCCCGTTCTATATTTATTATTATTATTATTGTTATTATTATTATTTATTTTATTATTATGATTATTATAGTAAGCACAGTGAAATAACCCTCGGGTCTCAGGTTCCGTCTATCTCTTGTATCTCTGTTACTTTTGACAAGCGACACTGGATCAGTTTGCAAAACACACGCGCACACACACACACACACACACACACACACACACACACACACACACACCTACAGCTTGTTTTATTCCCTAAAGCAATAGCGAATATTTACCCAGACACGACATACTGTACCTTTATTTCTCGCTCAAATATAAATCAATTTTCCTCCCGAAACCGCGTGGAGCATCAGAAAGAGAGTTTAACGGATCAGCCCTCTGTGTGCGCGCGTGTGTGTGTGTGTGTGTGTGTGTGTGTGTGTAAATGTGCGCGAGTTTTTCCTCTTCTCAGTTCTCTCTCTGACAGATACACAGAACTGTCCCATTTCTCATTGGTTTAAAGATTTGTTTAGAGGAACGCTATTCGCTAGGAAAAATCCGTTATCTCCGCCCATACTACAGGATTAAACATCTGATTGGTTAGTTTGTGCGTCAGTTATATCCGGGTCTTTGTAACTCCTCCCCCTTTAAGCGACGCTTGGAGGATAATGAGCAGGGTTTGATGGAGATTCTGTGTTATAATGCAAAGCGGAGCCTGGAGAAATTAATTATTAATAAATAAATTATAAATTCCTCTATTTCAGATAAAGGTTACAGGATATCCTGTAGGGACACAGGGCGAATTTTGTAATCAGAGAAGGAAGAACCCGTGTTTTACGCATTGCGAAAAGCTTATTAAACATTGGGTTCTTCTGTTAAACTGATGTTTCTTGTAAAAAAAAAAAAAAAAAATCAACCCATAAAATTAAGACTTTATTTAAGCAGAATTAATTTAATCCTAATTTTGCAAACACGTCATTAAAAATGTACAAAAAAAGGGATCGTTGCGCCATCTAGTGTTACATTCTAGCTTTACCATCATGGTATTTATTGCAGGAACTGAACCCTGCAAGTGTTTCTCTCCCACACGACCAGAAATAAAATTAATTCTACCTTAAAGCTGTAATTTAAACCGTGGGTGAACAGAAATATTCGAGTTGAAGCCCAAGCACCTTTAAATGCCACTGTTGGGGCCCTTAAGCAAGGCCCTTAACCCACTTCCTGCTCCAGGAAATAAACAAAATTCACTGTCTATGTAGATGGGGCAAATAAAAGCTTGATTTCTATTCTAAATGAAGGTCCAGCACTCTAAACAGCAACTAGTCAGGTTAGTGAGGGTAAATATCTGCCTACAGGACAGTGAATTCCCCACCACCACCACATATTCCATCTAAGAAGGTTGGGGGTCAGAGCACAGGGTCAGCGATGATACAGCACCCCTGGAGCAGGAAGGGTTAAATGTCTTACTCAGGGACTAAACAGTGGCTGTGATGTTGGGGCTTGAACCCCTGTCCTCTAATAAACTCAGCATCTTAATTTGAGCCACCACTGCCCCATGCCTTAGTCATGCTGGTGTGCAGGGTTCGAGTCCCTGCTGATAGGAGTAAGAAGACACTTTAAGGAGCTGGTTGATTGGTTTAATTTCCAGCACTACCAGCTGCCACTGCTGGGGCACAAAGCAACTGCTCAGCTGGATAAATGAAAGTTGCTCCGTTTAGGGGCAACTGCGAAATGCAGGAAGTGTAACAGTGACCTGCGGCTCAAAGTGTGGAAAGGGTCACAGCAGCGTGATGCTTGAACCGGCTGCAGGAATACATCACACACCACCTGTCCATCCAGAGCCTTCAAAATGTCTGCTGGGTTTCTAGCTACAGATCACACTTATTTTACTTATTTTAAATATACCAAATCTATCACAAGTAAAAGGAATCATTTCTATTAGAATAAAATAATTTTTATTTACATTACAAAAACAAAACGTGTTTAAAAAAGTTACAAAAAAGAAAGTTAAGGGTCAGTGCGCATGCGCCGCTGTCCTCTGCGTAACCTTCCTGAGTTTGCGCACAGCACTGCACACCTCGCGCTGGGTGATGGTGCCGCGCCGGTTCAATTTGGCAAGACGAGCGGCTTCCGTACCAATGCGCGTGCACAGCTCGGCGCGCAGCCATCCGGGGACCAAAACGGTGTCTTTCACAGCCGGGCTCGCCTTTAGCAAGAAAAAGAAGAGGAGGGATGAGGGCAAGAGGGCAATTACTGTACCATTATGCGCAAATTATAAGTGCGCATGTAAGGCACACAAACGAAACAGAAAAAAGACGCACCTTGTTAATTCTGTAAATATAATTGCAGTAAGCTGTGATTGGTCTGCGCGCTTTTCTGCTCGCGCGTTTCGGCTTCTTTAGATCTGCTCGAGTTTTCATCCTCAAATCTTCTCCAAGCCGCTCCAGAAAAGTTCTGTTTAAACCAAAACCTCCACCACCGGTTTGCCTTTGTTTCCTGCTGCACAGGTGCGTCAGATCCTCTTTTATACACCTGCGCTGATTGAGTGGGCGGAGCTTCAGGGTTTACACCGCTAATTAAACCGTTTCATTTTATTCCCTTATATAATCTTAATTTAATAAAGGATTCCGTTTTTTCTTTATTTCTGCTTTTGGTTTAATTATATGAGACTTATTATTATTTCCATCACATGTGTGTCTGTTTAAATCTCATCTCTGGATCTTCAATAAGATCTCATTTTGTAGGATTTATTTACTAATACTATTAAGTGTGTGTTTGCATGTGTGTGTGTGTGTGTGTGTGTGTTCATTTTGTACTATTTTAACTCAAGAAAAATCTTTGACATGAATGAAACATGAGATTATTTATTCGTCCGTGTGTGTGTGTGTGTGTGTGTGTGTGTGTGTGTGTGTGTGTGTGTGTAGAATGCGGATCTTCACCCTACTCTTTAGGTCCACGCTATGTTAGATTACAAGCTGAATTGATGTCATTTGCATAAAATATAATCAGGATCCGGATCATGAAACTGGAGCTGCTGAATAAATTCAACACTTTCACTTCAAACGGCACATGATAATGAATGTCACACAGCCTGAATATTTATTCCTGACAATGACCGTGCAACGAGAGACAGAGACACAAAGACACCGAAAGAGACAGAGAGAGACACTGACAGAGACACAGAGAGAGACAGAGACAAAGAGAAACACTGACAGAGAGAGAGACAGAAAGAAAGACACAGAGAGGCAGACACTGAGAAAGACAGAGAAACAGGAAGAGAGAAACACAGAAAGAGAGAGACAGACAGAGGGAGACAAAGAAAAAGAGACAGAAAGAGAGGCACAGAGACACACACATAAAGAGACACAAAAAGAGAGAGAGAGACACAGAGAAAGAGACAAAGAGAGAGAGACAGACAGACACTGAGACACAGAAAAACAGAGAGATAGACACAGAGAGACACTGAGAGAGACAAAAAAAAGACAGAGAGAGAGAGACACACACACAGAGAGACACAGAGAGACAGAAAGCATATAGTTTTATTTACGCTGATGGGATAAAAAAAAACACGATTTCCTCTTTGGTTGAAATGAAAATAAAGTCCACAAGGTTTATTGAGAGATCACTGTCCATAACAGGTGTAAACAGGAAACAGTTTTGAGAACCGGACGTCTCCCTATTCTCACCGTTTATCCCCCCCCCCAGAACGAATAACCGCCGCTGCAGATGAAACGTTAACGATCTACCGAATGCTACCGTGATGTTCTACGAGACCAAACGTTTGTCTAATTCCTCGATCGGAACTGCTGAACTTAAGAAAAATAAAACAAATACTCACACGTTAGTATTAACGTCGTTATATCCGGTCTACAGTGGACCCACAAACCCCCACCACCCCCGGCCCAATACACACATAAATACCCTCCCCCCTCCCCCCCATTTCCCCAATCCCCCTCTAACAGAGACAAGAGTTCCACTGTTATTCTGCAGTACCTGGAATAATATAAATATTTACTGCATATATCACAAATACGATATACAAAAGACGCCTAAGTTCAGGCTGTTACTCCCAGTTACACGTCGGGTTATTACTGTACACTGTGTCTGAAAATACTCGGCACACCGCGTGAAGAGACAGAAGCTTCTTTTTATCGTCTAGTTGGGTAAAGTGCAGCGATTTGTATTGTGTGTGTTTTTGAAGGGAATTAAGGCTATAGACTCTCGGCGGTGTTTCATAGGGGTCTCTCTCTCTCTCTCTCTCTCTCTCTCTCTCTCTCTCTCTCTCTCTCTCTCTCTCTCTCTCTCTGTTTTTTGCGAATTATTAGGACGTCCCGATGGATGCCGCACAATGCTGGTGTTAATGTTGTTACCGTCACGCTAGAAGATTAGTTATGTTTTTTTGCACATCAGTAAGTCTCGTTTAAAGGGACGGCCTGTAACATTTCCACATCGTTGCGTCAAATATTTTAAAGGTTTATATTATATACAAAGGTGATTTCGCACATCGACAGCCATTTTATTTCATTTTGGTTTGTTTTATTAAAAATTTCTGTGCATTGTTTCCAGCCCTGAAATAAGCCCCGCCCACAAAGAGCAAAGCTTTATTTGACTAGCGCCATTATGTGACTTCGTTCTGCAGTCACGTTACATTCACATTCCCAGCAGTTAGCAGACGCTTTTTGTCCAGAGCGACGTACAAAAGTGCATTGCTTATAAGCAGTTAGGGGCCTCGCTCAAGGGCCCAACGGGGTTAATTTAGTGTTGCTGGAAATGGAACTCATAACCTTCCAATCAGTAGTCATTGTATATGCATTTACAGCTCAGCCACTTTTAAACAATAGACCAGTTCTGGTTAAAGGACCTTGCGAAAAGGGTCCTGATGTGGCAGATTGGTGGTCTTAGATTTTGAACTCACAAAATTCTGATATGATGTCAAACATCTTAAACACTGAGTTTTTTAAATAATAAAAGCTTTCCTGCACATACGGCAGAGACATCTATGAAATAATCTCTAGAACATTACTAAAAGTACTGTTAGACTAATAAAACAGATCTCTGGTGGTCCCCAAAGGCAGAGGATTCTATATATTACATACCGCCCCTTTAAAGAGATGAATTGGGGGTGGACAAATCAAAACCCTCTTATTTTAGTTCCTGATTCGCTCCTCGGCTGATATACCACCACTTAAGAATGATGGACAGTCAATAATACGGAAATACTGATACTTAATACACCAATACAGTAACAAACCTGCTATAAATCTCTGTGGCTGCGACATTCATACACACACACACACATACACACAGCGCCAAATAAAATACTCTGCTGCTATTTTGTCAGTGCTACATTTTACTAAAGACTACAGAATCCCCCAAAATCCGAGCTCACACTGATTTTTCCTCTGGATATCGTTAGACTCTTTAATTATCTGGGTTACATGATTATATTGTGTAGCGTTGATAATTAGATTTAACCAAACCAGCACACAGAGTTATGATTTGTCCACCCCATAAAACACATCTATCTATAGCAACATCTATAATGGGATAAATATTGGCACCCCATCCAAAGAAAATCTGCGAAAATTTGTGCCGATGCGGTGGTAATTTTATTATATTATTTTATTTAACATATTGCACTAAGCGTTTGTTTTTATTTCTATTTTTTCCTCCTCACACATTCGTATATTAAGCGCTTGCCTCTAAAATGAAAATGAAAAACTATTTTTATTTTCTGTGTTGGTCTTAAAATATTGCAATAAATTAATATTTACAGTGTTTATATAACACTAAACCTGAGAATATACAAATAGCGTCGTTATTACACAGGAGAGGACGTGCTACAATTCTGCAGCAATTTTGCTTTTCTTACTTGGAAAATTATTTTTATTATTTTAATTGAAATTTTTTTTTTGCATGTAGTGAGTAACAGTGGCCAGCAGATGGTGCTATAGCGATATATAATGAATCTGGTACGTGTGGGACCTACAGCGCTTATAAAACTTTTTATTGGCTAACAGATCGAAGCGTCTGATAGCGTCTGACTCATAAATCTGATGTTAAATCCGATGAATCTGTAACAAAGTTATGATTTGCATTGTAACGATATTCTTAACCTCTTTATAAACTTAGAGTTGATACACAAACGTCCGACATTCTTAACCAAATATAAGAATTATTATATGCAGAATAATAGAACTAAAGTTATTATTATACATCTTATACTTATAACAAGATATATATTTATATATATGTGTATTTATGTATATTTATATTTATCTCAATCGTATTTCTCCGATAACAAAAAATACAATAAGTACATAAATAATATTACAAATTCTATTAAATATGGAAGATTAAAAAAACTGATTAAGACATGTCTAGGCCTACCCTTAGTGTTCATGAAAAGAGCAGTGTCCTTCAGGGTGTACCCTTTCTAGCCCTCCAGGCCTTTAGGTGGCGCTGTATTAGAGAAACAGGCTTAGTTTAAAGTGCGGTCTCTTTCAGGTCGTTGAGGTTTGGCATGCGTGAGCGTGACGAGCGGACAAAGCCGTGTCCGTTCTGGCCCGCTTTGGATGCCAGCTGCTCGGGGTATGGGTTACCCTCAGCTCGCCCCAGAGCCGCCGAATGCCACGTTGACTCTAGTTGACCCGCGTGAGGATACGCGGACTGGCGGGACAAGGGCTGATTCGGTCCCCCAGCTACTCCAACGTGGCCCCGTGACTCCACAAAGCTTCCTCCTTTGGAAATAGGGTTACCATGAGAAAAACGCATGTCTGGTGTAGAGGGTTTGCTGGAGGAAGAGGCAGGAAGATGAAGAAGCTTGCGGAGAGATCTGAGAGGCTGGTTCTAAAAAAAAAATCAAGAAAAAAGAGTCAGCTAGTTAGATATAGATAGATAGATAGATAGATAGATAGATAGATAGATAGATAGATAGATTAAATTCTAACTACAAGCTTATCTCCCTCTATATCGATCACATGACAGCATCAAACCTGAGGTTACTGGGATATGAACCAGAACCCACCCGCAGTAAGGCACAAATACAACATGGGTTTAAATGTCTTGCAAACCATTTTTGTAGTATTTATTTTTTTAAAGTTTGTCATTTCGACAGTTTAAAACATTTCTTATAGAATCTACAAAAAATGAGGAGAAATTCAAATCAAAAGTAAACTCATGTCTCTCTCTCCCTCTCTCTCTCTCTCTCTCTCTCTCTCTCTCTGTAGTACCTGAGAGTGGGGTTCGGCGAGCCTTTCTGCCGGCCACTCGTCTCGGTCTCTCTCCTGCTCCTGTTCCCGATCTCGACTCCTCTCCCTGTCTCTGCTGCGTGTCCTGTGTCTGGCGCTGCTCTGCTGGCCAAAGACCCGGGACGATTTTTGTAACACCACCGGATCTGGTCCCTCGTTCAGGACCTGAATGATGATCATAACCAATGATACAGTAGGTGAAATAATCGCTAAAAACGTCGAACACCTGAGCCAAAGCCGAACCTACTGAGATGCCACCAGGAGAGAGGACAAGCTATAGTATCTATAGCTTTACTTCAGTATTCGGTATTAATAGTATATTTATCAGATTCTGGAACACATTTATGCTAAAATCTTTAATTTGGATACAAGGAACTTTTCCTGTCTCCTGAGACACACGTTCTCCCAAGTTCTGTAATGGAGAAATACAAATCAAAGTGGTCTAAATGTAGACTTAGTAACATCTGATTATGTTTTCTATACTTGCTGATCATCCTTATTATCATCATCATCATCATCATCATCATCATCATCATGTTTGCTCTGTAACCCCCCCCCTTCCGATCCATGAGGTCTTCAAAAAATAAACTTTACCCTAAACACTTTTTATACTTTTTAATACTTTATAATGCGACATAAGCTGTACATACTAATGCACACATACTAAAACATCTTTTTGTTTCCATAGTAACAACCCCTTCATATGGAATTGTCAGGGAAATGAAATGATCCAGTTCTGCATAACAGTCGGTGCGACTCTAGCGTAACCTGTGAGAAGTGAAGCTACCGTGGAAACATTTTTAATCATTTCTTCCAAAAGCTAAAGACCCCATAGATCAGATGAACCACAAACGACTCGTCATGTCATCCTTACAGATCGAATGCAGATTAATGATGTTAATAGCATGCAATGTGAATGGCACAATGTTAGTGGGTATTATTATTGTTGGGGATTTATTAACAGGCGTTTGTACCATGGGTGTGGCCACTAGAGGGAGTACTCTGTCTGAGGAGTTAGGTTTAAAGCTACGCTTTGAGTTAGACAGAGGAAAAAGAGATTTCTTGATCATGGGACCTCTGACTTCTGCAACGTCCACCTGGAAATACAAGAGGCACAAGACCGACAAGACTGACAACAGGACACAGGGTACCATTGTTCAAAACACACACACACACACACACACATATGGGCATGGACAAAGAAAATACACGGATATGCAACGAAATACAAAATAACTGAAAATAACATTAAATTTTTATCAGACACACACAACCCTGTACGGAGTTCCTCTGTCACTGACCGCTTGAGATTTCTTCTTCTTCTTCTTTATTGCTCTAAAAAATCCTTGTTTTTCCTTCTCTTTGGCCGGCTCTGGAGGACCCAAATCCAGCGCCTCGGGCCCCGTCCTGATTTAACACACACACACACACACACACACAACCCGTACCTGACATCACTAATATGTAAGGTGAATTGGTAAATATTGCAAAACTACAACTCGTCTAAAGTAATTACATTATAATGAATTATATATACATTACTGTACAAGAACGTTTTAGCTTATTGGTTAAGGTGTTGAACTGCCACCACTGGGCCCCCCAGCAAGGCCCTTAAGCCTCAGTTGCACAGATGGATAAAAAGGGATAAACATAAGTGACCACTGGGCCCTTGGCAAGGCTCCTAACCCACAAGCTGGATAAAACATGTAATACATGTAAATCTGCCAAATGGCAGAATTCAGCAGGGTCACCACTGGGCCCCTGAGCAAGGCCCTCAACCCTACACTGCTCAGTTGGACACAAATTTCTGATCAAGATTTGAGAATTTAGCTGATCTGGTGTCTAATCTAAAAAAACGCATGTGATAAGTTTACACAACTGGGGTAAGTCGTAATGTACCCCAAGGTAAAGGTTGGAAGTGTAATGTTGGTCATAATCTCATTTAACTTAATAAATAATACTTACTTTAATCTCAAACACTTTTTATAAAAATCAAATATATATATCTGCATAGTGCAGTAAAAAAAAAGCTCACCAGGGGTCATAAGTAGGTTGCCGTTTGGTGTGGCTACTGCCCTCCATGTTTACCCCTGAGCTCATATTCTGCCCGCTGCCCTCGTGGAACGTGTTTTCTGGTCTGGGCGACGGCACTGTGACCAGATCCCAAGCATTTAACAGATTTAGAATGGCTATTCAAAAGAAAAATTGTGTGTGTGTGTGTGTGTGTGAGCTCACACTTACCTCTGTAAAAGCTTCCGACCCGGCGTGGCATTGAGTCGCTGTAGACCATGCGGTTCTCCTTGGACGATCCTCCGTCTTCTGGATGCTGCTCGTGATACATGGCTGCCTGCAATAAACCAAAAGCGCAAACTGTCCTAATCAGAGAAGCATCAGGAATTTCAAAACTAATTAAAAGCAATTAGTCTAATTATCAGGGACCAGCATGCAAGCCTTATTAGCAAGATACAAACAAACACAGGCGTATTTATCAGGAATGTCAAAGTGAAGAGCGTTTGCCATCAGACTGACCCTGATGTCCTCAGGTTGATCGTCACGACTGTTAGAGCTGCCTGTGTGCCTGGGAAGCGTGCGATGCTGTAGTTGTGGCGAGAGCATCTGGAGGCTGCTGGCGCGGGTGGGAGCATTTTGCCCTAGTGCCAGGGTAACATCGGCTCCGTGTGGTCGGCTGCGCTCCCGGCGCACGTACATGGAATGTCTGTGTGGGCGCTGCTGTGACGAGAAAGGGCTGGTGTAGCCCAGGCCATAGGGAAAGTCTCGAGCTCCTACAGGATCCAGAGTTTCAGTAGCTTTGACATCATCCTGCTGTTGCCCCTTGTGGCGTGTCGACGAGCGGCGGAGTGACGAGTCCAACATGCCGACTTGACGCTCGGACTTGGCGCGCCCTCCGGGGCTGTGGCGCAAAGCAGGACTGCCAGGCGCGGCCAGGTTAAGGTTGGCATTCAGGTCCAGGCAGCTGGAAGGGAAGTATCGTGAGGGCAATGGTGCCTCGTCTTGGAGAAGGCGTGGATCACTTAAGTTACTGATGGACTTGGCGTCGGTTAAGGTGCCATGGCTCTTAGACAGACTCATAAAAGATGAGGAACTTTTGGTGCTTGAATTCAAGGGCATCGACTCGCCGTGGCGTCCGTGTTTCTCCCGCTCTCCCTGCAGCGTGTTATTCTTGCCCTCCACAAATGAGTGGCGGTTGTAGGAGCGCGAGGCGTTGGATTTGAGGTATTTAGCCCCAGGGCCGTCAGACACCTTGGGCAAATCGAAGTCCAGATCGGAGGTTTTGCCCCGTGATTTCTTGGGGCTAAGTGATGCCAGATCTTTGCCACAGGACGATGAGCGGTTAAGGGGTTGAGGGGAATGGAATGTTTTGGTGTGCAGCGTTGGGCTCAGGCTACTGGAGGCAGAAATGGCACCGTTCAGAAACGCTTCAGCACTCTGTGGGTGCAGCTCGGACTGATTATGACGCGGTAGGCTAGAACAGTCCCGGCTGTTAGAACGATGGTGTCCTGAGCTCTTGCTGCCATGACTCCTTATAGAGAGCAGAAGTAGAGGATTCAGTCAATAATAATAATAATAATCATAATAATTATCCAAACATTTGTTATGCAAAGATTATTAAGACAAAAATAGTACAGAGATTTTAGAAGGACTAAAAATTATACTTTTGTTTACATGAATGGTAAAAAGAACATATCAGTTTAACGTGTATTACTTGCATTTGTTTCTGACTTTTTATTAAGGTCTGTCATATTCGCATTAAATCTAATAGAGTTTTTAGGCCATTTTTATGCTCATATATATTTTACTATTTAAATGTTTTATATAAATAGCAAAAAAATGTTCAGTTACTGGCCCACGACACAGCCAATCAGTGTCTATGTCATCCTCCTGACCTGCTAAGGGCAGTGTTCTCGTGGGGGTGAGGTTTTCTCTTGGAGGAACGGATCGGTGTAGGGGTTGGTGGGCCGGGTCGCTCGATCTGCCGCTGGCTCTGGAATACGTGGTGGTTCAGGCTCTGCTCCGTCAGGAAACGCTCGTTTGGGTTCAAAAGCAGCAGGTTCTAAAACGTCAATCACACGGAAAGCAGAGTAAGCTGAGAAAGCTGCATTAAATAATGAATGAAACACTGTAGGATGTTCCGCATTGTACGCTGAAAGAGAAAAGCTCACTTTCCAGAGGTTAAATTCCAAATTCATTGCTGGTCCCTGAGCAAAGACCATCGTCAGGGTGTCACTGTGACGCTCTGATGAAAACACTCACCAAAAGTTCAAGGTTATGCCATAATATTCAACAGCAGCTCTTTGAAATGCACACCAACACGAGACGCTGCAGTGCGAATACAATTAGCATAGGATCTGCATATTAATAATATCCCGTCCTCGGCTAAATAAGGGACGATAACATGAATCAACCTAATTATCATAAATGGAGAAGAGCTTCACTAACTGCTCAATGTAACGAAACTCATCTAAAGGAGCCTTAAGCGCTGTCGTGTCCAGATTCGCTTTCGCTCTAACACATTTTTTAAAAAAAGGGAGTAAACGTTGATAGAAATGAGGACAGAGATACGGATATAAAAAAAACTGACAGAGCAAAGGTGCTTATCTTTATTTTCCTTTTTCTCAAAGACGTGTTCATTACTACTGCAACTCTTCTCTAATGAACATCTGTTTTATAACAATAATGACTGAAATGCTTCATTGTAGTTTTGTCATTCTAGTACAACTTTGGAGGGCGGAGCCTAAGCATGTCAACTGATATCAAAGGGCAGGAAGAAAAATTTTTTTTTAAGATGGCTGCCTTTTTAGCTACACTGTGAATTTCATTTTTTTGTATAAATTAACCCAAAACTAACCCAAAAATTCTATCTCTCTGTGTTCGATGACAGACAATGAGAACGTGTTCTTGCGTTGTTTCAATCACAGATTTAGGGGCCGTTCACATATCACGTCTTTTGTGCTTTTATAATTTTATTATTTGCGGCAAGTGTGCTCAAAAAAAGGGAGCCAAGTTATTTCCTCAGGTGAGTTAAAAACTATTGAATACATTTCCTGGTTGTAATTTCTTGGTTCCTTGTTTTTAATTCTATATCCCGCCGAAGCGCAATAGACAGAGCATTTTGAAAAGCAGGAGAAACGGCGCCACCAGCATTTTCCTCACAGTTTTAGGTGCAAAATGTGAATCAGGCTATAAAATGTAAAATGAAGATTCCTGCTGGTCTTTTATAACTGCAGGAGTCTTAGACTGTCGTCTGTTCCCTTCTATTCCGTCTCTTTGCTCAGCTGCCTTTTGAGACTCATAAACACTGAAAACCTCCTCGCTCTCGCTGGCTGTAAAGTGTGACAGTGTTTATGGAGATGACCTTTTAGTGAGCTGATAATACAGGACAGGGACAGTGGCACGTCTTCAGCTGAAGTCATCCAGAAGAGCAACGGAAAAGAGCAGGGAGAAGGGAAATACTTTCTCGTCTGAATTATACTATTATATCTATTGTCATCTAAGTGAGAGAGTAAAGGAGGTGTGGCCTCTGAGTCTCCCAGTCACATTGAAGGAGGTGTGGCTTTTTGTGTTTGTCTGCCACATCGTAGGAGGTGTGGCCTGTGTGCCTGTCCATCACAGTGCTGATGCCGTGGCCTCTGAGTCTCCCAGTCATAGTCATGTAGGTGTGGCCTTTGTGTTTGTCAGTCACATTGAAAAAGGTGTGGCTAAGGTGTGCCTGTCTGTCACAGGGTAGGAGGTGTGGCCTGGGTCTCTGTCAGTCGAACTGTAGGAGGTGTGGCCTGTGTGTTTGTCCAAAATTAGGACACTTGCATCGCTGTCATTCCATGTAAAAGGTGTGCCTGTCGCTCCAAGTGTAGTAGTTAGACCCCGTGAATGAAAGGGGTAGGACGATTTTAGAGGTCTACACACTTTGGGAGCCCCCAGAGATTCGTTTTATTAGTAGCAACAGTATTCTAATAGTATATTTGCCATGGAATGGGTGTGATAGGGGGTCCAACCTCACATTTTCTCATTAGCACCCCTGATAGTAGTGTACAAGCCTGTGTTGTCTTCCAGTCCATTAGAGAAAAGTGTGGCCTCCCATTTCTCCTGCTTTCCACTGTACAGTAAATATTAGCTCTTTTTTTCTATCTACAGATGTGTATCATCTTAATTCAACGAAGTCTGAGGTCAGCTGTTACGTTACTACAATAACATTAGAGAAACATTTGCTCAGACGACGTTCCCAGTTATATAAAAAATACATCAAGACATTTACGGTAATATTTCTATTACTACTTAAATCATTACTGCGACGCTGTAGGCACATTTATAAATGATGATCGAACTTGACAGCCTTATCGTTTCCCAGAAGACCAGTGAGCATTATTAAAATTCTGCGTTCCTAATCTTGTTGGTTCGTCCCTTCATCATAGAACGGAGTCTGTGGAATGAAGTAATAAAGTCAGCTCGGCCCAAGATGCTTAGAGTCGATGCCAAGGTGCTGCACAAGCAAGCAGTGAGTCATCAGCAGGAGGAAACAAGCACTACTGCCCACATGGCTTGACAGCAAACACACTGTTCATACACACACACACACACACACAAGCAAAATCGCATTCAGAACAGCATCATTTTGCATGTAAAATAGCGAAAGTCGCTTGCTTCTGTTTCTATTCTTCCTTTTTTTTTCTTCGCACAGACCCGGAAAAACGCTGGTAGTCAAAATCTACGTTTCATTACGCACTGAACTGATCTGGGCCAGGTGCCTGACTGTCCCAGTTAAGGAGGTGTGGCTTTACACGTCTTCAGACATACACACACATGTGCTCAGTGCTCTGGTGGCTCTTACCTTCATTAGGTCTAGCATGGGGCCGTTGATAATACCAAGGTATCTCCGCTCCAGAGTCTGCGGGTGGCTTACTGTCGGGAACTGCGTATGGAAGAGGAGGACAGCATATCAGATTACATACACACACACACACACACACATTTCTGTACAGTAAGCACCGAAAAGTGTGGGCAGTGGTGCCTTAGTGGTTAAAGCTCCAAGCTTCTTGCTGAGTTAACACAGTTGGGCGAAAACCTGAACCTCCGATTGAACCTTGCTTAAAATAAATGTAAGAGTTTATGAGTTCAAAACAAAGACAAATATCACAAATAGCTTTTTGTATTGGCGTCTTATTGAAGACGTTAACCACGTTAACAATTAAAGTGTAAATTAAAAAAGTATATAGAATGTTTTTTTTGTTTATTTTACTTTTATCATGCAATTTAATTTTATTCTGATTCGCATTGATTCATTTTAATGTTTGTGGACACCTGACTATCATATCTGTATATGGTTCCTCTCCAAAATGTATTTACATTGTATGGTCCCGACCCACACAATGTGGCCTCAGCGAGCTTTGTGTGTGTGTGTGTGTGTGTGTGTGTGTGTGTTATATTTTAAGAAAGTGTTAAGCAGTGAGCATTAAGGAGAACGATCGTATTGCATTAGATAATTTTATTCGTGATCCCTTGGTTGACCACAAAATGGACACATTTGTAAATTTGTCCTGGGTGACGAAGCTCCCACCAATTCGGGTCTCAGTGCAGCAATACTGGAAACACAAAATGCAGCAGTGATAATATCAGTAAATGTAATTGTGTCTAAAATATTTTCTTTGGAAAAAAGGGGGTCTTAGATGAAAAAAAAGCTTGGGAACCACTGACCTAGAAGGTCTTTAAATTTTGTAGCATTACATTGTTGCTTTGCTGAAACTATGAGACTCAAACCCAGTTCCAGCAGGACAATGTCCCTGTGCACAAAACCCCCTGATCTCCATTAAGACCTGCTGTGTTCTGATTGGAGTGGAAAAACTGGAGTGTCCTGCACAAAGCTCTGACCTAAACCACTGAACACCTAACTGAACCCCAGACCTTTATAGCTGAATAAACACAAAGCTCAAAATTGTGGCGGAAGGTCTTACTAGACGAGTGGAGCTTATTCCATCAGCAGAATAAGGAATTAAATCTGGAATAAGATGTTTAAAATCATCTACCTTTGAAATCAGGTGTCCACAAACCTGAAAAATGTAGTTTAACAAATTAAATAAAAACTGCTTCCTGCGTTAAAAGAATGCGATATTAATTTAACGCTACACAATCCATCTCGCTTTTGGGGGGAAACTTTTGATTCGATGAATAGAAAAACATGTTTACTGGATTTAAACATCTATTTAATCCATTTGTATGTTTATTTATTTTAATGGAAAGCCCGAGGATGATTTCTTTCAGCTGCCCTTACGCCTCACAGCTTCAGTGTGCTTTCACCCATGTGGGTTTCCTCCTACAATCCCAAAATATTACTGATTATAATTTGCCTCTGGGTGTCTAAGTGCATGTGTATGTGTGTGTGTGTGTGTGTGTGTGTGTGTGTGTGTGTGTGTGTGTATTTGCATCCTAATCGAAGTGTTTTTTTGTCTCCATTCGAAATCGCATACTTCCATATTATATAGTAGGCGATTCAAAATGGCGGCTCCAGTCAGTACGTCCGAATTTTATTTATACTACCTGTTACCATAAATAAGTACTCAAATGTAGTAGAGAATCAAATAATATGCAATCCGTGTCCTGTATGTTCAGCCTCTAGCTCTACTACCCTAACTTTGTCACATGACCAGATAAACCTATAACACAAACCTATTGGCTGTCTATAGTATATACTCTGAATACAGACCTTTCTGCACCCTCACTGGTGGAGCGACTGAAGAGCACAAAGCTGGTAAGTTATAACAGGAATGATATGATTCACAGTGTGTGTGTGTGTGTGTGTGTGTGTGTGTGTGTGTGTGTGTGTGAGAAAGAAAAAGAAAATAAGAAGACGATGCAGAGACTCCCGACACAGCGGACGGCTCTTGGGTTTTTTTAGCAGGTATGAGCCAGCATCTCACACATTCACACACACACACACACACACACACACACAAACACTGATATACAAACACATACATGCTTAACAACTACATATGAGTCACCTTAATCCAATCAGTCACAGAGAGAGAGAGAAAGAGAGAGCGAGAGAGAGAGAGGTGTTTATTGGGGTTTGGGTGATGGAGAGATAGAGAGGATCAAGGACAGAGAGTAAGAAAAAGAACAGGGACTGAAAGAGAATCAGAGACAGAGAGAAACTCACCCGTAGGCCGTGGAAGCGGGGGTTGTTGTAAAAAAGCTTCATCTGCTCTGGAGGCAGGGGGCCCAGAACCTTCTGTATGGTGAAGAGCTGATCTATTTCACTCTCGCCTGGAAACAAGGGCTGTCCATCACTCAGCTCTCCCAGAATGCACCCAACTGACCACATATCCACTGCCTTCCCATACGGAGCTCTGAGGGAAAAACAACAAGTGGGTTTGGAGACCACTTTCTGGATGTTATCTTGCTTACAGTGAGCTGTCAGGCCATTAATCATCAGGTTTACAGAATACATGCAGTACATAACATCTATAATACACTTGGGGCAAATATTTGTGGACCATGGCAGCCATGTGAAACTATATGTAGAAGGAACCATTGTTTAGTAGTATAGTTAGATATTTCAATTCATTGTCATTGTGCAAGGTACATGTACAGAGCCAATGAAATGCATTTTTCGCATATCCCATCTTAGTAAGTTGGGTCAGAGCGCAGGGTCAGCTATGATACAGCGCCCCTGGAGCAGGAGGGGTTAAGGGTCTTGCTCAAGGACCCAACAGTGGTTGACTTGCCGGAGGTGGGGCTTGAACCCAGGTTGTTTCTGGTCTTCAGATTAACAACTCAGCACCTTAACCATTTGAGCCACCCTGCCCCCTATTTAGAATCATCCTGTATCTTTCTTGCAAGTTCCTAGCAATTCAACTAAAAGGCCCAAACACCGGTTTCAACATGACAATTCCGCTGATACGCACAAAGCCCCTTAGATCCATGCCGAAGTTTAACTGGAGGATCCTTTGGGGTGGAGTAGAAGACCTCCAGACCTCCTGATTTAACAACAATGTTTGCACTCGTAGCTGAATACCCATACTCCAACATCCAGCGGATCCCAGAAAGGAAGAGCAGAGCTTACATTGACAGCAAGTAGACTGGGATTAAATTCTGAACATTGTTGTCTAACAAAGACACACGTGTGTGATTACTGTGGAGTGCACATACTTTTGCACATCATTTATCTTTAACAAATTGCAGACAACAACCATCTCATGGTCACCGAATGATATTCTGATGCAGTCTGACGCTGTCTGCTAAACTAGCTAGCTAACTTAGAATTACACTTACGGCATTTGGCAGACGTTTTTATCCAGGGTGACTTACATTTATCTCAATTATACAGGGCCTTGCTCAAGGGCCCAGCGGTGGTAAATCGGTGGAGCTGGGAATCGAACACTGATCTTCCAATTAGCAGTCCAACACCTCAACCACTAAAGTTCAAATCACACTACAAACATCAACAAAAAACTACTGAACGAATTGTAGAGAATTCGAATAAATTAACTAATTAAGGAAGAATTTAAGGTATCGGCTTCTTTCTGCCTCAGGGTGACAGATATCGATTTGTTGAAAGAGTCAGCTGTGGAAAAATTCGAAAGCTGCCTTGAAGTTCTCGAGAATCAGCAATTACTGTCAAAATTGCGCTGAAGGTTTCAGTTACAAATGTCACAGAAGCACCGAGAGCAACTCGGTCAACAAGTCCCAGTACAGTCTGGCCACAGCTGTAATACATCTGATGCTTGCTGTTTGATATAAAATGGTACAACCTAACCATACTGCATCATACCGGAGAGAAAAGCTGAAAATCAGTTTAGTCAGTGTTGAAGATTAGCGAGAATCAGCAGCAGTAGAATTCTCCTTACCTTTTGAACCTTGTTTACAAGTTTATTTTTGTACGTATTATAAAAAAAAATAAGTTATAAATCACACAACATGAAAATCCCTCCAACTATCCTGATATGTATATTTGCCATATGGCTCACCCTCAGTAGATACACATTATTTTTACCTCTCAATCCTCCTCTTAACTGTGTGTGTGGGCATAAATATTCTCACATTACTGTAAATAGCCACACTGCTACTGAGATGGTTGACAGTGGTAGCAAATCAATGTTATTCCCCTATCAAGGTCAGCCAAAAACAGAGAGAGAGAAGGGCAACACAGAACTTTTAATGGTATGATAAAGTTAGTGCAAATAAGTTTATACAAAAATCATGTGACATACTGCATTGTGCTCGATGTTAAAGACCTAAGAAAGAACATAAGAAAAAAAAAGGACCTAAGTAAGAGTTTAAAAAAGTGAAGACCCAAGTAAATTCATATAGAAAAGTGGAGACCTAACTAAACACATGAGAAAAGTTAGGGTCTAAGTAAACGCATAAGGAAGGTGTGGACCTAAATACACGAAAAAGGAAAGTGGGAACCTAAATCCCACAAAAATACACGAATAAGGAAGGTGTGGACCTAAATACACGAAAAAGGAAAGTGGGAACCTAAATACACGAATAAGGAAAATGGGGACCTAAAACATGAATAAGGAAAGTGGGGACCTAAAACATGAGTAAGGAAAGTGGGGACCTAAAACATAAATAAGGAAAGTGAAGGCCTGAAACATGAGTAAGGAAAGTGGGGACCTAAAACATAAATAAGGAAAGTGAAGGCCTGAAACATGAGTAAGGGAAGTGGGGACCTAAATAGATGAATAAGGAAAGTGGGGACCTAAAACATGAATAAGGAAAGTGGGGACCTAAAACATGAATAAGGAAAGTGGGGACCTAAAACATGAATAAGGAAAGTGGGGACCTAAATACACGAATAAGGAAAGTGGGGACCTGAGTAAACACATATGGAAAGCGGGGACCTATGTAAACACATAAGTAAAGTTAGGACCCAAGTAAACGCTTGAGAAAAGTAAAAACATTAATAAAATACAAGGCAAAATTGCAATCCACTTGTCACTGGAGAAAGTGGCCCGGCGGTGCCTGGGCACACACTTATGCCTTGCACACAGGGCGTTAAACCCACATGATGCACATTGGATGCCTGGCAGCACTCAGGGTGGAGCCTCTATCCCGCCAGTTGAGATCTCAGATGAAGAACCTACCAGCAAGGTCCCGCTGCCACCGCAACACAGTAGTTGGGGCAATACCGTTTTTACGCAGCGTCTTGTTTCCTCTGGGAACCGAGGTTGCATACGTAACCTTAGAGACGATCCCTAAACTGATGATATTTTTTATTATATTTATTAAAAACTGACAATGCTTTTTTAAATAATTGTAACTTTTCTAAATAGTTGACAGTTAAAACAGTGCAAAATCCTTAGAGATGTCTATCTAAAAATGGCTGTTTAAACTGGAGATCTACTTCCCAGCGGGAGGAAGAGATAGAGATGTATAGAAAGAGGAAGACAGGAAGAGAACTGACCCCAGCAGTAGCTCAGGTGAGCGGTACCACCTGGTTGCCACATACTCTGTGTAATTGGCGTCTGTTCCCTCTGACAGGTCACGTGCAAAACCTGAGTGATGGATACAATAAAAGAAAGAAAGAAAGAAAGAAAGGAAGAAAATAAATGTGTTTTTATTGTACTAACAACATAAAAGAGCAGTCTGTCCATATGTCATATTACTTTGAACTAGAAACAATGCCACATGTCTGCAGTCTGCAGTGTGTGTGTGTGTGTGTGTGTGTGTTTTATTAGCAGTCTGCTTCTGCATGCTACAGCCGAAACAAAATGGCTGAAGCTTAAACAGACTATGACTGGCGTCCTGCCCTCAATATGGCATGTGAGACAGAGGGCCTGCTGTATCTCGCCCAAACCCATACACACAGGAACACACACACAGACACACACACACCGGCAAAAAGAGCAGAAAGTGTTAATAAGACAGGCGTGAAATTACCCCTGATGCTGAATTCTTAGAAGATTCCTGGTACAAATGAATCAACTGAACATCTGATCCTCTCTGATCTAAAAAGCTGTGGTATCGCTGACTTATTTGCTTGCTAATATAAAAAACCCCCAAAAAACTGGATGTTCCAGTCTGCAGAAATGAATATGAGTAAAAAAATAAGAAGTCCAAACAGACACTTATTCGAGCTCAGTATGGAACGTTTATGTTTTTGGCATTTTATGACAAACCCCACCACATGTAGGATGTGTATACATGACACGCCTTGCAGTTTAAGCCTTCTTCCTTTTCGTTCACTGCTTTTTTTTTTGTTTTGCAAATGGAGCAGATAAGCCGCAGAGCTGACAGGTCACATCACTGCACCTGTGTAATCCTCTCGTTCAAACATCTTCATACAATACGGGAAGTAAAAAAGGAAATTAGAAGCTATTTTACCCACCAGGTTAATGGATATGTCCTTGCGAGCTTAGACATGAATGTCAACACCTTCCAGCAAAGTCATAAAGTGATGAGTAAAGCGCAGTATCTGCAAAACCAGCTGCTTTCTTCTTGTTGTTGCAGGTTGCATGTATTCATGTCACATACTACCTGTTCGACAGTTTGTTTTTAAGTTAAACATAAAATGTAAGGATCTAACCAAGACCATAAAAAGTGAGCACCTATTCAAGAACATAAGAAACACAGAAGACCTTACTAAGACTATAAAAATTAAGGACCTAAGTGAGAAATCAAGAAACACTGAAGACCTACCTACAATTATAAAAAAGTGAGGACCCAAGAGAGAACATTAGGAACACTGAAGACCTAACTAAGAACATAAAAATTGAGGACCTAAGTGAGAAATCAAGTAGCACTGAAGATCTAACTAAGAATATAAAAAGGTGAGAACATAAGAAATATTGAAGACCTAACTAAAAACATAAAAAGTAAGGACCTAAGTGAGAAGATAAAGAAAACTGAGGACCTAACTAAGACCATAAAATATTAGGACCCAAGAAAGATCATTTTTAAGAACAAGTCAGAATACAAGGAATAGTGAGAAGTTAAGAACATAAAAATGCAGAACTTGCAATCGCCCATTTTCTCAATTCACCAATTCAAAAAATTGGTGTTTGCAAAACTCTATTGGTGTGAACCCCCCTGTTTTTTTTAGAAAAAGCAGTCATGGACTGTTCAGGTTACCTGACCATCACCTCCCTGACCACACAACCAACTCAGAGTATAACCAAGATTTGTTCCCAGAACTTTTGTACCTTATTACATCATTAACCCTGACTGGTATCTGAAAGGAGCTGAGCGTTAGCCTACATTCCAGCTACACATTTCCTGGTGAACTCGTTCTCTATTTCTCAGTGATTCCACACCTGCATCAGTAACACTGCTGATGAAAAACAACCAGAAAACTTCTTCAGGCATCTGAGAGCTAAACTCACCAAAATCACACAGCTTGAGCACGTCATCTGAGCTGATTAGAAGGTTTTCTGGCTTAATGTCTGCAAGAAAGAGAGAAAAAGATAGAAATCAGGTCACCAAAGGAACTGAAACTCGTTGTTCAGCTTCACTTTCGGCATCTTTAAAATCAATAAAATATTTTTCTATATCTGACTTGTTGCTTGTAAAATATATGACACTCTCTCTATCTTACACAAAATGTTTTCACAGTGTTTGGACAGTCACAATTCCTGGACAAGTACAGTTACCATTTATCACAAAAGAGGGCGGGGCTTATAGCGCCTTATTAATATGGTAAACGGTAAATACATTGATTTCAGATTTCCGCTAAAATTCTACTTTTAGATTCGAATATGAGCATCTTAAGGTCTTTATCCAAAAAATTAGCCTAGAATGGCTAATCCCATAACATTGTAAATAGTTTCACTAACAGTACATTTTAAACAACGTTAAATTAGCATTGTAATGTAGCATTGTAGCATTCCAATTTTTTTTTCGAAATATTGAACAATGTCTTTCTGTGTATTTCTTTATTTACATACTTTATTATTTACGTAAGGATTATAGACGCCCCTAAAGTTCAGGAAGAATTTGTGTCATAACACTGCAATTCTACTGCGCATTATTTCCTTGCTCAAGAGCTCAAGAGCAAAAAACAGGCCTTCTGCAAGTGGGACAGCAGTTTTCGCATGCAGCTCCTCCACTATGGCCTAGTTTAAGCCCGGCTTCTTGTCAGCGCTGTTTTTACTTTTACTAGGTCATGTAGCATCGGTCATCTTGATAGATTAGCCATCCTGAGTTGTTGAAATGCTTTACAGGCTGGACTTCTGCAAACTTTCCAATGTTCCTAACTGACACTGTAAATTTCTCCAACAGTCCTGATTGTTTTCTTACCCCTGTGCACGATGTCGTTCTTATGGCACCAGTGGATGGCTTTAATTAGCTGGTAGATGTAGTTCCTCACTTTGTCAGGTGGCACTCCGTTAGGCAGCTCTTCCAGCAGTTCCAGCATGTTCTACAGCAGCCAGAGCAAAAAAAAAGGCTTAAGGGATAAAATAAGGTCTAAATATAACAAACAAAACATTGACTAATTAATGCAGAACATGAGGTCATAAAAAATATAGACACATACGGGTAGTTTAGTATTCATAGGGGCAGGAAAATCAACAAAATATACTTTTAACTTTTGTCATGAAACCTACAGAATAGAATAGAAAATATTTCTGTTTATGTTTAAGCACTTTTGAAGCTTTTCTTCTTCAGAGAAACCCAGAAAATATAGATGCATATATTTGGACCAACTGGGGACCAAAGTGAAAAAAAGCATAAAAAGTATAAAATTATAAAAAAAAACCTGGGGACCTAAATAAGAATATGGAAAAGTCTTGACTTTTTTGACAAGGAAAAGCAATGGCTTATGTATGAAATAGTAAGTAAAGGACCAAAGTAGGGACATAAAAAATGAGGACCTATGAGAACAAAAAAATATTAAGTAGTAGTACAAGAAAAACTTAGGACTTATCTACAAATATGAGGAAAAGTAAGGACCTATGAGAATAAAATACAAAGTGGGGACCTAAGTATAAATAATAAATAAATAATAAATATAAAAAAATCAAGCAATAGTACAAGAAAAAATTAGGACTTATGTGAAAACATGAAGAAAAGTGAGGACCCATGAGAATAAAAGACGAAGTGGGGACCTAAAATAAATAATAAATATGAGAACATAGGAAAATAAAAAAAAGTGTGGACCCAATCAAATTAAAAAAATAAATGCAAAGACATAATTACATAAAAAAAATTCTGAATGTCTAGCAGTAATTTATTGTAATGTTATTTTGGAGATCCAGTTTCATGAAACGAGCATAATTCTCATGTAGAACCGTGCAGAGAACCGTATTTCAAACTAAATGAAGTCTCTTCTTTCTGTTATTGTGTATAGACGTTATTATAATAACCTCCGGCTTTTTGCACACGTTCAACAACGTATTTCATCTGAACTCAAGTGTTCCTCAGAGCGGCTTCTCTGTGTGTACCTTCTCCACATACTCAAACACCAGGTAGAGTTTCCCCCGGCGGCGGAAAGCCTCCTTCAGCTCCACAATGTTTTCTTGCTTGAGTGTGCGGAGCATCTTCAGCTCCCGCAGCGTGGTCTCCTTCACATCCTCGTTCTCTGCGTGAGGAGAACATCAGGCTTTAATAATCATAATAAAAAAATAAAGTAAACACACAAGGCTTCCAGATATTTTTTTAAGCCTGTCCTATATAAATACACACCCACCTGAGTTTATTAAACAACAGGGAAGTTTCAGGGTGGCGAGGGGGAGGATTTCCTACAAGCGGTGATAGTCTACATCTGTACTGAAGTGGAAGTTTGGCTGAAAAATGATTCTGACTATTTTTACCATAGAGGTGTTTGTTAGGTCTCATGTATAGTTTAGTAAGAATATAAGGAAAAGTGAGGACCTAGAAATAATAGTTTTTCTTTCTCTCTCGGATTCCCGTCCACACATTGGCTGCGGAATAGTCCGGATTATAACTTGCGATCAGGTATGGGCAACCCATGGAGTTTCCTCGTTCTGCTTGTCCCTGCCCCACCCACTTCTGACTACCTGGATCAGGTGTATCAGTCAATCAGAAGCTGGGAGATCATCCGAAATATCGAATATGTGAAACTGAGTATGTGAGGCGGGTAATATTTCAAAACCCTTAAAATCCAGTTCCTAGATGGAGTAGATCTACTAGTCCTGCTTGGGTTTGAAAGTATGTATACAATGCACACTATCTAATGAGGCAGCGGAAGAGACGACTCGTCATATGCGGAAATGGTGGAAAGTGTCAAACTATAAACAAAATAATAATAATAATGGATGGATGGAGTACGTCCGAATTTCATTTATACTATGAGTAACAATACTAACTAGAAGTGTGAATAGGTCAGGGTTACTTGCAAGTAGGTACTTAACTCAAATGCAGTGAGTGCACAAGTAATAGAACATGATTTTGGATGGAGCCTTGATCTTTCCCCATCCTCGTCTGAGATGGTATCTTCCAGCATCAGATTGACTCAACACACCTGATCTTCTAAAGATTCTGCGAATGTTAATTGTCTTTGCACTAATTAACCCTACAGCCCAAACCGAGAGACTAACGCTGGGACACACCTACAGAAACAAACTTATATTTTGGAGGACAACCAATAAAAATTGGGTTTGTTAGAATCGAACGGAATTTTAACCCTAGAAAAACATTCGTCAGAATTTTAGTTGCGAATTTAAATTAAAATTTTGCATTTCTACACTAACATTGCACTTTTATATATTGTTAAAATATTACGCATGTATATTAGTCTCGTAAAGTGGAAATAATACGTAAAAAGCAAACAGAAACTGCTTTTCCTGCTTTTAAATTCAATTCTAAACTTTTAGAAAGAATTGAAAGTTTAAGTTGTTGTGCTGAAAAATTGTGTTTAGCAATTATTTTGTCATATTCGGTGTGAAAAAACCCCCCAAAATATTTTACAGTAATTTCTTTTTCGTCATTAAACTTTCTTTCAAGGTGAAATAACAAGAAATTAAATAAAATAAATCATTTTTAGGGGAAATTAATTAGTAAGATATCAAACCTAATCAGCGTCTTACCTTCGCTGTCCTTGAACTTCTTAATAGCCACGATTTCATTAGTCTCCTGTAATAAACGAAAGGGTTGGTGATTAGAGAAGGAAGCTGCCGCTTTGAGAGCCGTTATTCCGCACCATCACGTCCCCCAGCAGCGGACCGTAATGAAAAACACACCCGTTATTACACTTCATTAGCCCGTGAGCTCCGGTGCTGCAGCATCTCACTGCAGCCAGGCACAAAACCACTTCAAACAATTAAAGCCGTTATCAACTAAACAAACAATTCAACCATATTTTGGTTGTTGGAGGAAACCTACGTGGTACAAACAAGAGATGATTCGCCGGGGTAGTTATAGAGCAGCGTAAGGAAATAATACAGCAACCGAACCTTGAAACAGTAAACAATTGATTAAATACACATCAACCTTTTATCTAGCACTAATGTTACATCATCACCGTGTTTATAATAAACTATAGAGCGGATTATACAGTATTAAGTGTGTGTTAGTCACACAGTATATTTTTTAGATTGACTTGACTTACGAGTGTCCCAACTAACGGCTTTTTTTAAGATAAGAGTCGTCTCTTGGTCGATATTTCGCTTTGAGTTACGAGCTAAAATTCGGGTTACCGGGCAGCTTCAGAGACACCCAACCGCTAGTTAGCGTAGCGAACGCCACAGTAAACGCCGTAACATCCGCCCAGCATCCCGTGTGTCACTCGATGGCTAGTCAGACATGCGCGTTAGCAAGTGGAGTCGTCTGATCTCCAAGGTAAACGCTGTACATTATACTTAATAAAACCGGTTTATTCCAGTACAGCCTATTCTAGTGTTTTTTTTATACAATATTCATTATTTATAAGTTTATTTTTCTTATTTAAAAAAATTGCAGTGTTTTTTTGGGGAGCCGGAATGAATTAATGGCATTTCAGTGGGAAAAATTGATTGGACATACGAGTAATTTGAGTTACGAGCTCCGTCACAGAATGAATTATACTCGTAAGTTAACGCACCGCTGTATTTGATTTTTCTTCTATATTTTTGTCCTTTTTTTTACTGTTTATTCTTTTTTCTTACTTAATTTAATAACTCGTAAAAAGCATTTCACTATATGATGTGCTGTGTATAATTATGTATGTGACAAATAAAATTTGAATTAAAATTTGTGTAACTGGAACACACACACACACACACACACACACTCAGTAAGAGGTGTCCAGAAATGTGTGATAAATTGATTAGAATAAAATAAAGCTATTAGACAGCTGGATGTCGTTCCTGTTAACCAGGCAGCAGGTGATAGAATTGTGCTAACAGCACCACCAAATTTCTCTGTCTGCCTCGTTGCCTGTACTGTCCTATTTACACACACACACACACACACACACACACACACACACACACACACACACACACAAACACACATATTCGCTCGGCCTCCTTCTGAACACCTCTGTCCTCTTTTCAGCCTCAGGGGAAAAAAAAAATACAAAGAGCGAGGACGGCTGTTAGAGATGTGAAGCGGAGAAGCACAACATGAGATTGTGGGATAGAACCGACCTGAAAAAATAAACGAATACAATCGGAAATCATTTTTTTCCCATCCTAAAAAAATACGGAAATTACGACGACGTGAACATTTTTCTGTTAGGATTTAAACCCAACCTTTTAGCAGTCCTCATACTTAGCGTTTAAAGCCATGCATTAACACTTCAGCTCCAGTGTATGTGTGTTTGTTTGTGTATGTGTGTGTGTGTGTGTGTGTGTGTGTGTGTGGAAGCAGTTGTATGGTTATCACCAGTGATGCTGAGCCCCCAAGCTGTGCTCTAATTTAAGACTCGAGGCTAACTGTTCTCTGCGAAAGAGCCGGAGAAACAAAGCAACTGACAAAGCGAGCTGTTTTTACTGCTACACACACACACACTCGCTTCACACTAACACACTTCCTTATTTCCGACAGCCTGCTTCAGTTGCGTAACAAGCTACTGTTAACTAGCAAAGCGAACATCTTATTAAAAATATACGTATTTTACCACCCAATAGGATGAAAGTCCCGCCTTCTCGAATAATAATGGAAGATGATGTGTCTTAGCAAAGGAGCGATACAATATATTAATATATATTACAAAACAATACATATTAAAAAATACAACAAACAAACCAAAGACGCAGGAACCCTTATTTATTTTTACTTATTTTTGCTTTTAAGACAACGACCGCATGTGTCCCCCACAACTGGAGTGAAATTTAACTGAACTTGTGAAACGATCTCTTATATTATATATTAAATATCATCTTTGGTTATTTAAACCCAACCAAAGAGGCGGAAACAAGTTTTTTTTGGGCAGTGCGCTGGACTTCTTACAATTAAATTCACTACACGAATAAACCTGTGGTTTTTTTAGGGGAAAATTGGTGCTTGACAGCATGATATGCTTTAATTAGCAATGCTAGCATAATTCTCTAACTCCAGAAAGTTCACCTAAGAAAGACCTAGTCGATGTTTCTCACGAGTTCCCATAGCCTTCCTGTCAGCTAAAACCAGTCACATGACCGCTGTCATCCGCGAGAACCGCTCTCACTTATTTAGCATAGTATCATTTCGAGCTCTGATTGGATGTTTCCAGCCACACAAAGCCTGAATTTAATAACTGTAACACATGAGAGCTGGAGGCACAGCCTGTACGTGCTGTTGAGATTCGTTATTAGGGTCACAATCTTCAAGGTTTCGTTATTAAGACTCTTTGTTATACTTCGGAGTGTAGGTCAACGGATGTCTTCTGCTTCTGTATGATCGTTTGCATGAGGACCCAAAAAGTATATAATTAAAAAGTGTCCCTGAGATTCCTGATACTGTTTCATGGTCATTTGGTTAAACAGACGCACAACTTCCTGCGGGAGAAGGGCATCAGTCTGGGTGAAATATGTCCTGTCTGGACAGAAGAAAGAGGACAGGCCCACAGGTGAAGAGGGTGAACGACACAAGGTGTCGTCCGTTTTTTATTCTATTAGTCATTTACCTCTGCGTCACCTTGCCATCATTGTTCCACTAACGCACATTCGATTACTCACACTTTCAGTCCTTCCTGCTAACCGCTACGCTGCGGACTGTCCCGCTCAAAACGACCCATTTTTTCCCCTGCCAGGCAAAAGCTTCTCTCTTCTTCTCTGTTCACTTACTTCTGTCCCAATTTCTTTCATCATTAGGGAGAAAAAAACTTCCTGCTCCCACAAAAATAGGGCGAGAGGCTATTTTCAACACCTCCGAACAGCAAAACGCTTAGACACTCCATATTTCAAGCACTTTTACTGAACCAAACTCTTTTTTTTGAGAGACACATGGGTTTGATCCTGTAAGTAAATGGTGTCAGATATGAAGTTCAAACTATACTGAGATTTCCTAGTATTATTCTTCTATTATACACTGCATGGCCAAAAGTGCCTAAAAGGTCACATGACTATTAAACCAGGGGTCTCCTAGTCTCGTGTAGACCCTCAGACTGACTGCAGAAGGTGTGGGAACCTTGGTTGCTTTGAATAGCTAGGGTCCGACCAAGAGGACGTATGACTAACAGGAAAAGCAACTAGCTCTAGGCATGGGCAGGGGTGGGCTGAGCCCACCCCAACGTCTGTCTTACCCACCCAAACATAAAATAAGTAAGCAAAGAATGTTTATATCTTTGGCTACTAAAACGTTATTATTTCCTTCATCAGATTAAAACACTGTTCTGGCATGACAACGCACCTGTGCACAAAGCATCTGAGCTCCATTAGGACATGGTTTGAGAACTGAATCAGTGGAAAAAAATTTTTGTGTCACATGATCAACTAGCTGATTAGTTTAAAACAAAAGTGTTGAAATTTTCTCTTGTTTCTTTGCCATTTTTTTTTTTATAATCCTGACTAATCAGGCCAAAACCTGCTTTATCATCATGTCCTTTTTGTCCTTCATGACTCACGAACCCTGCCAGAAGATTTAGAGGGACGTGTCTGGATTTCAAACACACTTCATAAACAGCCCGATCACACACCCTTTAAAGTATGTGGCGCAGCAGCTGGAGCTGGATTTCACGGCTGGGTGTGACACCGTGTGACACTGAGAAGCTGGAAGAGTCAAAAGGACTGACACGCACAAGTGAACAGAAAGAACTGGAGATAACGAACAAACTGTCTAATGCAGGACGTTAAGTAGCCGATAGTGATGATGTGTCATTACTGCTAGCTAAAATATAAAAAGTCTTCATGTTAAAGTCGACTGGGAATGTTAAAGGGAATGTAATAAATGTAGTATAAAGCAGTAAAGTCGAGTTTAATGTGTGTTTATTATCACTAATTAAGTCAACAAAATAAACATTTAAATGATTCAGTCATTTATATCAATCGGATTCAGAAAAAAAGTTGTCCTCTAGAGGGAGCAAAAGGAAAAACAATAAAAGGCATGCCAACAAAACGGTCCAATCGCGACGCCAAAAATCTAAAAACAATATTAAAGCCAGCCAATTAGAGTTCATTTCCCTAAATAAAGTGTTTTATTCTATAATTAATTAACAGAGGTTTGTAGTATTGCATCAATTTTAGTTTGTTACATGAACTTTTGAATAAAATCTCCTTTTAGCTGAAGATAAAAACTGGATTTCCTTTTATTCTCACTCAATCACAGAAATTTACTTTTACTTCACTACATTTGATGTCGTTCCTCCGTTAATGTTAAATGTTAATGATGTTAATGTAGTTAGTAATTAGCCGCCATCACGTTCTGTATAATAATTACTATAAAATCTCACACACTCAATTCTTTTAACTCTTTTCTTTACTTGTATTGCGTTGTGATTGTTAGTATTTTTTCTGGATTCTGGATTTTCCCTTCATTTAATCAGACCCAAAGTCACTTTCCAGATTTTATTACTCTCCTAATTAAAGAACTTTATAAACATTAATACTTTTACTCTTACTTTAGTCATTATTTCTAGAAGAAGTCGTTCGTGTACTGAAGTAAAATTTTTGTCTATTCTTCCCACCTCATCATTTACACACACACACACACACACACACACACACACACACACACATTCAGCAGTGCGTGAAAAAACCCCCCACATCATTTAATTGGCGCTTTACTGTAAGTGAAAATCAACCGACTCGACTGGGTTTCTGTTTGTTACCCAAATCCTCTAAATCAAACCGAAAGCCTAATGGAGACAAAGTGACTTGGCTTTGTTCCATAAATCTGTGGGGTAAACAGGTTCTACAGACGAAAGAGAAACGGAACGAGAATGTGGGACAAACACACACACACACACACACACACACACACGCACACACAAAACGATTTGCCTGAATGTCACATGCAGCCCCATTTAACGCCTTCGTCATGCAGTTTTTTTTTATAGCTATTAAGTTCTATTTCTGCAACACAGCTTTAAAAAAATGGTGTTAAAGTGAATAAAATATAAAATCTAAATCTAAATATATAACAATAAAAAGTTCTTCTTCTTATTATTGTTATAAAATGAATCCTTGTGTATGTTTTTTCTCTTAGTATTAAACTAGTAGATTAAATCGAATGTTAAAGAAGAAACCGAACAATTATTGAACAACTTATATATTATAAATATTTATAACTTCATGTAAAACAAATAAAGAAATTAAATTAATACCAAAAGGTTTTTTGCCCACTTAAAAATTACATTTCTATTTTTTACACTTAACCAGAGCAGCTTACGTTTATTTAATTTCTCAGTTAAAGGATTAAGGGCCTTCCTCAGGGGCCAATCATCAGCGGCAGATTGTTAATGCTGAGAATTAAACCCACCCTCTTATGATCAGCGGTCCAACACCTTTACTGCTAAGCTACAACTGTTTAACTGTGGTATTTACTAAGAATGTATTTTCCTGTCATGATGGTAGCCTTGTGGGTTGACTTTTAATCTCCCTCCCGCCCTCACTTCCTGTCTATCTTTCGTTCTATCCTTTTTCGCATTAAAGACAAAAACACAAAAAAAAATTATAAAAATTGTCCTTCGGAAGGTTTTTTTCCAAACTATTGGACAAAACCTGTCTTATTACCTCTACCTCTATACTGATACTTACTTACCTACTGATACTCTATACTGATCTATACTTATTACCTTACGTCTATACTTTTATACTGATTACCTCTATACTCTATACTGATACTTATTACCTCTATACTCTATACTATACTATTACCTCTATACTCTATACTGATACTTATTACCTCTATACTGATACTTATACCTCTATACCTGATTACCTGATTACCTCTATACTCTATACTACTATACTTATTACCTCTATACTCTATACTGATACTTATTACCTCTATACTCTACTTATTACTCTCTATCTCTTACTTTTACATCTAGAATACTTATTACCTCTATACTCTATACTGATACTATACTCTATTACCTCTATACTCTATACTGATCTCACTTATTACCTCTATACTTATTACCTCTACTCTACCTATTACCTGATACTATACTCTATACTCTATACTGATACTTATTACCTCTATACTGATACTTATTACCTCTATACTGATACTATACTTATACTCTATACCTCTATACTTATTACCTCTATACTTTACGCTATACTGATACTTATACTCTATACTGATTACCTCTATACTCTATACTGATACTCTATTACCTCTATCTATTACTGATCTATACTTTTACTGATTACCTCTATACTCTATACTGATACTTATTACCTCTATACTGTTTATTACCTCTATACTGATACTCTATTACTTATTACTTATTACTCTATACTCTTATTACACTTATACTACCTCTATACTTTACTCTATTAATGATACTTATTACCTCTATACTCTCACTTATTACCTCTATACTGATACTCTAGTACTTATACTCTATACTCCTCTTATACTCTATATGATACTTACTTATACTACTGATACTTATTACTCTATCTACTCTCACTTATTACCTCTATACTCTCACTTATACTTATACTTACTACTTACCTCTATACTCTAATACTCTATACTCTATACTCTATACTACTTATTACTCTCTACTGATACTATACTCTATTACTTATTACCTCTATACTCTATACTTTTACTTATTACCTCCATACTCTTACTTATTACCTCTATACTGATATTTATTACCTCTATACTTTTTACTTACTTTTTTTTTTAACTCTATACTTTTACTTGTTACCTTTATACTAATACTCATTTTTATTTCATTGTAAATTTATTTATTTTTCTTTTACACCGTTTTCATGTTCACCTGGTGGACAGTTGTAGAAAGGATTTTACTGCATGTTGTACTGTATGAATATGTATGTGAATAAATAATAATAAAATTTGAATTAAAGATTTTTTTTTTTGCTAAATTCCGGTGGGTGGGGTTATTATACTTCATTACTTTATTAGTAGATATTGTTTTATTTTATTCGCCGTAACAGCCAGTGACATCATTAATTCGGCTGCTTTATTAATCTCGCATTCGACAGCCTGCAGATCATCATTAAGTGAGCTCGAACCTACGAATAAGAGCCACTGACACCGAGCCCTTCTGCGTCCATCACCGAGTCCTGCTAACGATGAGTAATCTGTTTTTATGTCTGAATGAAAGACGAGATGTAGGCGGCTGATCCCACACTGGTTTGTTGGACGTCCTTACAATCCTGACAGGCCTTTTGTTGTCGTTGTTATTGTTGTTTTTGTGATGTGACTCAGATAATGGAAGTCCAGATGACCATTAAAAGCAGACTGCAGGGGGGGGGTGTTTAGCGACGTACAGGTTTATGGGTATTGATTGTTGGGACTAATCAGAAGACCGTCCTTGGCGGCGTGAGAGGATACACCGAGTCGTACGGTCACAGCTGAGGAATGTGTGATGTTAATCAGTCTCGTTATCGCTACCTAGCCGCTATCAGCTTGTTCCTCGCGTTCGCTGTAACACGTAGCCGAGCTGCAACGAGTATAAATAGCTCTTTGAGAAAAGGTTAGAATCGTGACAAACACATAATGACCTAAATATCCTTACAAAAACAGGGGAAAAAAACACTCCGACTTCCTCACCATCAAATAAAATGAAATAAAGTAAAATCTGCACTTGAATGAGTTATAAACACAAAGCTGAGACACTTTCAAAAAGCTAATAGTGCTAACACGTTTCACTAACTAACGCTGACATGGTAATTATTTTAATTACGTAGGTAATTAATTGGGTAATTTTTTTTAATCACAGAAATAATAAGGTAAAAAAATGTCCAGGAGCTTCAGAAATGGACGCATGCAAGAAGACATATCCGGAGATTTAGGGTTAGGGTTAAATGAGAAATGATAAAGGTTTGGGTATTTTGTTTGAGTTTTTACTGACAGCTTCCAGATCTGGGTTAAAGAGGGGGGGGGGGGGATAGCGGTCGCTAAATTATGGAATGGGCTGCCCTTGTAGATCGGGCAGACCCCGACTATCCCTATTTTTAAATCTCACCTAAACAGTTTGGCTTTTGATACAGAGGATTTTTTCCTCATTTTATTTTTATGTTTATTATTTATATTTACTTATTTAATCTGAGTTTTGTGATTGTACAGCACTTTGGTCAACGTTGTGTTGAAGTCTGCTTTTAAGATAAACTTGACTTGACTTGACTTGACTTGACTTGACTTGAAACTATCGGCAGTGGCGGCACATCATACACACGTCACTTCTTTTCTCTTTATAACTCAATAAGTTTTTGTCCACTGGATTGATTTCCACAGTTTTTGTGGCTAACATCACACAATGTAAACCCGGCTTTAGTCTATAACGTCGTAGGGATTAACTAGTGATGCGCTGATGCTTGTTTGCCTTTTCGGAAATGTATAAAAATGCACTCTAATTAAAATACTGTTTTAAGAACATTGCGTAATATTTAATAATTTTAATACATAATAGTTATAAAGGCAGGAAATAAACATACTTCAGGTAATACTGGAGCACATCTGCATATTCTGAACATCCTATTCCAGATGTGTTTTTAGAAAATGTTCCTATGATATGTTTAAAAGCTTTTTGTTTTCCTACTGAACATATGGTACCGTTTAGTTTTTTCTTGCTTAATAATCAAGAACAGCGTTCCAGGGTAACCCAATGGTATGTAATAAGATTTTTTCTACTAAGCTACCGTTTAGTTTAAGACGCTTTGATTGTATTGAAGATTAAATTATGATGATTTCTCCTCCCTGAGTTCCGACTGCAATCTGCTCTGCTTTGATTGACAGTAAATGATGTCCAGCTTGCTGTTATTTTATCTTAAGGTTAAGGGATGTTCTGTAGCAGGAATTTATACATAAAATGCCATCGAATGACCAGAAGAATGCAGGGTGTTGATGTGTTTCATACCACACGCTAATGACACAGAAATTACAGTCTGGTATGAGAATCGTTACTTGTGTACACCTCATGCACTGTATTTGAAGTTACACCTACTTGTTGACACTTTTTATGGGTGTATTATAGGAAATGATAGCTCAGAGAGTATTTTTCTCCGTGCGTAGAACGTCCTACCCTTCATTTGCATACATTTTTTAACGTAGTGTATTTTTTTTTACCATTGATGTTTAGTTTCTTTATTGCCTTCTGTTATTTCCTGTAATTTCTTTGGCTTTGACCTACAGAATAAGTCTTGCTCACAGTATCTTTATTTGCGGAGAAGGGAAGCCCAGCGGTTAAGGTGTTTAGCCACCTTAGATTGTGGGTTCAAATCTCAGCATCACCAGGCTACCACTGCTGGGCCCCTAATCCAGGCCTTTAACCCCTTAACTGCTTGGGTGGATATAAAAATGAGGTTTATGTAAGTTGCTCTGGATAAGGGCGTCTGCCAAATGCCGGGAATGTAAATGTAAGCAATCAGCAGACACAGAACAGGTGAACTAAACCCGAAATAATGTGCATGTCTATAAGAAACAATGGTGAGGAAAGCAAACATCCTCAAATTGTCAGAAATTTACTCTAAAGTCAAGCTAACATTCTTTAAGCATCAGAATTTTGTCCTTTGATCAGGTGCACCGCTAGCAATTTTGCGCCCTATGAAAGGATATAAGTTTGGGCCCACTACCACACCCAATCCATTACTGGTGGTACTGTTAGTACCAATAAAACAAATCTCTAGGGGCCCCAAAAGTGCATGGGCCCTTAGAATCGACTCAACTACAACCCCCACCCCACCCCCACAGCGCCGCTGCCACTATTCCTCTGAAATGAGCTGGCCGAACAGGACTAGCGGGATCCCTTTTAATTGATTTGTTTGCAAGTGTGAAACCACTAACATAAAACCCTGACTGACATCCTGCCATGTTTAACAAGCCTAATCATCAGTCAGTTAGCTTTCGTTCATTCATTCGCACGAAACACAAGCCTGAAAATTAAAGGTGCTCCAATTGATTTTCTTTTGAACGCAGGAAATGCCAGGAAGCACGACATAATCTAGTTTTGTTTTTTTTAAAGATCGCATGAAAAACAGAAGATTTAAATACTTTATGTGTTATTAACACTGGTAAAAAAAGGCTGTCATTTCACAGCACAGATCTATATTTAACGCGGATTGGTGCGCAACAATGCTGCAGTGAAAACAGCTGCGGCTCGAGAGGCTACAGAAAACTCACGTCGCTACCGCTTTCGGACAAATTTAGCCTTTTGCAGTCCAGCTGCCGTCACACAAGGCTGATTCCGGATCAGTAGGGTTACTGCGATGTGACCTGTTTTTACCCCACAGCTGTTGATGTAGGACATCTTTAAGACAGAAACACAGATGCAGTGTGGGTGAGGAAAGGATGCTATGAATAGGAAAGACATCTGGACAGCACTTATCTCTATTTACGCAACCTAATTTAGACAAGAAGATTAAGAAAACAAGTCTAAGGGTCGATTGATCCGTTTGGTTTGTGGTTTGTTTAGCGCTTTTAACTGCAGACTATCTCGAACAAGCTTTCGAGAAATACAATAAAAGTTGACATTTTTTAAAGTAAATCGATTAAACATCGAAGGTGCGGCAATAAAAAAACTTCCTGAGAAAATATTAGGCAGAAACACAGAACAGGTGAACACAATAAGGAAGCAAACGCTGGTAATAACAAACAGAAGCAGGTATATAAGGGAGGGAAAAAATCCACACTGCTTTACAGTATTTACACATCATTTTTAGAGTGTAGCCCAAAATGAGACGGTCGGCGTCCATTTACATTTACAGCTTTTTGGCAGACGTCCTTATCCAAAGCAACTTACATTTATCTCTTTGATACAACTGAGCAATTGGGGGTTAAGGGCACCAGCCCTGGTAGCTTGGTGGTGCTGGGATCTGTCAATTAGCAGTCCAACACCTTCCACTTTCCCCACTATCTCTGACAGGCTCAGTATGTCTACAGTCTGGGCTAGAAAAGATCAGTCTCACTTCTTCTAGTCTTTACATTCGATACTTTAACAGCCATTAGAAATGCTGGAGAAATAATTATTTTTAAAAGATAAAGGTATTATACCCTCTAGAATGCATTCATTACAGGTCTCATTACTAGTCTCATTACTAGTAACATTCAGACTGAGGACAGAGGGTCTGGGAATTAAATCCCGTCCAAGAAGACTTATGACTGACAGGCAAAGCAAACAATGATGTTTCGTTTTGGGCCAGGTCATGTTTAAGGGCATCAAGAAGTGCCTCCATCTAAACAACACAACACTCCTGGAAATCCTCTTTACTTCAGCCAATCAAAGGACAACTGTAAATCTCCTGAGGTGTTTCAACTAAGTGTGCTGTATTCATCAGACGTTCAAGCATGAGGCCTGAGGCTGAGACTACAGGCATGCCAGAGACTGAGTGACCACCAACCACAAGGTAGCTGTGGATGTGTGTTCTGATAACATTACGCTGTTGTCATGTTGTTAGGTTAAAGTTGATAAATTTTAAGTCGATATGAACCGATACGTAATTAAGTTTTTATTGACACAAACTGCAAATTATCGATAGTTAAGTTCTAAAATTGAGGTGAACACAAGCACAATTACTGCCCGGGAACATGAGCCTGCCCTCTTACTCGATCGATGGAGCCGCCGGATCTCTTCTGGAGAAGGTGATTGATTTCCTGGGAGAACTCCCTCAGGCCACATCAGTTCATCGTGTGTTGGTGGGAGTCATGGATCAGTACGAGCGTTTGAAAAGTGTTTTAGATAAAGGATTGTGGTGTGAATGGAGAGAATTCAATTTAAAAAAGTACACTAGTGGAAAATATTTCCATAGAAACTATTTTACAGACCTTTGACAGACATTTTCGAGTATTTATGCTTTACTGGTTTCCAAACAGAAACAGCCTTCGAGCTATACATGAATTTTTTAAAAAGAACTGGAGCACCCCTCAGAAGCGTAGCTCATTAAATGACTAACAGGCCGGTAGAAAGACAAGTCTGGTGTTCCTGTTCGCAGACAGCGGCTGCCTGAGTGAAGTAACAAGCAGTGTAAAAGATAATTTATTCATGAGGCCGTCCGTCTGCTGGATAAAACCGTGAATAATAAGCTATAAACAATTTCTTTAGTGTAATTGTAAAGGCCCTGGTTAGCAAGTGCATATGCTTAGCAATACTGTGGCAAATCACATACTTCCATACTATATAGTGTGCAAAACTGAGTATGTCAGGCAAAGGTGGGAGACAATGTCTTAAAATGTCTCAAATGGGAGCTAATACTATAATGTGAGCTAATACTATACATATTCTATACAGTGAATTCCCCATACTATAGTTACTAATCATCATCAAGCTTTGCAAACTGAAGCAATCAAGTTTTTTGTTGACTGTCATCAAATGATAGACTTCTTAAATACAAAGTCTATATATTTTTTAGCAGTTCGCTAGCTAACAGTGAAACTAGTTGATGATAATAATAATGAGATAGTGACTAACAGTAGCGAGGGCTTTACTCCCCTGAGGATGAAATCTAAGAACCGCCCCTGCTCCTGCCATAAATAAAACTGCCTGTGTGTTGTATGTTGGATTATTCTTTTCAGTGTTAAACTATGGTTATAATACCGACAGGACTTAAAAACTAACTGGGTATTAATATTATATAAGTAAGTCATTATTTTTTATATATACACATTAGTACACAAAGTGCAGCTCGGTGGCTAAGTGGTTGGCGCTGTTGTGTCACAGTAAGAAGGTCTCAGGTTCGTATCCACTGCAGGGGTCTTTCTGGTTGGAGTTTGCATGTTTCTCCCCGTGCTTGTGTGGGTTTACTCCGGGTTCTCCGGTTTCCTCCCACAGTCCAAAAACACGTTAGATTGGTGATTTTAAATTGCCCATAAGAGTGATTGTGTGTGTGTGGCTGGTTGTCTGTATGTAGCCTGGTAATTGACTGGCAACCTGTTCGCCTAATGGTAGACTCCAGCAGATCCTCGTGGCCCTGATTAGGAATGAGCGAGTGTAGACAATGGATGGATGGATTAGTGCACAGTGAAGTTCTCCTTAATCTTTCTCTCGCATATCCTACACTAGGAAGTTCTGGTCAGAGTGCAGGGTCAGCCATGATATGGCAACCCTGTAGTAAAGACTGTCAAGGACCCAAAAGTGGCAGTGATGGAGCTTAAACGGTGACCCTCTGATCAACAACCCAAAACCTGCCCTCCTTTAAACTACCACTTCCTATACATTTGTGTCTGTATAAACTATAACTCACTGCAAAGCAAGACTAAACAAAGCACCCTGTGTTCCACATCCCGTCGTCCCCTTTGTTGCGAGACACACAGGAGTCTTTGTGTGAAACCGTTACCTCTCCACCAGACCGTGCCTCACACAGAAAGCTGCCAAGTCCTGTTCAATGATATGCCACTCGATTAGCACTGACATCCCGAGCCAGTCGAGAGCAGGAGTGGATTCCGCTGCTTAGTCCGGGTTTGTAGTGCCCTGGGTTTAAAGCAGTTACACTCTGCGAGAAAGCCAAGCTGATAATCACTTTCACACAGACTTTTCATATCAGAACACGGCCCACAGCGGCAAAAAATTAAAAAAATAGCTTGTATTACTGTTTGTGCATAAACCAAATTTCACCAACAGCCTGGTAGGCTGGCATGCTGTAGTACCTAAAAAAAATCTACCAGTAATTCCCAGTTTGACCAGTATTCTTATCTTTCACTATATAAGCAGAACGTTTTTTTGTTTGCTTTGTTGCAAAGTAATTAAAACCTGAAGATATTGTGTGAGAACCAAGGGGTCAGAGTTTCCACAGCCTTAATCAAGGAATTTAAGGAAGTCAGTGGAATGAAGAAAAGTCATCTCGTCTTCTGATTATTACGGAACTTGGGCAAGTCGGTGAAATGAAGAAAAGTCATCCGGTCTTCTGATTCCTTTCAATTTCTTCCACAAAAGGAAATTACCTTGGTCGAAAACACCATCACCGGCCTGTAGATGTCTGCCTGCTTTCGTTACGCTGAGTCATCGAGAAGACCTCGGATCCAAAGCTGTGAAAGTGATGCTTTATCACGTCTGCTTGTTGATTTAATGCAGAAAAATCCTTCCAATTCCTTTATTACTTTAATGACAAGCAAAAAGTGAGCCAACTTTTTTTTGGGCTTCTTTTTTGCAGCTTGAAGCAATTTGGGGGGTGAAGGTAATGAAGAAGGAGGAAAAAATCTGGTTTAGGGACATTGCAGTGTTTTTGGTGTAATTACAGCAAATTTCTGGTGGTAGAGGTCAAGTTCTTGGCTTTTACATTCCGTCCTATGATGGGAATTTAAGGCGGAATTTTATAAGAATGCTCTAGAAAGACGGGAGCATCCAACAGCATTGATATAATGAAAGTCTAAATTATTTATATTGTTATATTTATTCTTACTATTCTCTCTCTCTCTCTCTCTCTCAAGACGTTTTTTTGCTGGAAATATTAATCAGTATCTCAGAAGCTGTTATTCAATATTTCTTCTAGTATTCAGTATGTGCAAAAATTGTATTTAATAAAATGGTGTCTGGACACATTGTTGGGTGTCGGGAGTTGCGACCTACCATAGAACATTTCGCCAGAGTACATCGTAGTATTTTTACATGCTGTGCTGTCAGTAATTTACACTAAAACACAGTAATAAAAAGTCCAGTCACATGTGCAGCAAATGGAAATCAAATCACGTTCCTCACATGCGACCAACCCGAAGGTCATCGTACACCGAACGTGGTTGCGTCTATAAGTGTACCAGCGACGTGTGCAATGGCGTTGCAGTAGGGATTTTTAGTATTTATAAGTATTCTGGCGGAGCCAAAAGTCACCTAAATAAATGCAGAGTTCGATTTATATCAAATCAGAGAACGCGAGAAATTTTAATATACCGCAACAATAAAACCCAAACGAATTTCCCACAGCACAAAACCGCAACATAAATTAGTACAAATGAAACTCAACGGTTTTTGGCGTGATGGCCACCTCGGAGCATGTGCTGATTGTGTGTTGCAGTATGTACTGTAAGGCTTCGGTTAGTATCAGGTAGCAATAAAGAGAGTGTTGTTTGCAGCTGTTCTAGTTCTCCTGGCTTCAGATCAGTCAGCATGCGAATTATAAAGCTTGGTAATTACAGGCTCAGATGCACCCAAGCTCTCTATACAGGCAACAACCTTTCAAGGGTTTTTTTTTTGTCCTGCCGGATTCACACAACACACACACACATACACACGCTTAAGCAACCAGCATCATTTTGCTAATGATGCTTTTACGGCTGAGACACTGGGCCTTACTCTCTGGGCATACACTCGTGGAGGTTTGTTCTGTAAAGATGACATTTCGATACAGTCGAGCTAGCACCGTTCTACATGTGAGGAGAGGGAGAGCGTGGAGCTGTTAGAAAGGATGGGTTCTTTATTTATCATTAAGGCACCAATGAGTACACAACAATCTGTATTACTAGTAAAGAACAGGAAACCCCAGCATTAAATATCTATATTATATAGTTTAAGTCACACGGGCAGCGCTACTGATTCTAAAGCAGATTAGATTAACATGGCAACACATAGAAACTGAAATCTGATTGGACAAAAAAAATCGAACATCCACGTACTGGAAGCAGTGCAGCGAGAGAAACACTACAAAATAAAGAGAATAAACTGTTGGAATACAGTTTAATGGAACAAATATTAGAATTTAGGTTGTAAATGTAGGCCAGTGCTTCTAATAGTGTTTAGGGCAGCAGAGAAGGACATGTTGTAGGACATGTTAGGGCAGCAGAGAAGGACAGGTTATGTTGTAGCATTCCTTTATTTCTTCACTGTGTTTAAGAGACTTAAACACTGTTCCAGCATGACAATGCTCCTGTGCACAAAGGCCCTAAGCTTGTAGATTTTTTTTGTTATAAGAATAAAAAGCACTGATGCCCCCAGAAACATCTCCAACGGAAGCATGGACAGATGGCCCAAATACTGTATTCAGCCAGTCAAACCATACAGCATGGGGCTGAGGGCTGGATCCTGGTCCAATGTTCACAGAATGAAGCTGGAGCAGATTTAGCCTGCGCCATCTGCTGCGTCCGGCGGTGAAGAGCCACGGGGCACTGGGACCCCGAACGCTTGTAGCTTGTAGCTTCAACAAAGTTATTTATAGAGTTAAACTCCCTAGGAGGTGATTTTGCTCTTCGAAGATGTTCTGGGATGTGACACTTACTATGCTGTTAGGAATTTTTGGCCTCTTTCAGTCCAAATGATCTATGAGCAGACTCGTAAAAGCCGCTTGGGTGTTTATATGCTGGTATAAACACACAGCCATGTGGTGGGGTAACAACTCCGAGGCGACCCAAATACACAGTGCAGAAAAAAATAGGCCAAAACTTTTGGAAATGACTAGAGTGGAAAGTCAGGGTTTTTTTCAACTTTGTCACATCCCAGGACATGCCTATCTATGTGCACTCCTGGGCATACCCATTCATGGACACACACGCTCTTTGGACATAGCCATTCCTGGAAACACCCATTCCTGTACACGCCTGTCCCTGGACACACACTTTCCTGGACACACATGTTCCTGGACACTTTAATTTCTGGGGACACCCATACCTGGACACATCTTTTTTTGGAAACACCTATTCCTGAACATGCCCATTCCAGGACACGCCCATTTCTGGACAAAAACTTCTTGGAAACACCTATTTCTGAATACGCCCATTTCTGGACCAAACATTCCTGGACACGCCCATTCCTGGACACATTCATTCCTGGATACACACATTCCTGGATACATTCCAATTCAGGACACGCCCAGTCCTAGACACACCTATTCATGGACACACCTATTCCTTAAACTGGCTATTCCTGGACACACCCATTCCTGGACACACTTCTTCCTGAACATACCAACTCCAAGTTAATCGTTTTAAGGCTCAGAATTAATTTAATGTGAAACAAAGCTGTAATTGCAGGATTTCCCCAATTAACAAGACGTGAGACATTCCTGGGTGCTCTATAAAAGCTTCTGTCAGGCATATGATACACTAATTCCTCAATTACTTACACTGCAATATGTTTTATGAATTGTCTGTGTTATTTCTCACCAAAGAGAAAAAAACATGATTATGTATTTGAAATCCACATTTCGGTGTTTATAATGCGAAAAAAAAATCTGTCTGCTTTCTGAAGCCAAAAGAGAAACAGCTTTAGGGTCTTACCTTGTGTCTGCATTTGAGCACGACTCCATATGCTCCTGCATGGGATAGATAGGAAGAGTGAGAGAAAGACAGAGAGAAAGAGTGAGTGAGAGAAAGGGGGGGGGTGTAGAATGGTGTCAGTTCACAGCTTTCATGTGTTAAAGCATCACAGAGGTGAGTTTCTCACCAACGGCTGCAAAGACAGACACACACACACACATGTACATGCACATACCCTGCTATGAATGAACTCTAAAGAGTCATTTGATGAACAAATTAATTAATTAATTGATACAGACATCGATGGAGTATCACTATATCATATATGTCATATATGAAGGGTATCAAAAAGTTGTGAGACACGCCAACAGATGGCAGCACCACCTTTTTAATAAGAATCATCGAAGGAGTTCCATGTGTATAATGTCTAAATACAGTGTGTTTCTGTGTGTGTGTGTGTGTGTGTGTGTGTGTATAGGGTCACAGTAGGCATCAGTAAGGTTGAGAGAAGAGATGCTACCAGAGAAGCAGTGAGCAAGCAGTGAGCAAGCAGTGAGTAAGAACACATCTAGTACGACCCACGCTGGGACAACGTATATACAGCATATAGAGAAATTTTCACATTTATCTTTCTGTCATTTCACAGTTATTCTTATTCAGGACGACCTACAATTCATCTTATTTCTTTAAACATCTGAGAAGCTGAGGGTTAAGGGCTTTGCTTAGGGGCCCAGCAGTGGCAGATTGGTGGTTCTAGGAATTAAATCTACAGTCCAACAACTAACACACAACAGGCTCTAGTTTATAAAAAATGGTGTTTGTTGTATCCTACATACCCACCCCTAACAACTGTGGTGAGCAGAAAGGTATCCAGATCGTGTTCTTGTCCTGGTCAACTAAAGCAGGATTTGAATCCTACAGTGGTCACACTCTCAACCAAACTGGACGAGATCAATATTTACAGTGTTGCTATAGTGGTATGGATGCCTTAAAAAAGAAATTAACCAATAAGCCCACCAATTACAGACACCAGGCTGAAAAAGTACTTGCGACTTTGCATTTTATAATATGACGCAGACTTGATGCGACCTCTGTGTCTAGTGTAGGACGAGAGTCCATACGAATCCAATAAAGCATAATTGACTGTGCTCTCTTTATCAGAGGGACAGTATTAAGCTCTCTCTATGTCCATTAGAGCGACACCGGTCAGTCGTGGGTGTCTGTGAGCTTAGGGGTATACAGTAATACAGGGCTTTTAGAAGGTCAGGAGTGTAAAAGGATGCAGTCATCAGGGTTCCGAAAGTGCAGGAAAGGAATCTCATTACTCTTTTCGTAGGGAAGGTATGCTGAGTATAAAGAGGAGCTTTATTCTTTTCCCTATTTCTTTTCAGCATGACACGACTGTACACGGTTACTAAATCACACACGCTGTAGACTATAAGGAATGTAGAGACATCCATGGAATTTACTTTTTTTAGGCACAGCTGGATTTAATATTATTAGATTATATTATAAGATTTTAAATAAATAAAAACAGGCATCACGGTGGCTTAGTGGTAGAAATAAACAGATATGTTTTAAGTCTTGATTTAAAGATGGCTGCTGATTTAGCACATCTAATCTTATCGAGAAGTTTGTTCACTTCGGCAGTCAGACGCGTTTTCGCTTTCGGATTTAATCACGCAGCTTCATCCAGAATCAAACACGTCTCATCACACGTTCCCAGCTCAGCCTAAAACTCCATTAGCACTTGAACGGTGAAGGCCTAATTAAACTGATTAAAGGCGTACTCCAGGGGAAAGCCAGCTGAGAAAGTGGCTGCTAGGCTTCGTAACGTCACTCTTCCAGCAGAAGCACAAAGAAAAAAACACTTAACCGTCTGGACTTTTACAAAAAAAAAAAGAAAAAAAAAAAGGGAGAAATAAGATTTATCTTAGTGAAGAAATGTATGAATCAAACAAAGAGTGTGACTCATGAGCCACGTCTCGATATCTGGGCTACCTACTGTAGAGTAGGCGAAGCAGCCAGTATTCCACAGAATTCTCCACACTCTTCTCCAATTCTCCAATCGATGAGAAATACCTGCATGAACTTTAGCTTCGTCTGAAATCCTGATGCATCGAACCGACAAACATTGTGCTATCCCATAATGCACTGGGTCTGGTACAGAGCTATAGGTACGTGCTATAGGTATTAGACATTAGAATAAACAGTCAGGGGTTGTTGGAACATCTCAAGTCACATGGAAATACCACTATAGTATAGTATAGTACTACAAATATATACTGACACTGAACAGTACGTTCTGAATCAAAAGCTTCACTGCATCGAATTCAATAGGTACTAACGCCAATGCAGTCGGCACCAAGTCAAATGCAGCAGTTATCAACTCTAATGCAGTCAGGTAGTCGACCTGTATCGTATGCAGTCTGTCATAGAGTGCACTTGGTACTAAATTGAGTGCGGTAGATACTTAATCAAATGCTGAGAGTAATCAATTAAATGCAGCAGGTACTGAATCAAATGCAGTCAATATTCTATTGGGTGCAGCTTAAACTGAATCAACTGCTGCATAGGTAGTGAATCGAATGCAGTGGGTACTCAATCAAACTCAGTAGATACTCAATCAAACGCAGTAGGTGATGAACGTAATGCAATCAGTTTTAAATGAGATTCGAATGTTGAATCAAATGCAGTAGGTACTGAATCAAATGCAGTAGGTACTGAATCAAATGCAGTAGGTACTGAATCAACTGCAGTAGATACTGAATCAACTGCAGTAGGTACGGTATTAAGTGCAGTAGGTACTGAATCAAATTCAGTCAGTATTAAATTAAGTGCACTTGGTGCTAAATCAAATGCTGAATCGAATACAGTAGGTACTGAATCAAATGTAGTAGGAACTAAACTGAAGGCAGTGGGTACTGAATCAAATGCAGTGGGTACAGTATCAAAGGCAGTAGGTACTGAGTCGAATGCAGTACTGAATTGAATGCAGTCAGTATTAAATTGAGTGCACTTGTTACCAAATCAATTGCTGCAGACATAGTGAATCGAATGCAGTAGATACTGAATCAAATACAGTAGGTACTGAATCGATTGTTAAAGTTACCCAATCAAATGCAGTAGGTACTGAATAAAATGCAGTAAGGACGCAATCGGGTGCAGCTTAAAATTTCTTTGATAGACACAATTGATAGAGAACTTGCGACAGTGACACACCCGCTTTTCTGTCTGCATGAATTTATGTTGACCTCTACACATCTGCTCAATAATACAAGGCCACCTTGATAAAACACACACACAGACGCACACAGACACACACAGAGTGGGTGTGTGATGAGTGATTGAGAGAGGCGATTTGTTTGCCCGAGTGTACCTCCAGTCTCATCGGTTCGATGTGGCATGAAGCGTGAATGACTGCTCGTGTCAGACGTCCCGGAGGAGATGCTAGGAGATGAGACGAAGATATTTTATAACACGAATTAACTGTTAAGTTTCATCTTTACTTTGATGTGTACTAACGCCATCTTTTTTTTCTGGTTGTCTGATGTTTCTATAGAAACAATAAAGTGTCAGGAATCAGCTTCAGGGGTGAGTTACCAACCACTCTGCAGTCTGTGTCTGTGTCTAACAGCTGTGGACGTGGGCGGTCCTCGGGACGAGAACTCTCACCTATTGTTGTTTGCATCCCATTTGCATGAGGCTGAGCTTTTTACCTGCTTCTGTAGAAACAGGAAACTGGGACAAATGCAACATTATAGCGCTCAAGCGTTCGGATTAAAACGAAGCCGTAAAGTTACGGCAATGAAACATACGTTGCTCCTGGGGAATTTTTGAAACAGCTCCCAAATATGCTTCCTGTTAAATTTCTGGGGTCCTTGTGCTGCCTGCGACATGCCATTTGCCTGAAAGTAAAGAATACGGTTCTGTCTTTACAAACCTCTAGCACACCGTAGAATCGAATGTGCTGAATTGATTGCTGTAGGTACTAAATGATTGCTGTAGATTCTGAATCAAATGAAGAAGGCATTGAATCGAATGCAGTAAGTATTGAATCGAATGCCATAGGTACTGAATCAAATGCTGTAGGTAGTTAATCGAATGCATTGAGTACTGAATCATATGCGGTAAATACTGAATTGATTCCTGTAGGTACTGAATCAAATGCAGAAGATACTGAATCAAAGGTGATTGGTACTCAATCGAATGAATTAAGTATTGAATCATACCAAATCGATTGTTGTAATTATTGAATCAAATGCGGTAGGTATCGGTTCGAATGCAGTAAACACTGAATCAAATGCATTAAGAGCTGATTTGCTTCAGGTACTGAATTGAATGCAGTACTCTATCTATCTATCTATCTATCTATCTATCTATCTATCTATCTATCTATCTATCTATCTATCTATTTATTTGTCTATCTGTCTATTTATTTGTCTGTCTGTCTGTCTGTCTATCTATCTATCTATCTATCTATCTATCTATCTATCTATCTATCTATCTAGCGATTTAATGATTCAGTGATTCAATGATTCAGTGACTTGGCTTTATATAAATAAGGTTACTGTCATATTGCTACAGAAATCTTTCTATGTATCTGTCTGTCTGTCTGTTCAACTATCTATCTATTGATCGATCGGTCGGTCGGTCTGTCTGTCTGTCTATCTATCTCTTGCTTGTTTAGAAGGAAAGAAAGCATAAGAAAGAAAAGAAACACATTGTCATCTCTAGACCAGTTTGGTTACATGTTTTGGCAAAACAGTCACTGATTTAAAGAGATTATTTCATGTTTTTTTAGCGTCACTAGTTTGGACATGTTGCATTCTGGGAATGCGAGAAATAACGTTGAGAATTGTTTCTGGTAAAATATATTAAAATGGAGACTTTAACACTTAAATATGATTGTATCTCAGGATGTATTCTTTTATCATGTAGCTTTTTTGTCAATGTAAATGAAATAAAATTATTCCCTCATACTTCATTTTATCATCTTCTACTTCTATAATAATAAATAATAAATGGGGATAATAATAATAATAATAATGCTATGTTAGAGATGAGCCAAGCTAAAGAGAGGGTTATGCATGTGGCCAAAAACAGAATGAAAATCACTCCTCTGACAGCTGAACACGCAGCAGGCTATAATCACTGCCAAAACATGAGTTAAAATACACGCACACACACACACACACATGCACACACACCCCTGTAGTGCTGTAGCAGAGAGTCGGTTCCACCACCAGAACTTGTTTTATCATTTTCTTGCACCTTGAGAGCTAAAAGCGCCCGAGGTCATAATTAAAAATCATCCTGCATAGAGAAGAGGAGATGCCGAAACACACACACACACACACACACGTCACAGCACCCTGTCAGAAATCAACTACGATCTGTGTTGGTTTACTCCACCGTGCAACAATAATTACATGAGTCTCAGTGTTTCTCCAGCCATCACCGAGTAAACAACAATTAATAATGTGAAACCCAACACCCCTTCATCTGATCACTTCTACTTTAACATACACACATCACCAACATACACACATCAACAACATATACACACCACCAGCACACACACATCACCAACAGATATACAACACCAACATATACACATTACTGTGCCAACGGATTACACAATAATATTGTACACTTTCAGGTACGGGCACTTCGATTGTTTTGTATTTAAGAGTCAGCGATTCAATGATTCAGTGATTCAATGATTCAGTGACTCGGCGTCATATAAATAAGGGTTACTGTCGTATTGTTACAGACATCTTTCTATTTATCTGTCTGTATAGCTGTCTCTCTTTATTGTATTCTAACTATCTCAATTTGTCTGTCTGTCTATCTATCTGTCTGTGTATCAGTCTATCTATCTATCTATCTATCTATCTATCTATCTCTATCTATCTATCTATCTATCAGTCTGTCTGTCCAACTATCTATCTATCTGTCTGTCTGTCTGTCTGTCTGTCTGCCATGAGACTGTGTCGTATTTTAAATGTAAAGAAAACCAGTGTGGTATAGGGGCAGGGGGGTGTGGGTGGAGCGGGAGAGATGGCTGAGGCTTTGAGTGCGTTTCAGCTCTAACATGGAGGAGGGACACCGTGTCTCTGATGACCCACTTTATCTGAGCTGCTTTATTAGAAGATACAGTAGATGCCAGGGATTGTTGACAGGTAAAGCGGTGAGGGGGAATTCATCATTCTACATGTACATCACTTCCATAAATGTCAGTTCAGCCTTTATATATATATACAGATGACTGTTATTTAAAGAAATAGTAAAGGGCGACTGATATCGAGACAACAATTCCAGAAGTTGATTCATTTTACTATTATAACACAGCAGAAGTCGAGTTTATCGCTTTCAGAGTGAATCGAAGGGCTTTAAACGAGCATGAGAGGATAATAATAAAATATATAATATAATCAGCAATGACAATAAACTATTATGTCATATAAAATAATAAATAATTATTAAATACAATAACACATTTAAGTGTGAGTGTGAGTGTGTGTTGATTGTATGTATGTGGCCCTGTGATGGACTGGTGACCTGTCCAGGGTGACCCTTGCCTTTTACCCAATGACAGGAGAATGGATGAATGACCCTGATTAGGACAATGGATAGATGGATGGATGGATGGATGGATGGATGGATGGATGAATTAATGTATATATCAAATAAAATACATATTATATTTATATTATTTATATTTCTGGTATTTGACAGACTCCATAAGTCGATCTGGATAAGGGAGTCTGTCAAATACCAAAAATATAAATATATTTGATTCCCAGTACCACCAAGTTACCACTGTTAGACCCTTGATAAAGGTCCTTAAGACCCCAATTGCTCAGTTGAATGTTAAGAACCTTTATTAAGGGTCTAACAGTGGTAACTTGGTGGTACTGGGAATCAAACCCAGTTGGGTTAGCAGTTTAACACCACTGTGCTACCACTTTCCAATATATTTTGTATAAAATTTACATTTCTGGCATTTGGTAGACACACCAAACCAGAACAATTTACATTTATCTAATATTTTTTATGAAACTGAGCAGTTAAGGGTTAAGGGCCTTGCTCAGGGGCCCAGCTATAGCAGCTTGGTGGTGCTGGAAATTAAACCTACAAACTTATGATAAGCAGTTCAACACCCTTACCGCTGAAATACCACTTTCCTCATATAAGAACTTTCTATTTCTAAGATAATTATAATTATCACACAAATTATATTTAATCAATCCTGATTCTTTAGGCTATTAAATATTAGAGTTATTAGTTTATAGCAATTAGGACCATGTAACAAATTATTATTTTTATTTATAGCCATTAATTATAATCAGAAAATATTATCAGTAATTTTCTTTCATATCAGCAAAAACTGCTACAGGTTTTAGTAAAAAAGAAAGAAAAACGGCGTAACCGTAAAACTCTCACCTTCCCCAACGATCCCAAGCACCTCAAACTTGTTCATTACATCACCGGTGGCAGGGTTCCTCATCAAGACTAATGCTGGATGGCCGAAAGTGGCGGCGCTGAAGACAGTTAGAGGTTGGTGTCGTCTTCCTGGTTATAAGCGGGCATAGGGTGGCCTGGTGGCATCCGGCGTTCTGGTCAGAAGGAACCGCTGAACATTCAAAATGATTCCTTCAAGTACACACTGACATCTGAGGGTAGAGAGGGATTAAACGAGTATTACAGTACAATAAATTAAAACACTGCAGATTTTTCAATTCAAATCAAATCAATAAAATCGTTTTTTTTTTATATCAGAACTTTTATCATCTGATAGGAATTTTTTTTTAGATTGGAGAAATGATTCAAACATCGTAGGAGTCGAATTTATCAACATTTATCTCGACTCATCCGCCAGGAGAAGGAAAGATTCAATTCCTCATCCAGCATGGTTGCATTTCTGGCCTCTCTCTTTTTCTCACTTTCTGTCTCTCTATCTCTTTTTTTACTTTCTTTCTTTCTTTCTCTCTCTCTCACTTTCTGTCTCTTTATCTCTTTCCTTCTCTCTCTCTCTCTCTCTCTCTCTCTCTCTCTCTCTCTCAACGTTCTTGCTGTTAGCTCCAAGCCAGATTCAGAAAAACACCCTCCTCCTCCTCCTCCCCCTTTTCCTTGCTGATAGGGGCAAACATGCCTCTTCGTGGATTGTGAGTGTGTGCGAGAGCTTTGAGGTCAGCGCTGAATGAAAACCGTTGCATAAGTCTGACTCAGAAAAAGCCCGAGTCAGGTGACTCGGATTAGAGCTTCATCTCTACACAGGCATCTGGAGCTGCTGAACGGATGACGGAATCGGAACAACTGGAAGTTTCCGCCTTATTTCTTTCAGACACATTTGAATCTATCCATGGGTGATTAGTTAGCTGTTTGCTAAAAATAAAATGGTTTGCGTTCTGACAAAAACAAACTAAGTGTCAGCGCTAGATTTTCAGGTGAGACTTCGTAAAGAAAAGCTGAAAGAAGAGAAAAATGCAGCCACGAGAAGCGATTATTATTAGCCGTTAAAAACGACCTTTAGAAATGTCTGACACAGTGAGCTGTGATGGTGTCCAGATGACCGACAGGAAAAAAAATCACAAAGCTGTAGAAAAGTCTGTAGTGAAGGCTTTTTTTACGGAAAGATTTGCATTGGAAATCGTTAGTATTTAAACATGATCTGTATTTACATTTAGAAGGTCCTTTCTGACTGTGTTATATACTATAATTACGGGCGGTATGAACGAAAATCAGATTTACATCATCCGCCATGTTGATACTGTCACATGACATATGACTTCACAACAAAGTTAATTTAAAGTTGTGCAATTTAATCACAAGGAACTACTTTTTTCCTGAAGCTAATTTAAGATCTTTAAAAGTGCTGCGTCGACGCTTTCCGCCATCTTGGAAAATGACTAGGCGTCTCATGGCGTAATGTAACAGTGGATCATCGGGAAACTTATCGCATACTGTTTTACCTTAAATATTGTTTTTTTTACATACTTCAAGCAGGGAAGTATGCAATTCGGGAGGAAAAGGTGGACTTCCCAGTTCCCAGAATGTAGCTTTAGGGAATGACACATAAGCTGACGGGGTGACGGGTTAAGCTTTGGTGGTTTGACGAGCCGTTTAGAAATGAGAAAGCTGGACAAACTAAAAGACTGAAGTGCCGATACATTACTTTGGCCATGTCCAAATTGGACACTTTTATAAAGTATGTATAAAGTAAGACGAGTAGTATGTCCAAATCCTAGTACGCGAAAAGTTCATGGATGATCTACTACTCCTGCTGGAATTTTGAAGTATTCTTACGATGGACACTTTACTATCACATGAGGCGGGAGAGACGATTCGTCATATGTGGAAGTGGCGAGAAGCGGCTAAGCCGTTAAGTAGCTTAAGTGCTTTCAAGAAATAAACATTGTTCTTTGTCTTAAACTTTTTCTAGTTAAACATTATCCAAATTTTAATCTACGCTGCTGTGACATCATATGACATGTGGTTAGGATCCAAATGGCGGATGTAGTACGTCCCAATTTATATGAAGCACAAAACAATCAGGAAGTACATACTTACATGTTTAGTAAAATAATTAAGTATGAGATTTCGGACAAAGCCGAAGATTTTAGTTAGAAAGCTGGTGATGTCAGCTGGTGATGTCATGTGATGTCATGTGTGAAAGTTCAGGCTTTGGAGATCTGTTTGAGGTAAGAAATCTGGAGAGACTCAAAGATTAACGCACCACTGCGTCTGTCTCTGTAGTCAGTTAGGCAAATTTTCACTGACTGGTAAAAACAGACCTTCGAGTCCATAAAAAGACGTTGGGGATAAAATCTGACATAAAGGTCACTGAGGGTGAAGTCTTTATTTTTTTTTCTCTGGCTGTCAGGATTGCAAGAGGGAAAAAGGTAAGATGTGTTACTGAAAAGCATTTCGATTTAGTCTTCACACCATGAAAAATCATCGTGTTGTCAAACCCACAAGCGAGAAACATTTGTTTTAAATTGTCTTGGATGTCCACCCACACACGTATATTGAAGATAAAAAAACCTAATTGACTTAAGATGAGCTTAATTGCTCTCGAAATGTCAAGTCATAATAAGAAGTGTATGTGCACTCAACGTGTCTCTGAATACTTTACGATGGATCCAACGATGCTTTCAGGACCGACTTCAGCATCGACGTTCGGGTCGGGAGGAAAAAACGGAAGAACTGAGATACCAATATTGCAATTGTGGTTTATTTTGGAATTTCGATACGTATTTTTTTGCTACTATTTGACTACTTTTATTATAGTAGTTTATTGCCCGACTTGTTGAACTTATAAACATGTAATAAAAAAACAAAACAAAAAACGTAACAACAGTAAAAAAAAAAAAAAAAAAAAATCACACAAACAAAATCAACGAAAATAAAACTATGGCTTTACCACTAAGTATTAAGACTTCAAATAAATAAATAAACTATCACTAATCAGAAAAATAACGTAAAGTAGCATGCTACAGTGTTCTGGCTTACGTGTCACATGATCAGAGTTTAATGGTAGCTTATGCATTTTATCACATCGCGATAATATCGCAAAAGCAATAAATCGTTCAGCCCTTGGAAAAAAGACCACGCTGCTCATTCACACAGTTCAGAGGCATCGCATCCCTCGGCGTAAGAGATGCTGGAGAATCGGCTCTGACACACGCCATGCAAATAAGTTTGATAAGGTTGATAATCAGAAGCAATGATTCGGAGCTCTTGTGTGTGTGTGTGTGTGTGTATATGTGTGTGTGTGTGTGTGTGTGCGTGTGCTTTTCTTCGAAAGCAACTGTCTAAGTTCAACCAAAGAGTTTTCCATTCGTAAATAATTTAAAAAATGCAAATGGAATAAAAGGAAGTTACAAGTGGGAAAAAAAGTCTGTTCTTATGGTTTTACTCTGTGAGGAATATTTCATTAAGTTCATTCAGAAGTCATGCTTTTCAGCGCCGTACATTATGTACCCCATGCTACAAGTAGTGGATTTTAAATAAAAAGAATTCTGTATCTCAAAAACTGGAAAATGAAACCACCCCCCCAAAAAAAGCTATTGATTAATGACCTTATGTGCTAAAGTACTCCTAAAAAATATTGTGTTCTTTTCTTTTTTTTTTTTTTAATGTATTTTTGTTTTATGATAATAAAAAATAAAGAATGTTTTGATCCCTTTGGTGTATTTCTGTGATTTGGAAACTTTGCTCATTACGGCGTATTTTACATACCGAAATCTGATACCAAAACTAATAAAGATCAACGTAGACGATCGGAAAAAACCCCTGAACTGCTCTGCCACAACATCGAGAGTTCAATGCCCATCAATTAGTTTCCTCTAAGTGTACTACTGTTATTTTTGGAGCAAAGAGGAGCAGTCGAGGGTTAAGGGTCTTGCTCAGCTGCCCTGGTGGTGCTGGAAATTAAACCCAGGATCAGCAGTTCAGCACCCTCACCCTTGCTAATTGGAAGACCGTGGGTTCAATTCCCAGGACTCGACAATTCACAGTGCCACTGCTGGACCTCTGAGCAAGACCCTTTACCCCCACTGCTCAGTTGAGACAAGCATCAAGTGCAAACTCCAGTATCAGACGTGAAGAGTCTGATGTCGCTCGTTTCTTTGGCGGTATCCTGTTCGATAAAGTTTTCATCAGGTCTTTAATTCCAACAAAGTTAATTACCATAACTTCGACCCCTTAGGACCTGCCAGGTTAGAGGACCTGCAGCACTTGAAAACTTCTAATACCTATACCTTCCCAGCGGTTGTTAACCGTCCCCAGACTTATGTTAAATAGATGAAGAGCTCATTACAGAGAGAACATATTAAACTGTTATATGTCCGTTATAATACCCGTCGCCTGTGTGTTCTCTGCGCTTCACCATCTCCATGTAAGGCAATTTGTATGCCAAGCTTTAGAAACATGTGTTATCTTTTTCCTTTGATACATTCGCCAAGCTCAAGCTGGCCAGACTGATAAGAGGAAATTAAAAGCCATCACAAAACTGGCCACCACACCACCGTTTCAATACCACGTTACAAATTTCTGGGATTTGCGAACCTTTAATCCCGCTTGTAAAGAGGGTTTATTTCAGAGCGCCATCCCAACACGCCATGATCTCATTACGCCACTAATAGGAGGTGGATTATGGAGGTGGCTGCATTTGTGGTCAGCTAAGGAGCCATTCTGTCACAGTGCCATAGAAAATATTCTTTTTTTTTTTTTTTACAGAAAATCGAGCCACTGGCTAACAATAAAACCGCTAGAATGAGGAAAAATGGTCAATAACTTAACACTTAACCATAGGGCAGATTAAAAAAATTTAAAAAAGTCTTTGTCCTTGCAGTGTGTGTGACTCACGTACCCGGTGGAACACGTCAACCCTTATTATAAGCCTTCAGGTATTCAGTGCACGTTGGCTCTTCCATGCTGTAAGTTTTGGTAGCCTCTACCTGCAGAAGATACGCTGTTTAATCCTCCGTGGTTTATATCCCGAAGCCTACAAGCCTGAATTTGATTATCTAAAGCACCTGAAGAGAAATTTTATACGTTTGGTGAATTATTCCCAATATTATTCCTTAATATTGAAAAACTAATAAGAAAACATTTACATTTCTACCATTTAGCAGATGCGGCTAAGCAGTTGAGGGTTAGGGGTCTTGCTCAGAGGCCCAGCACTGGTACTACCCAACTTGGTGGTACTGGAAATTGAAACCATGATCTCACGATTACCAGTCCAGGACCTTAACCACTAATCTAACACTTTCCCAATGATTTGTTCTTATTGTGGTGTTTATTTAACTCTTTTGGAGGAAGTCTCCGGGCTCAGTGTTTTTGTAAAAGCCTGAAGAAAAGCGAAGATGGAAAATATTCTCTGGTCTTTGCCTTTATCCGTAACGTGACAAGCTGAAAAAGTACATTCGATTTTCTGGAATTTGGCAGACACCATTCTCCAGAGCGACTTATATTTATCTTTCTGAGCAGTTGAGGGTGAAGGATCTTTCTCGGGGGCCCAGAAGGCAGTATGGTGGTGCTGGGAATTGAACCCGAGGATGGAATCATAGCTGTATGTTTCTAACACTGTTTCTAACATTCTAGATGAGGCCCGATAGACTCATTTACTTTCTGGACAGCGTTCGAAGAAAGTGGAGAATTTTTTGGTGATATCAGAGGAATGAAACATTTTGGGAACAACTTCCTGTTGTTGATTATTTCCTTTTAACAACATGTCCCAAAGTATTTCTTTCCTTACATATTAACGTTATCCACTTGAATGAACAATAATCGCAGCAACTGAATTATTATTATTTTAACCCACTTTTTCTATTCATTTCTCTTTTGATCAAGAGTTAAAGACTGGTGTAAAGTAAAGAACCGACTGTTGTGAACAAGTAGCATGTCACCTCTATTAATGTTAAACTACACAAGCTTATAATGAGCTTTAAAAAAATAACTAGGTTGCACATCATCAGGCGAATCAACACCTTTAATAAATTAAGCAAATCCATTCTGACTTTGTGCATTTAATCAGAAGATCCACTCGAATAATAGCTTAGGATAAATAAACACACGCTTTAGCTTCTTAATGCTAAACTCTATGAAAGCAGAAGGCGGAGAATAAATGGGAAAAAACCCTCACTAACTTGGGTTTAATAGATGAATCATCCTCCTACCTTATGTAACAAAAAAGCAGAACAAGCACAAATAGGTTCAAAAATAATTCCTGGTGCAGTTCCTTATTGTGCACAACACCAGACACGCAGCACTGACCGACCAGCAGTGGTGCAGACGCAGCTTCAGCATCTGAGATGCAACAGAGCTCCGCGTTACCGTTTGACACCAAATTCTTTCGACATGTAACTTTTTTTAAATTTTTTATTGCAATCGGTGCAGGGTTAATGGCACGTTTCAGCCGAAAGCGAGTCTGCGAAACATTACACATGCTGCTGTAGCTCACGCTGCTAATGACATGCTGCATATCTCTAAAAATATCAACCTTAATGGAGGCTCGATCTAGGGTTAGGGGACATGTCACTTGTCTCGAAACTATTTTAATCACTTGACATGATTGCCACTTATACGCTGCATGAATTTACAGTCTGAGCTAGAAAGACATCAGGCTCAGCCTCAGCATCGTCATAACCTTCTCAGGATGGAAATATTCTGTTTAATCCAAAAACGATCCGACGGTTAACACTCGGATGTGATGGAAACCTGTTAGTCCAGGTCCACAGATCTGCCCAATTTCCCCGAGTTCTTCGGCTGCCATTTCAGACAAAATTTATGATACATCAGTCAAATCAATCTTGATTTTGTTCCAGAAATCTAGAGGGTTCCTTGTAAGGTTCCTCTCTTAGCTGATGCAGCCAGGTGAGAGTTTTTGGTATCATTTCATCCGGAATTCCACAAATTCAGGTTTTCAGGGTTGCTTTTTTAACAGTTGAGCTGTGCGTCACTGCAGCATTCGTCTTACAGACTGAGATTCCAATGGTTCAACAATGTCCAGCAACCTTCATGATTAACTGACCTAAAAGAACATCATCCTGACCCCCAGCAGCCTTGATTTGGTCATTACAATAATATATATATATAGGGGGGGGGGGCAAGGGAGGGGGGGGGGGTGGTGAATCAGTTGGAATCGTGAATCAGGGAGTCGGTTCAGGTTCAGTGTTGCAACTCTGTTTTGGTTTGCGACGCAATAGGCTGGAAGTGCGTAGTGTGAGACTGTGCTGAACAGCAGTATTACACTGCAGGCACATGCAGAAGAACCGGATTATTAACACAGTTGTGATTATATCATTTTTTTTAATACATATTCATAAGACGGAATGTGGACATTATAACGCGGCTTTAGAATTAACGGCTGTGCGGTTATACATCATTAAACAAACTGATGTTATGTACGTCAGTAACAGCAGCAGCCTACTCAGTAATTATCACAGCCAGTCGGTGAGGATGGGAAAGAGAAGAACTATAAAATATTATAAGAATAATAATCACAATCCTAATAATAATCATATAATAAATGCGCAATAATGACGGATTTCTGATGTTTGTACGCAGTGTTAGTTTTAACGCCTAACCGGACCACGAGATTAAGAATAAAGCTGATAAATGAGCAGGTGAACCCAGCGGAAGGAACGCATACTCACGCATCGTGCGGGATTTTCAGAGGAACGTATGAGCGCTCAGTCCTCCAGCGCGCAGCAAAACCCCGCATATCCACCGCTGCCGCTGCCGCTGCGGCTGCATACTTGACAAACCTCACGCGCAGTTGTCAACCGACTGGAGAGGTAATAGCAACAGTTATTTTGAGGGACGGGACGTCATCCAATCAGAACCGACCTTCGTGCTTCACACATGCACGCGTTTTGCTTTCACGAACCAATCCGCGTACGGATAAGCAACCAGGGGGCGGGGCAGGGGGTCATGGTTACGTTTCGTCGTCGAACTTGCGAAAATAGAGTTTTGGGGCTTTTTATTATTATTATTTATCATTTGCAAAATATTAATACATTATTATTTAAGCGTGGAAGTTTTATAAAGCAAAACATTTTGGTTTTTTTTAATTTTAATAAAAAAAAAAGGCCCCCAAAAAATAGAAACATAGATAATTGGAAAAGGTTAGAAGCAATAACATTCTGGATAGAAAAAAAATAAAAATCTATTTAAAAAAATAAAAATAAAAAATAAAATAATAATAATAATGTAATAAAAATATAACTAATAATAATATTAATAATTAATAATGATAATAATTGTATTTTAGATATTTTATTATTATTGTTCTTGTTTTTTTTTATTATCGAGGATGTTGTTGTGTTGTTGTTGTCATTTTTTCCTTGTTTGGGAGAAAATAATAAATTTAATTTAAATAACAACTTTGTAATAACAAAATAACGAATATTATAACAACAATTATATATCATTAAAATAATGTACCATAATAGAATGTTAATAACAGCAATCACAATAGCCGACCTATAACATCTTCATATCATTTATATAAAATACAATTATACAAAATTAAATCGTCGCATGTGAACCCAAACGCTAATCATCTCACAAAATCAATACACAGACACAACAACTAACACGCCATCGTCCATTTCCATCATTTGACAGGGTACTAGCGCCACCCTATGTTTACCTTGGGTACAATAAAAATGACACATTTCTCATATTTGTACAGTTCAAAGATTTTAAATATTAGCCTAAAAAATACTCATTGGAACGTAAATTTATTAAAAAAAAAAAATACTCGCATCTCAAAGAGTTATAAATAAAAACAAGAAAATATAAATAAATAACTAGTCTAAAAAATAATTTATAATAAAAATATAGATAGATAGAATAGCAAATAAATATAGCTTCATAAATAAACGTTGAGCTGTGTGTAATTTGAGCTCCACTATTTATATATTTAATATATTAATATGTAATAATATATATTCCAGAAACACTATTTGTAAACAAACAATAATATATTGTTTGCACCCTTGTAAGACTGAACCATTAGCCAATCAGATTCTTGGGGCGGGGCTTGTCTAAATACAGGTGGAAGCAAACGTCGCAATAGCGGCGGTTTAGTCCAGAACGTAACGCTTCTCGGTATTTAGCTGCAGCGCATGCGCAAGCGCGCAGAGGTTATCGAAATATGGCGGCCAGGTCTAACGAAAAGTACTGAGATCTGCTCGAATTTCGACAAATTCGCCAAGGTAGGTGTCGGTTTGGTGTGTTTACTGTGAGCCGGTTGGCAGTTTAAAGCCCCAGGGTGTGTGAGGGGATATCGGCTCCTGGTGTGTGTGTGGGGGCAGGTTTTTTTTCCAGGAGAGCTTTAGTGTAAACACTTTCTCCGTGTCGCGATGTATTTCTCATCTTATGTTCAAAGTGGGAGCCGCCGATGGGCGTCTACCCGTTATTAACCTTCATAAAGCGTTAATAAGCCTCGGGCGCGCGCGTGTACAAGGTGTGTGTGTGTGTATGTGTGTGTATGTATGTATGTATGTGTGTGTGTGTGTGTGTGTGTGAGGACGTGGACAGTTTTCGCTCGGACGTGTATTTTGTTGTTGATGCGTGTGATACAGTCTGGTCGTGATGACGTTTCCTCGGAGCGATAAAGTCGCCACAAAACAGTCGTAAAAAAATGACGTAAACACTTCTATTATAATAAACTATAAAGTTTATACCAAAAGAACTTTTAATAATTAAAGTATAAAATAAAACCGGCCACGTAAATATAAATAATTGTGTTTAGATTTCATTAATGTTCATTATTTATTTATGGTTTTTTTAAATTATCGTATATCATAATTACAATATAATAAAACAATAATAATACAATAATAACGTTAACAATAAACAATAATAACGCTTTTCTGATCATTACATTTATTACTGAATACAAAATATATAAAAGAATAAACGAAAGGAATAACGTTTATATTTATTGATTATATAACACCATAAAATACAAGCAAATAAAGAAATACTACTACTTCAGTATCTGTCTCTCTTTTTAGTTCTTTCTATCGCTCTTACTTAATTAATCTCTCTTTAAACGTTTGCTCGATAATAAATATACAAATATTATTAACATGCGAAACTTTAATGTTACTGGAATATCCAGCACTTAATTTAACAGTAGACGCTGATAAATGTATTCGGCTCAGATTAGATGTTTGTAATAAATGAAGTTTAAATAATGATGATGATGATGATAATAAGTGTGGAGTGTAAATAAATATAAACCCTGTATCACTGAGACTTTTTAATTTAAGTATAATTATACTCTTGACATTTGAATATAATTATACTCTTGACATGCTGAGTAAAGTATGGGGAAGTGGTGGCTCCAACTTTATTTAACCGGCCTGATTTGCATATTCGAATTAAATTTGCACCGCTAATGTTTTTATTTTTTATTTTTTATTTTTCTCTTTTCACTCAGTACTCAGCAATAAAAGTGATTCTGTAGCCATATCTGTTGGGCCCCAGAGTAAGGCCCCTAAACATCCCTTTAAATCATGTCCTGTAATGTAATGGTGACAAAAATAAAGGCTTTATTATGATGGTAATTAAACAGTATATTTATAAACATATCTTTTAATCGGACTATAATTTGTTCTCTTCTCTTTCTCTCTCCGATTATTCCGTAGATGAAAAGCTGACTGTTATTACAAAAGTCAATGTTATGAATATTTCAGAAGGCATGTGATAAATGGCGGAGACGTTCCTATTAAGCCGCTTCTTATTCGGGACGATCTATTTTCAAAAGTTATTATCGCACTTCCTGTGCTGTATTATTCATCCCCGTCTGTCTGCGGGAAACCATATGATTCCTTTAAAAACTGGATGATTTTTCTGTTGGATTAAAAAAAAGGAAATATTTTGTTATATTTGCATAGTAAATTTTATAATTAAAAATGCAGCTGTTCACAAAATATGACGTATAAAATTCGATATTCAACATTGCACATCTGGGATCTACAGGAAAGGCAGTCGAGTACCGATGCATTAATCTCATCTAGCGTTAGTCGCTTACTAGCAGGTGACCTAATCACGAAAAAAAAATTTGCAGCCTTCTAGCTCTTCTACTCAGTAAGTTTAGGATGTATGGGTTAGAGACAGTGGTGAGACAGCTATGATGTATGGGTTAGAGACAGTGGTGAGACAGCTATGATGTATGGTTTAGAGACAGTGGTGAGACAGCTATGATGTATGGTTTAGAGACAGTGGTGAGACAGCTATGATGTATGGTTTAGAGACAGGGTGACAGACAGTGGTGGGAACGTGAGACAGTTATGATGTATGGTTTAGAGAGTGGTGAGACAGCTGATGTGAGGAGACAGTGGTATTAGATGTATGGTTTAGAGACAGTTAGTGAACAGTGGTGAGACAGCTATGATGTATGGTTTAGAGACAGTGGTGAGACAGCTATGATGTATGGTTTAGGAACAGTGGTCAGACAGTTTTGATGTATGGTTAAGAGCAGTAGGTTAGACAGTGGTGAGACCAGTGAGGACAGTATGATGTATGGTTTAGAGACAGTGGTGAGACAGTTAGTATGATGTGGACAGCTATGGTTGGTTTAGGAACAGTGGTGAGACAGTTATGATGTATGGTTTAGAGTGGACAGCTATGGTATGGTTAGACAGTGGTGAGCAGCTATGATGTATGGTTTAGAGACAGTGGTGAGACAGTTTTATGATGTATGGTTAAGGAACAGTGGTGAGACAGCTATGATGTATGGTTTAGAGACAGTGGTGAGACAGTTATGATGTATGGTTTAGAGACAGTGGTGAGACCAGCTATGATGTATGGTTAAGGAACAGTGGTGAGACAGTTTATGATGTATGGTTAGAGACAGTGGTGAGACAGCTATGATGTATGGTTTAGAGACAGGGGTGAGACAGTTATGATGTATGGTTAAGGAACAGTGGTGAGACAGCTATGATGTATGGTTTAGAGACAGTGGAGAGAGACAGTGGTGAGACAGTTATGATGTATGGTTTAGAGGAGACAGTGGTGAGACCAGCTATGATGTATGGTTAAGGAACAGTGGTGAGACAGTTATGATGTATGGGTTAGAGACAGTGGTGAGACAGCTATGATGTATGGTTTAGAGAACAGTGGTGAGACCAGCTATGATGTATGGTTTAGGAAGTGGTGAGACAGTGTGGTGAGAGAGAGACAGTGATGATGTATGGTTTAGAGACAGTGGTGAGACAGCTATGATGTATGGTTTAGGAACAGTGGTCAGACAGCTATGATGTATGGTTTAGGAACAGTGGTAGCAGAACAGTGAGACAGTATGAGGTTTAGAGACAGTGGTGAGACCAGCTATGATGTATGGTTTAGGAACAGTGGTGCTGAGTATGAGGACAGGGTGACAGGTGGCAGTGGTGCGAGGAAGGACAGGTCTGGAGGTAGCAGAGCTGAAGATGTTGAGGTTCTCTTTGGGAGCGACGAGGTTGGACAGGATTAGAAACGAGTTCATCAGGAGGACGGCTCATGTTAGATGTTTTGGGGAGAAACCAGATTGAGGTGGTTTGGACATGTACAGAGGAGGGATAGTGACTATATTGGTAGGAGGATGTTAGAAATGAAGCTAGGCAAAGCTACCAGACCCAAAGAGGAGGTATATGGATGCGATAAATGAGGACATGAAGTGTGGGTGAGTACGTGTGAATGAAGAGGATGGAGAGAATAGGGTTAGGTGGAGACGGATGATTCGCTGTGGCCACCCCTAAAAGTAAACAGCAGAAAAGAGAAGAAGAAGGACTACTGTATTACTACAAAGGATTAGTGATTATAGATGTTTTATAGATATTTTATAAATATAATGTTTTTGTTATTGTTATTTTCCTCATTTCATATTCTGTATTTTTTTAAATGATTTTTATAATTAAATTCAACGTTAAAGTTAGTTCCTGTTATTAGTTACTGCGTTATCACAACATTTCATTAAAAAAAAATCCCATAGATTGTCATAGGAAGTCTGTTAGGAAGCACTGAGACTGGAGACTCCTTCCAAAAACAATCGTCACCGAAAAGATTGGATTAACTGAAGATTAAATAAACCTATGATTAGACGTTACCATGGAAACATACAACTTATTATTCTTATTATATAGAATCATATTCTCTCTGTATTTTCCACCATTTATTTTTTTCCTTTCTTTCATCTCTTTTCTTTTTCTCACTATCTTGCGCTCTCTCTTTCTCTCGCTTTCCTTATCTCTTTCTTACTGTTCCTTTCTTGTTCTTTTACCCACCCCTCTTTCGCTCTGTCACTCTCTTGTGCTCTCTCTCCCTCTCTCCCACATTATTATGTTTTTAATAATAATAATATCTAAAAAATGTTTAAAATTCCGAGAGGTTTTTTTTCCGGGCGGAAAGGTGTCGCTCAGGTGAGAGATGATCAAACTGTCCTGCTGCTTTTAAGAAGCCTGAGTCACATCCTCGTTTACGTTTGGATAGGATATGGATTTATATTAAAAACGAAAGGGAAATGCAGACACGGCCGTTACTTTAGTGTACGGATAAATGTTCTGTGTGTGTATGTATACACGTGCGTGTGTGTGTGTGTGTGAGAGAGAGAGAGAAAAAGGTATGTTGCTCAGCGAGTCAGAAAAGAGGGGATGATTGTGTTTGAGGCTCAGGAATGCGTCCCCCCCAGCTATGTCCCGCATCTACTAACAAACCACACACACACACACACACACACACTCGTCAGAAGCAGGGTGCTCATGGCCCTCAGTGCTTTCTGACTTGCATTGCCTCTGGGACGTCTTCCAATCCAGGGATTATTTACAAAACGGTGTATGGAGCTGATGGTCAATATGAGTACAGTGTGAGGACGGCGTGAGGACAGTGAAAGGACTGTGTGAGGACATTGGTGGAAGGTTTAAGGAAGATGTGAGGACAGTATAAGGACAGTGCGTAAATGTGTGAGGACGGTGTGAGGACAATGTGGGGACGGTGCAAGTACAGTGAGAGGACTGTGTGGGGACAGTGTGAGGACAGAGGACACTGATTACAGGGTGCTCATGGCCCTTAATGCTTTCTAAATCACACTGCATCTGGGACATTATGCAATCCAGGGATTATTTACAAAACAATGTATGAATCTGATGCCCAATATAAGGACAGTGAAAGAACAGTGTAGGGACAGTGTGAGGACCATCTTTCTTTCCTTTTTTCTCTTTTACACTTTCCTTCAGTCTTTCTTCTTTTCTTCATCTCTTTCTTTGCTCATTCTTTTTCTTTCTTTCTTTCTTTCTTTCTTTCTTTCTTTCTATTACAATAATTATATTGTTTCTTTGCCTCCCTTTTTTCTTTCCTTATTGTCTTCCCCTTTCCCTATCACACTGTACCACAGTAAGATAAGTGGGTCTAGTTTCCGTGTGACTGGTGTGAGGATATTATAAATACCATGTGATGGTTATGAGTGCAGTTTTAGTGCAGTGATAATTAAGTTCCCGAATTATCTGCTTATTTTAACTGCCAAAATTAAATCCACTGCCTGAATTCCTGTCAAAATGACTTAAATGTGGGCGTTAATAGAAAACCTCAGGCTTCAATTTTGGCAAAAACGTGTCCCCAGCGGCGTTAAACCTTTTCAGCTTCAACTTCATGTTTGCAATAATTGTTATCCCCAAAAAGGCAGCATGAGCCGTGCATTTGTTAAATATCTCTTCGCTTCATCTTATCACGAGAACCCATGACACTTTCTGACCAATCAGAGCCCTGCAGTGATCCTAGTGATTGTCATCCTGGACGTTTGACACGCAGTGTGGCGGTTCTGCTCGGCGTTTGGAGCACCCGGTTATTGTCTGTCCCTTTTGAATGCAGAATAAAGACATCTGTTCTCCTGTAATTTTGAAAATTAAAGGCCGTCTCCCATGTGACCTTCTTCCTGAAGGCGTCTTCACGGTCTGTTCAAAACATGCAACTGCAACCGACTCCATCCACTGTGAATGAGTTTATTTAGTAAAACATTATAAAAGATCTGTAAGGACATTAAACAGAGAGATGGATGGATGGATGGATGGATGGATGGATAGAGGGAAGGAAGGAAAGTTTAATAATCGAGTGAAAGTTTATAATTTGTATATTGTATAAGTTCCTTTGCTGTGTAAACATTTTAAGTTTAAAGCATTCAGGTGCGAAAATACAAATCACTTAAGATTAATTGTATTTATGAAACACTATTTTATTTGCATCTTTATTGTATTGCAAAATTGTACCATTATAATTTGTGTATTTTATGCAGATTCACTCCCTTACAAAATCACCCCATAAATGAGAAAATAATATATAGAATTATCTCTCCATGCAGAAAGAGTTGGTCTGTCTGTCAATGCACATCTGTCTGTTTAGTTTTCTGTTGTCATCTTTTATTCTTTAGCAACAAGAAAAACCTTTAAAATACGTCAAGTTTTTTTTCAAAAGATTGATGTAACTTGTGTTTTTTTCTATGTCCGTCTTAAAACAAGTCAGATTCTTGGTCTGATATGGACCGAACGATATTTCGGAAAATTCCGCAGGTTCAGTGTGAGTATATGGTGTGTAATGAGACATCGGGGAGGGTAAGTCGAAATCTGGGGGAGGAAGTGGAGCTGGAATGCCTTTAAAGTTAGTTTTTTTTTCCAGCTCTCACACACACACACACACACGCACACACACACACACACACACATTTACACAGCCTCTGAGACAAACACGCACATGCACACATCAAACTCTGAGGAATCCTTATCGCCCTCGGCAAGGATGAAAGTGATTGATGGAGTGGAAGCGGTGTAGCGGAACCGTCGATAGGAAGCACAGGGTTTAATATAAGACATGTTGGTTAAAAACGGTTGATTAATTTTGTATGACACAAAATTTGGCAGTAATTCCCGGCTGCAAGGCGTAATCACAGGTGTACCTACAAGCGCTTGTTGAAATATCCTACCGTTTCTATAGTAACGACAGAGTACAGGCCACCGACTGCTCGACCGACAGAACCAGGCATCCTTAGAATTTAACTCCAGTCTGTTGAAGGAAGTCTTTACATTAAAAAAAATAAGAAAAACAACAACAAAAGGTGTGTGATGTTGTTTAAAAGACTTTTTTTATACTTTGTTCTGAATGGGGTAGTGAGGATGTTTTACAGTAATTTTCTTTTTTAACAATATCCGAGTATTTTTATTATATAATATATAATTTTACAGAATTATGATTCTGCAGATGTGAATAGTTTTGGTTCTTCTTCTAGACAACACAACTGATTAATGTTATATGTGGGTAGTAACGTGTTATACTAACTTGCGTAGATTTTTTTAAAAATTTAGTTTCCATCATAATTCGTATAACGAGATGACGAGTCTCGGGATCTGAAGCACGTACATGAAACCCACCTTCAGTTCGGAAAATAACGACCAAAGAGGAGGAAGAAGCGAGAATATCATTAGAGACTGAAACACGCATGACCTCAACATTCAATCAATTTATACACTCCAAAGAGAGAAACCAACAAAACAAATTAAATAGTTTCATGATAACGACTCATAAATAGAAAATAAATGTATAGCACACACTGTACAGTCGCGCGTCTGAGATCAGAATTGAATAGCTTATCGTTTGTAGGGCTGTTGGTGTGTGACACACACACACACACACACATTCTGAATAGCGAGTGGACCTGCTGTTTCCTGTATTTCCTTAAGCATTATGCTGATACACTGTGCAGTTTACCAGCACAATATCATCAGTCATCAGTGTTAAGAGAAAAGGCAACGTCAGCATCGACTCTGCGTCAGTGGCAAATATCCCCGTCTGTTTTACCCTTTAAACCTGAACAGGATGTGATCTTTACCAGATGTTTTTTTTATTAATAACTACAAACCCACTGTTATGATCCTGAAACCACTGGAAGAAACTCAGAAGTGAAAATACCAGCACGCTGTGTGAATTCCGATTCCAGTTGATAATTACACAGCAATCGAGAATCGAGACTTGCGTTGGTGTGTTTGTCAAGTCGGAAACAAACTCGCTTTAAGCAGTCTGTAAAGAACGGAATAGTTTGGTGAGGTTTTATTTAATTTGTTTTCATTTTTATGGCTTGTTAAAAAGGTGTGACAGAAGTTGGAGCTTTAGACAAATTCAGAATTTTTTTCTCCCTTTTTCTGTCGATGGTTCCACCTCTTTGCATTATAATAGCTCGAGCGGCCACAGTGTTTTCCATTTAAAGAAAAAAAAACGTAAATGAGCACTTTGCCACATCACAGATTTATCTGAGCGTCTAGGGTGTTTCCCCGCGATGAAACGCAGGCGCTCATGTGACTTGTAGGCAAATTGCCTTAGCAGTCGTGCGGAAATAAGTGAATTGCTCCGAATTCTTTCAGAGGTGTTTTGCATCAGTGCCGTAGAGCAAAAGGTGTGGATGCCCCAGCAAGAGGTGTGTGTGTGTGTGTGTGTGTGTGTCATCATGTTCCTGTACTGCTCTAAAAAGAGGAAGCTGACAAAAGCCTATGTGCAGCTGACAGGAACACTGGGTTACTGTTCGGTCACCTGATTGAGATTCTCTTTTTCTGTCTTACAGGTCTGGGAACCACAGTGTGTGTGTGTGTGTGTGTGTGTGTGTGTATGTACGTGTGCATTGTGTAGAAGTGTTTCTACACAAGGAACCAATGAACGGCATGGGCAGGACGGCACTAAAAGGTAAACAAATAGAGATTTTACATTCCAAAAAATTGACGTTTTCATTTTGCTGTTTCTAAACTCTAAACTCAATTCTCTTCACACTCCCACCGTTTGGTTTACAGCCGAATGCTTTAGTTTACTGGCGGGATGTTTTTCGCCCCATTTGCGCGATGTTTTTATTCGTCTGCAGCATGTGTTCCTCTCCACTGTCTGATACAACAGTCATGTCAACCGGCTCTTTGCTTGCGCAATCGTTCCCTCGTGTTGAATTTTTTTAATTTGCACGGAAGACACGATGCATCATTCACGTCCATTCATATGCATTGGCTTCACTCGCATTAATAATTGAATTCATGTTTTGTGTAAACTCGGCATAAGACGGGACAGACCCTGAGCGGGTCCCTGTTCCAATGTTGACATAAATATGAAAGGTTCTTTGTTGTGAAAGATGTTAGTGTCAGTACGTTTTATTGAATAAACCGATTTAATTTTAACATTTTTATCATTGTAATAAATTTATTTTTGGCAGAATTAGCAATAGGCTACCATGACATCACAATCACTGCATATAGATTAGGAAAACTATCATGTTTTTATGCTGAATGTTTCATTATCCCTCCCAAACGAAATCATGATTACACTGCTACCAGCCTGACATGTGACTTACATAACCGTTTAAACCGTTTAGACTTACATTAACCGTGAAATATGATTCAATGAAAATGAAGACATTACCGGGACTATAAATGAATATAGGCAAAATATTCGACTTTGTTTTGATAATAATAACAACAGTAGTGAATCTTAATTAGGTAGCTGTTTATAATGCATATGTTATAAGAAAGTCTTTTTTGTGTGTTTTTTTTTTTTGCTTTTAGATCAGAAGGAGAGTAAGAAGGAGAGGGCAGGCAGGAGTACTCCCGTCGGTGCAGGACCTGTGCTGATGAAAGGTAAAACACCTCACTTACTGATTATCAGCCGTTTGTAATCGTTACAGAAAGATTTCGACGCATCGCAGCCTCTGAACCTCAGCTTGAGTGTAAGTCGTTCCGAGTTCACCTGGAGCCTGAAGCATCTTAGAAAATCTCTCTGTAATGGAAACGTATATATTTTAAAGCAGAGCAGTATGGATGTTTTTATAAATACAGAGGTCCCAAAATGAAGATGCTTCTCTCAGAAAGGTTTGAGTGGAAAGTATCTTCATTTGTTAATTTTAAGATGTTTCAAGGCTCATGAATTGGATAACAATATAGGTTTAAAGCCAAGTAGGCTACTCTAGCCTAATCGCATACAAATGATTTAGTTCACATCCCTGAATATTTCTGTCCGTCGTTTAACATTTCTATTATAAAATAGCAGTCAAATATGAAATATTTGGTTTAGCTACTTACATCTTGCACTCCATCACTCCCACATTTTTTGTAGGGAAGTGATAAAGTGCAAAGTCCATGCAAAGCTATTTGAAGTGCTGTTCCTACAAAAATGTTCTACAAAACTATGTTATGGAACTGTTGTTGCTTTAATTTTTTCGCTTAGTTATAAAGAGTTGTTTTTAAGACAGTAAGTTGCTATAATGTCGTCTAGGTAAAAATATTTAAGATAACTAAAGCGCCCTGTGTTGTACCCCAGAGTCAATAAACAGAGCTTTACTTTTTAGCCCCCGAGTCCTTCTCCTGGGAAGACTACCTGAAAGAGACGTCGGCTGCACCAGCTTCTCCCAGCTGCTTCAGACAGGTGAGAAAATAGAACCTGTGCAATCCACAGACTATGACGGCATGTAAGCAGACATATATGGGGTGTAAAAGCATCTGAACACTTGGTGTTCTTTATTTAAACCAAAAATTAGATTGAGTTTGTGGACAACTGTTTTTTGTAGTGGGAAATGTTAGTCAGAATTCTTTCATTCAGGTTTAAACAGTTTTGAGCCCATGTCCTTTAGGTGGTAGAAAACCTTCAGGGGTTTACTGGATTGGTAAGGATTCTTGAAAGCAGTTGAGATTTGTCCGAATAATTTTGGGAAAAGTGGGATTAGTCAGAATGGTTTAAGGTACAAATAGGATTTGGTCAGAATTTCTTTAGTCACAGTTTCTTTTAACAGGATTAGGAGGAGATCCTTAGGTAAATGATGAGTAAGTAGAATTCCTTCAGGGCATGCAGGTTTGGACAGCTTTCTTTCAGAGACACTGCATATGCATGCCAATTCAAACGTTCCTAAACATTTTGTTTGCAGTCTCGCATCCCTCCGTCCAATGACTTTAAGCCTGGGATGAAGCTGGAGGCTCGGGACCCTCGTAACTCCACTTCCGTTTGCATCGCCACAGTGATGGGCATAACGGGCATCAGGCTCCGTCTACGCCTGGACGGCAGTGACAACACCAACGACTTCTGGAGGCTGGTTGACTCCTCTGACATTCAGCCAATAGGAACGTGCGAGAAGAACGGAGACATGTTACAGCCCCCACTGGGTAAGAAAGAAACACAAGGCTGGTTTTATTTAGACTGCATTTTAAAAAATTATTTAATGCTGCGTATCTTGCTTTTTTCTGTAGGGTTCAGGATGAACGCCTCGTCATGGCCCATGTTTTTATTAAGGACGCTGAATGGGGCAGAAATGGCACCAGCAACTGCGTTCAAAAAAGTAAATAATTCCGTTTTGATGCTATTAAAGGTTCCTTTTTTGCGCAGTTGTTATTTATTGTAGTATTTAAGATGCTCCGGTGCTTTTTTACACAATTCCCAACAGAATAATGTGTGTATCTGTTCGATCAGGAACCTCAGAGGCCATCTCAGAATAGTTTTAAACCAGGTATGAAGCTAGAAGCCGTGGACAAGAAGAACCCATACCTCATCTGCCCTGCCACTATCGGCGAGGTCCGAGGCGAAGAGGTGTACGTAATGTTTGACGGCTGGAGGGGCGCGTTTGATTACTGGTGCCGTTACGACTCCAGAGACATCTTTCCTGTGGGCTGGTGCGCGGTGACCAAACACAGTCTTCAGCCGCCAGGGAACAGCAGTAAGTCAGAAATCAACATTATGTAGTTTAGAATTGGCCGCCTAAAACTCCCAAAACTGTGTGGTGTGATGTCATCCGAGAGAAGAAACAAAAATAAAAAAAGCACAATGTCAAGCATGACCTGTTGCTTAAAAAGCCACAACTATTTAAGAAAACCTCTTTTAGGATAATTATTAACAGTTTTTCGGATCCCAAAACCTCGTTCGTGATGGGTTTTTTTAGCGTTGTTTATCTCATTTATTCCGATTTTACATAAATTGTTTGTAGCACTAATCATGAGTACCACATGCAGCCCGCATGCAAGCATCATTATCATTGATCATTGGGGTATCATCAGTGACGATTAAAACAGTTATGATATGTGAGGGTGCTGTTATCGGAAAATAATCAACAGGAGGAGAAGTTTTTCTCTCAATTACAATTATTAACTCCTTCATGAAATGAAAAGTTGACATTTTCTTACTTGGTGATCTCTTAATCACACTTTGCATCATGTTTTACACTGTAGTTATCGAATGTCATTGAGACATTAGCAGCTGTAAACAGTTATTCCTTCACCACCTTTTCACTTTCTTTGAGTTTAAAAGAAAAAACTAAAATAAAATAAAAAAATAAAAATTGCATATAAACTCTAAAGCAAACTGCAAACACTTCGTTTGCTCACAAAAAGTTTAACTATATATTTTTCTTTGCTAAATGTTTTCACTCTGTTTTAAAGAAAGCCCAGAGTAAGTTCCTGTATAGGGGTAACTAAAGATGCAATAAAGTATTAGAATTAGGTTTAACCACTAGGGGGCAGCACAACTTTACTTGCATTAATAGCAACAGTTATACAGTGATTTACATATGGAACAGGGCAGGCAAAGTCAAAAGAACAAGAAAAGGTGTTAATATATTCAAGCACAACATTATTTATTATCGTATCTTTGTGTTAATCCGGAATACCTCAACTAAAAATGTCCTTACTTCCACTGTCACTCTCTGACAAATATAGGGTGTTATTAATTATCAGCACAGTTCTCCATGTGTGTTTTACTGCATGTCACTTATGGGATCAGAGCTCATTTCTATAACACACTAACAAAAAACGAATCCTCTCCCGTCTGGACAGCACTGAAATGAGCACAGTTTTCAGCGGGTTGTATTTTTTCTACCAGGTCATGTAACGATACGTAATTCACAATCCGATGTTTGGTTTAAGGTGAGGCAACGAGCGAGCAACAGAATAAACATACATACAAGGAACCAGTACTTACAAAGTAAGTAGAAGCAGAAGCCGGTCAGGTTTTATGTTTCGGAAGCGTGAATCTGAACTAAAAAAGAGAAAGAAGAATGAAATGTTAAAGAACATGGCGATAAAAGTCACTTTTACACCAATTGGTGTATTTTAACAATTTAAAATTAATTATAGTTTTAAGCTGTTTATTGACTGATGATTAATTTTCTGAATAAACTTATATTAATAAATTAATAAATGTATTTCCCAAACCCATTTTACGCTGTGAAAATTTGCTTTAATTCCTAAAAGAAATGAGGGCAATCGTGACATCTTCAGGACATATTGTCATGATTGCCGTTTTACAAGTTTCTCTCAGATGAGCCTGGACGTCAAATCCATCTTAATCTGCACTCGGATTTTCCCTCGTCAGCATCCGAGTGCACATTATGATGGATTTGACGTCCAGGCTCATCTGAGAGAAACTTTAGATAAGAAAATGTGCCTGTATAGCATGTCTGGCAGCGACCTTGGCTTTTTCCGTTCAGTGCCTATTCCGTACATTTTTCCGGCTTCCCACTTAGAATGAAACTGATTTAATTATACGGGCTAAGCTTCCTTGGACGATTATTATGATGGATTATCGTAGTTGTGGTTATTGTGGTCGTTTCTGCTCTGCATTTTTTAGCCTGGTTTCTACCAAATGTTCTAAACGGAGCAGGAAAACAATTTGCTCTGCGTTTCAATAGTGTGTTTTTAAACTGGGAGCTTTTCAGAGCAGCGTCAGTGTGTAATCGGTCTATTGTTTGTATATATAAAAAAAAAAAAATCACGTCAGATAGACGGGACACAGCGTTTGGACCAAAATGAAACTTTTTGCAAGTAAACCCATGTAAGGACACAAAAAACAGGAAAACTTATATTTAACTGCAATTATGTTTACACTTTCGTTAGGAGACAAAAATGATGAAGATAACGATGGTGATCGTCGTTAAAGAACAGCTGTGTGTGTGTGTCTGGTGTGTTTTTGTACATGGACGGTCCATCTTTCAGATCTAAATGTTACAAATAAAAATGCAACCGGGGGAAAAAATACATGAAAATTAAGGCAAATTAAACACTTGAGTAAAGATGGAGGTGAAAAAGAGACGATGAGGAAGAGGAGGAGGAGGAGGAGGAGGGGATGTGAGTTAGACAGGATATATGAGTCTCCCCAGCGAGTGTGTGTGTGTGTGTGTGTGTGTGTGTATAGAGGGAGCTGAAGCACCTCACTGCAGCTGTAACTCACATTAAGCACCGTTTTACTTTCTGCCGCTGCACAGACGAAGAGGAGAAAACGGAAAAACACAGAGATCCATAACAGAAACGTTTTATTTATCTTTTAGGTCAATTGATTCGGTCAGGAATTTAAATCTCTCGTTTTAATCGATAATCAAATAAAAAATAATAGATTAATTACATTTCTGTCATTTAGCAGATGCATCCAGTGCAACTTACATCCAGCTCGGGTTAAGGGTCCTCCTTGCTCAGGGGCCCTGCAGTGGCAGCTGGGTAGTGCTGGGAATCGAACCCACGATCTTCAGAAAGCAGGCCAACACTTTAACCACTGAGCATAGTGTTATTGGGCAGATATAATAGCACCAGGGTAATACTCAGGGTCAGTATCAGATCCATACTCGCCAAAAATAGTGATTCAGAAAAAATAAATGAATTTAATTTAACACATTAAATACACTTTTTTTAAAAATACTCAATATTAGATTAGATTAGATAAAATTGCAGAATGAGTTTTTATAAAAAATTCGTTATACCTACTCTATATATATATATGTAGTATAGTATATTTTATGAAACTTTTGTTAATATTTTATGTTAATGTATTTGTTCGTTATAAATATATTATACTATACAAACTGCGTGTTATAGTTTCGACTAAACTTCTTTTTTTATAAAGTTTATAAAAAGAATAACGTATTAAAATGTAATAAATAATCGGATAATAATATAACAGAAACGGAAAATTTACCGGAGTGAATGAAAGTTCGGGTTTGTGTCAAACTGAGTAAAATAATGAAGCTAACGCGTTAGCATCGGAGAATTTACCTCAGACACCTGCGCGGAAATCCCGCCTCCGTTTGCCGCCGCCCACGCGCCTCATTATCGTTCCTTTAGACTTAAACGCACGCTTTTCGCTTTCTTTTCCTTATTCTCTTTTTTTCTACCCTACTTTTTCTTTCTTATTCTCTCTTTCCCCTATTCTCTCTCTCTCTTATCCTCTCTATTTCTTATTTATTTCTCTTTTTGTTCCTTACACTCCCTCCCTCTCTTTTATTCTTTTTCTTTTCCCTATTCTTTTTTTCTACCTTACTTTCCCTCTATTATTCTCTCTATCCCCTATTCTCTCTTTTTCTTATTTATCTCTCTTTTTCTTTTCTCTCTCTCTTTTCCTTATTCTTTCTCGTTTTTTCTTCCTTTCCATCTCTCTCTCTCTCTCTTTCTCTCTCTCTCTCACTTTCTCTCTCTTTCGCTCAATTACTCACTTTTCCTCTCTCACACACTCTCTTTCTTTTGCGCACTCACGTTCTCTTTCTTCCTCTCTCTCTCTCACTCTCTCTCTCTCTCTCTCTCTCTCTCTCTCTCTCTGGCTTACTTCCTTTTTTTTCCTTCACCCCATCTTTTATTTCTTTCTCTCGTTCTGCCTTCATCATTTTTAAATTATTTTGTTTGTTCCCTTACACACACACACGCACACACACACGCGCACACACACACAGCTGTCGTGGCCAGGCCGCAGATTCCCCACACTGCCGTTTCTCCCTCCACCCTGGGGGAAGAGGGTCATGGGGAAATGAAGCAGCGGACTGGTGATCATTCCCATATGTCGCCCCAGCAGCACCACGGGGACTTTGGCAGATCGTTCCTGGCTTTTTCCCTCTTTTTAATCTCACTCACTCGCACTGCCCTCCAATTTACTCATACAAGAGTTATTTAGAACACACACACTATAACACATGCCCCCCATACACACACACACACTGTTTTTGAGTGTTCTTTTGTCTGCGCAATGTATTTAGCATAGCGTGACCTTTACGCGGACAATTTTTGGCTTGTGAAGGAAAAGTTCATGGACAACAGCTTCAATGCTACGCTTCCCTTCGCCTCATTTTTCTTCTGTTGTTTATTATTTGTCTTCATTAGGTCACTATATGTTGTAGTGGTTTGAACTTTTTTTGTCTATTTCTGGACACCTTATTGAAAAATGATTCCAGTCTACAGAGCGCTGGGCGAAGCTAAAATCATTCAATAAATTCCGTTAAACAGGAAGGCGCGTTGTTTAGTAACACGTTTGCGCCTACTTACAGTTTTCACTCTGTGTGTGCAGAACTTGCAACTTCCCACTGTACTTTAAAGTGTGTGTGTGTGTGTGTGTGTTCATACAGGGCCCCCCTGAGTCCCCTGGGAAATGCTTCAGGTTTTCTGTTGTATGTTCTGTTGTCCCTTGTGCTGCACGTTTCTGAGACCTTTTCGCAAACCCTCAAATTCATTCATTTGAATTTAATTCCTGTCCACAGACTAGACAGTTTTAGAGCCTAAACTGTTAAAAACAAGACAAATTGTTCCACAATCTAATTGGAACCCCTTTCTCTTTGCAGTCACCCTCTCGAAGCCGCTGTCTGCACCCTCGTCGTCCACTTCCTCGCTCTTTTCTTCTTCTCCGTCCAAGCAGACGCGGCGCTCCATGCAGTCTTCGTACCGCTTGCCCACACCCCTGCCCCAGCTACCCGTAAGGAAAGGCGTGAGGGGCCGGCGACCCAAAAGCGAGACTATTGCCCTCCTCAAGGCCCTGGCGGCAACGACAGGTTCTCCGAATCCAGCAGCTCAGATGAGTGGCACAGCTTCGGAATCAACCCCACAGCTTGTCCCACGTCCGCACAAAAAGAGAGGACCCAAACCAGGAAGCAAGGTGCGTAACACATGTTATTACAGTTTAATAAGGTTTTGTTTATTATATAAACAGAACATTTTATAATCTGTTTATTAATATAGTCACCCTCCAGCTCTGGTTTTTATATCACAGAAAAAGGAGGAGAACTATTTTGTACGTTGATATCCTTATATCTGTGGTGTGTGTGTGTGTGTCAGAGGAAATCCAAACTCTTGCAGAGCTCCTTGTCAGCACCAGGAGGTTCAGACTCCAGACTACCGTCTTCTCAGGTGTCCAGGGACGGCCTGTCTCCACTGAGCTCGCCATCCTCTGTGATGTCCACAGGTGACGTGTAAACACACAGGCAGCTCAGTGAAATTTCACACTATTTCACACACAGCTTTATTTAAGGATCAAAATATTATTGTACAATAAAATTCTTTAGAAAATCGCATCCTGGCATGTTTCATTTTAATTAAGAATTGATTATAGAACCAGCTAGTAAACCCTTGGCATGTTCCTGTGTCCCTCTCTGTCCATCTCGCAGTGTGCGTGTACGTAAATAAACATGGAAACTGCGGTCCTCATCTGGACCGTAAGCAGGTGCAACGGCTGCCTGATCACTTCGGACCCGATGCGGTGAACCTGGTGCTCCAGCAGACCGTCCAAGCCTGTTTGGACTGTGCCTATCAGCCCAAAGTGCTACTGGGATGCCTGCAGAATCAGCCAGACGGGGGCGAGGTGGTGCGAGGTACTTGCCTTAAATAATGTCTAAACAAGATCTCACCGTAAATCTTCAGTAGAACCCAGAATAGAAAAATGCAGGTGTTTCTATCACAGTGGTTTATAAAATCTGTCACTAATAAAATATAATCACTTAATTGAAGCATTTTTTGCTCTTGTTTCTCCTTCAGTGCGGACGGACGGAGGGACGCGAATGGTGACACTGCCGTCTGCGTCCAGCGCCGCGTTCGTGCTGCGTTTCCTGGAGAAAGTGTGTCGTCACCTGCAGTGTGATAACCTGTTCAGCAGCCAGCCGTTCAGCCCGTACGGTAGCTATGACAGGAGCAAATCAGGTGTGTGTGCTGTGCGCAACCTACTGGCTGTCTTGCCTAACACACACACGAAACACAGATCTGTTATTTTCTTTGTTGTTTGCAGTGAAAGAGGAGATATCCGAGGCTCCGGCTTTAAACAGAGGGTTAAAGCGAATCTCTCGAGATTCTCCACCCTACTCTGCCCCTCTCTCACCTAAGATCCTCCACACGGATACACACCCATCTGAAGGTACTAAGTGTGTGTGTGTGTGTGTGTGTGTGTGTGTTCTTTTAGGAGTGGCAGTGGAGTCATCTCTGTGCCTGCAAAGCTTGTAGACTGTAGAGTAGTAAGAATTGGTAGCTTGGTGGCCCTTATTTCTCAAATGCCAAAACTGTAATGTAAATGAAATGTATAGTATGCATAACCAACGTAATGTGTGTGTGTATGTGCGTGTGTTTAGCTGAGACTCTGCCTCCAGAAGAAAACGGTTTATTGAAGGAGCAACGCTTCATGGACTCCGCCTCCAACTCCATGACGCCCCGCCCACAGACCCTACGAAGCACCTCCGAGTACCAGTCCCAACCCAGCAGTCCATACTACCATGGCAACGTCCCACCCTTGCGCCGACACTCTTCCAACCCCCCCACTCGTACCCACAGAAGAGTAGAAGGTGTGTTATAGCTCAATATAAGGGCATGTGTAGAAGTCATGTGATTATGCTTTAACCAATCATACAATATAAAAAAATGGCGTAAAGTTAGCGGTAAGTTTGGGGGGGATGGTAAAATCTGAACATTATTAGAAATATATTAGATATAAGTTGTAATCAGGAAGTGACGATTTTATCCTCTTCGTCTCGCAAATTGTTTGATGCGATATTTGAGTTTAATTCGCATCTTTGTTTAAAAACAGTAGCCATGTTTCCATCCAAAGTACTTCCTCTATACAGGTTAATTTTTAAATCATTTATATTTCTGAGCTTATATTTGCAGTACCTTTAGATCCACGAACCACATGACGCAGATAAAAGGTTCCTGCAAGGCAGCAAAGGGTGCATTAGAATAATCTCATTAGCTTCGCTGCAGATCAAACGCCTGTCAGCTTTAGTCCCCCAGAGGAGTCGAGTTTCATCCAGAACTTTCCCTGTATGTGTGTGTGTGTTAGTGTGTGTGTTCCCTTAAAGGCTGCAGGTGGTGGTTAACTGTGTTTCCTAAGCTTTGAAGATAAGCAGCAAGTTGATTGTGTGTGTTTAGATGTTTAACAAATTTCCTATAAACTTATTTAAATAAATTGTCTGTCTGTGTGTGTGTCTCTGTCTCTCTCTCTGTTTCTCTCTCTCTCTCTCTGTCTGTAGCTGCCAGCTCCACTACAGGTCCCGATGCAGCAGCAGCAGCAGAATGTGAGACTCCCAGAATTCCCAGTGGGAAAAGCCCTTCCTCCTGGTCTATAGAGGAAGTGATGCAGTTTGTGCGAGACGCAGACCCGACAGCGCTGGCGCCGCATGCCGAGCTGTTCCGAAAACATGTACGTCTTTTCTGATCAAACACTTACTCTCTCTATCCCTCTTTCTCTATCTCGTGCTTCCACTCTCTCGCCCCCCCCATCTCTTTTCCATTTTCTTTTACTTCCTCACTTTCCCCTCGCTCCTTCTTTTCCCATCTCTTTCCCTCTCTTTTACCTTTACCCCATTATCTTCCCCCTGTCTTTCTTCCTCTCTCGCCCCCTCTCTCTTTTCCACTTTCTTTTTCTCCCTCTTTCTCTCTCTATCTTTCTCTCTCACACATACACACACACACACACACAAACTTTCTCCCTTGTCTCACGTCTCTTGTCCCCTCCCTTTTTCCTTTTTTTTCTATCTCCCTCTTCTTCTATCTAACTTTCTTTTGCTTTCTCCCTCTATCGAGATCTCAAACACTGCTCTCTCTCTCACACACACACACACATATTTTAGTAGTAGTGTATAAACAGTGACGTTTGTTCTGACAGTCCTGCATTTCATGAGCCAGAAAAAGACACAAAGACAAACAGATAGCGACAGATAGAAGAAAGACATGCCTGCCCGAGCAAGGACATGCGTCATCAGTGTTTAGACTTTACCTAGCAGCGTCCCCTTGTAGAAGAGCCAGTCTCTGGAAAACATCATGTCTGCATCCTACACACACACACATACACACAGTCTCGACCATGAGGCTGCATCAGGCCACGTTTTACTTTGCTGCATTGTATTTATATTGTTTAACTGTTGTATTACAGCACATGAACTTGGTAGAAGAGAAACTTTTGGTGTAAAAAAAAAAGTGAAAGAGACAGAGAGAGAGAGCATGCACATCTTTTAGTGCTTCACATCTTATCAGTGAGAAAAAGTAACATCACTTCCTGTATCTTACAAATTTATGAGAGAGAATTTCACCAATTTAAAGGCAAAGCTCTGGGTTTTTCCCTTCTCTCTCACTTCTGTCCTGTCTGTTCAAAAAAGGCAAAATGCCCAAAAATAAAAAATAATAATAAAATTCATGTTGTAGAATAAGGAAAAATACTATTTTGTATATATATATATGTGTTTGTGTGTGTGTGTAGGAGATTGACGGTAAAGCCCTGATGCTTCTGCGGAGCGACATGGTGATGAAGTACATGGGCTTAAAGCTGGGCCCCGCGCTTAAACTCTGCTACCACATTGAGAGACTCAAACAGGGCAAGCAGTGAGGATTAAACACCTACACACACACACACACACACACACACACACACAGGCTTCTAGGTACAGTACTGCTCAGGTTTAAAGCTATCAGTATTGGATTAAGCGCAGCAGTACTGAATTAGGTTGAATCGGGTGAAGCAAAGCGCCGGACAAACGCAAAAACAAGGCGGAGCCGCGGACACGTCCTGCTTTTTATTAGTCCGAAGCACCAAACAGACGGCTGAGACAATACCACGAACATCAGACTCGCGTCAGGAATAAACTCGGGGATGGACACAGCAAGAGATCCAGGCAGCAATAAAAACAGTCCCACACACACTACCTGCCATTGAGAGAGTGAGACAGATAGACAGACGGACATAAAATGGACCCCGTTGTTATTTTATCATGTATAATCTACAAAGTCCTGTTATAGCCCACCAAACCACAGTGAAACCGATAATATTTGGCTCATTCCCATTGTGTGTCTCTGCACAAAAAACTAATCAGTGTCCGTTTTTTTCTGGTCCAGTTAATGTTTCACTCTGTCTCAGTCCTCATGCGGTTTAAATCCGTGGGAATTAAGTCAATACAGAAAAAACACAACTTCCCATTTTATACTAAAAAAATGACGATATTTGCTAGGATTACTGCGACGAGACTCGGTGTGATGTAATAATGTGATGAGGACGCTTTTCTCCTCTCTACCTCCTGACACAGAGACGGTCCAGTCCTGCCGATTGACCTCTGTGGAAAAAAACCAAACAGCACTGCAGATCTTTTTTTTTTTTTTGATTGTTTTGTTGTTGCTATAATCTTACTTGTATTTACTCATTTTAGTATCCGGCGTAAGGGATATGATCCAAAATTATCCTCTCTCGCTGTCTGATTTACTCCGCAGCTTACCGACTCGCAGTATAAATGTAGAAAATCAAAATCTATTTTTCAAGTCGAAGGAAGACGTTAATTCAGTTGGTTGTAGATGAAGTCGTATTTTATTATTGTCATGGTTCTACTTACCTGCAAAAGGTGGATAAAAATACGGACGCAATTTTTATTTTTGTCGTCTGATGCAGGAAGACTGCGGGTTTACAGCGATGTCTAAGAAACATGAACAGGTAATGAAAAAGCTGTCCAACTCTCCGGTTATAGACAATAGTCAACATTTGAAATGGATGCAAAAAGTTGTCCTAAGACAAGAACATTTGGGTTTTAGGACCACATTGATGAAAGATTCTGATCTATTTTAATTGTTGACTGTTTATAGCGGAGTGTCTGTTTGTGTGTGTGTGTGCATATATATATATATATATATAGAGCGGAGTGTAAATATATATACACATACATACGCACAGTAAAGGTGACTGTTTTGGCTCATAACAGTATCTTCAGTGTGAGAAAGTTTCAACATTTCCTACTATAGTTTATTACAGCGTAACAATAAAATTGCTTCAGCCTATTTATTTAAAATACTTCTTACCGTTCGTCCATTCTTTTCAAATATATAGCAAAAAAGCACATCATTTTACAGGTCATTTGTTTTTTCCAAGACGAAAAAAAAATGTAACATTTTCAGGACACCCGAGACGTGATGATCCGAAAATAACCAGCAGACCAGTTTTTAAAGTGTTTTTGTAAAAGTTGGCTAATTTATCCACAAGGATTTTTTGTCAGTTGTATTGTCTCTCTGCCCTGGTTTTATTTATATATATATAAAATGTATGTGTGTGTTGGTCTGGGAAAACCCATCACATGCTAATGGGGATGAATCCTAGCAAAGAATTCAACCTTAAAATGGCCAGATTTCTTTGTTTGCCACTAAACATTGTAATTCTTTTTATCAATATTCAGTGTCATTATTTCAACTTGATTTGATGGAAGATACCTGAAAATATGTTTTCTTTCTCTACTTCATAGCCAAGATAAAGAATGAATTTACAATAAATGACAATTTTCCAGCAGAAATATTTTTACTTAAATGGAAAAACGCTTAGTAGAACTTTGACTCTAATTTTATGCTGGGTTTTTATTTTGTGAATAATAAAACACTCCGATTGTTTGTTAAAGCTGCTAGCATGAACCCTCATTGTTCACCAACATATGCTAATTTTATAATTTTTTTTGTTGAACAGATTTATAATGTAGTGAAATAAATATAAATCACATATTGTAATCACATACTGTAACGTGTCGAAATAGTAAAATTGCTTTGTCTTTACCTTACTTTTAATTTTATTTCTGGTTTTAAGTTACAGTTGAAGGGTTTTCCCAAGCCGCTCCACATCCTTCTGGGTTGTCAGTTGTTTTTCTGCTAAAATAATCCCCCTCCTGTAATTTGTTACAGTAAAAATGACTTGCATGAATATTTTAATAATGAATATTCTTACTACACAGAGTTGTTTTATTTAAATCCAGTCCGTTCTCCAACATCTCCATCAAAGAAGCCCATGTTTTAAAGGGAAATGTTTTTATATTGCCGTGTCGCAAACGTGTCACACGCACAGGCGGGGAAGAAATCCACCTGCCGCTCATCCTGCTAACGACACTGAAAAAAAGGAGGGATGACAGTGTGACACAGGGTCCGTCAGTGGATTATGGGTTTTACAAAATGCAGCAGCAGGAATGTACATGATTTTGTAGAAAATGAAATATTTTAAACTGAACATATTGTATATGAAAGTGAAAAAATGTAAAGCTTTCAGTTCGGAAAAGTCAAACTTCTATCTTGTACTGCCTTCCGATACTTTCTACCGCTTCGAATGAACGATTCGTCCGTTGTCTTTTTTTTTTTTCTTCTTTTCGAGATTTCTCAGGTCTTTTAGTAGACTTTGTAGCATTTCTGTCCGTTATTACTTGTTTTTTTCTTTCTCTTTCTTTGGTAAATTCTTGTGCCAACTAATAATCCCTATGCTATTTTCAAAGAAAAAGATGAACACACTCACACACACGCCTGGTGTAAGAGATGCATAAAGTAAGAAGCTCGAAACACTTAAGATGTGAATAGACATTTTTAATGTTACATTTTTTAAAGTAACGCACTCTTCACATACACATTTTTCCACATTTTAAACGATACAAATAAGAATAAATAAATAATTTAAAAACATGGCCATCTTTTTTTTCTGTATTTCATTAAACACGTGTACAAAAACATTTAAAAAAAAATATTTTTACAAAGTGTCATGTAAAGTCTTTTAGAGGGAGAAGGACGTTCTTTGTGGAGTAAGTTCACGTCAGAAAATCAGGGTTTTTCCTACCTAACTCACACACACACAAACACACACATGAGATTTTCCGGTTTAGTGTTTTTTCTCTATATTTGGCAACCTGGATGCAAAATGTTACCATGTTAAGGATCTACAGCTAAAAGTTTATTTAACCCAAAGCAAAAATGCTGATTTTTTTCAACGATATATTAAAAAGAAAAATCACTGTCTGATTTTGGTAATTAATTGTTTAATACCTCAAATAACAATTTTATCTTTTTTTGCACTAGTTTTTAAGGCTGAAAGAATAATTAAACCAAGATAATCATCACCATCTTAAATCATTAATTGTTTTTCCTGCCATATTTGTTAGGATGTGGAAAAGTGATGTAGCTCTAAATCACTTTATTAAAGAAAGCACTCCAAACACACCCAAGGGGCCAAAGGTCATGTGATCCTCCCCTCCTCGCTGTACAGAAATAACACTCTCAATATATAATTACCCCATGCTGTCTTCACCAACCTGTTCCTTAACTGTACTAAATTACAGATTGCGAGTCGAATTTTGAGTAAACGAGTTTGCTAAGATTGAAATTCTGCCTTTTGAAGTCACACGTCTGGTTAGTAGCTTTTCGGCTCCTCGGGCGTTTCTGCGTCTTCGACTTTTAATTGGTGTCGTGTGTGAATTCGAGCAGTCGTAGACCGAACCTGAGGAATCCTGTTAGAATCCTGTTTCTGTTTTTGGAATAAAAGTGTGTTGGTGGGGGACAGGGATGCTTTTTTTCCTTTTTTTTTTTTATTCTGATTTACTTTATGCCTTCATAATAGACAACATCGTTAGGAGCCGTTCACACATCACATTATTGCGTGTTCAATTTAATTATATCAAAAGGAGAGAGAGACACGGTTGCCATTCATTCCTCTCTTCTTTTTTTTAGACAGTTAAAAACCTTTTTAGAAAGCCACAACCGTCATGTGACAAGAACTAACCAATCAGCTTCCTTACCTTTTCTGTTACATTAAAACCATAGCAGTAAATTGGAGGAGCAGCAGCTCATCATTGTGGGTAAAATAAATTTTGTAGCAAAATTTTAGCAAAGCTAAAAAATAGCTGAAATGTCGTTGTTGTAATGGAGAGTGCAGATGATGGTTGCTTAGCAACGACATACACCTCCAGAGCAAGTAGGAGAAAGCACAGTGTCTAGAGATTTTAGGCATGATACGTAAATGTACCCTTACTGTCTTATTAACAAACTTAGGTTGGGACAAGTTTTCCCCGATTTTTTTTTTTTTTTTTTTGCAACACACCTGACAACTCTCATAATCCAGCCCTTTGATAGGTTAGAGGTATGTGTTATGTGCTATGCAGTTGTGATTGAAACAAACACTCACCAGGTGACTGTGGTCATAACGGGGAATTAAACAAACACAGTGAATTTCAGTGCAGCAAATTGTTCGTTATTATCATTAAGACAAACATCCACACAAACGCCAATAAAACTACTGCATCTGATACTGTATATGAATACAAAAAATTTGGAACATAACTTTGATATAAATACATTATTTAAGCAGTTTATGTGTTAAGGACGAATACACCTATGGATAGAATTTTTTTTATGGCTGGAAAGAATATGATTCGTTATTATAAATGTGTGACGTTCTGTAACTATCTGTTCAAGCTGTTAGGTTTAGTTATAAACCGGAGTGATGTAGCGGAGGTCACTGAACGGTTCGAGACAGAACTTACACACCGTATTGACAGTCCTGACATTTCAACGTTTGAGAGGGTTTAACATGTGTTTTGACATATAAAGAAATGGACATTTAGTGCATCAAACAGCTTCATTTGTCATTTAAAATGTCATTTTGTTACCCCCTTCCCCACCCCCATAGAGTCATACAAAAAGGTGGACCAGAAAAGACTGACAAATAATGAAATCTATTAGGGAACAAGAATGAATTACATTTCAATTAGTTTTAATCGGTAAACTGTTGGTGTGTAGCTTTAAACTGTTTCTTTCTTTCTCTTTCACACACACACACACACTCACAAACAAAGGCAATACAAAATACGGAGTGCTTGTGGAGGGAATTGGGGAAGCGCAATATGGAACAAGCTACATGCCTTATCGGTTGTCGTTTTCATAGGGGTTTAGTATAACAAACCTAACAGCTAGTTCTGCCTTACACACCCCATCCAATTTTAAATAGCAAACATTTTGCAAAAACAGACAGGACTAGATAATACCAGTTAAGCCTGTAATCATGAACGCATCTCTGTGGTTCAGGAGGCTCATAAAAAAAACAAAAAAACAAAGCCCTTGCAAGGAACATTAATAACCCCTTTAAATTGCATTTACAGTGCTATATGCAAGCTCCTGGTGATTATTTTGTTCTAATTAAGATGGGTGGGCTGTTTTATTTCCGCATCTCTGCTCCCCCTTCCCCCTTAGCATGCTAGGTTGCCACTGACAACCGGTTCTGACAATCAACAAAGCTAATAAAAACAGACACTTTTTGCTTTAGAAAGTCATTATTAGCCTGCTGTGCTAACTGCTAGCCCAACCCCAGTGGTTCCGCTTAGCTGATCCACTGATTAATACAGCGATTATCAGTTAACGAGACAAAGCACAGAGGTCACACACTACCCCAGTGATTAGGAAAAATCTGTTCAGGCAAAGTTTATTTTAAAAACAAAACCGGTGAAGTGAGGTAAACGGCGTTGCGTATAAGCCTGAATTAGTTGTGGTTTTTTGTCTAAGAAATACAGGACTGATTTGATTGTGGCAGCTGGCACAAATCTCTGAAGCGAGCTTCCGCATATTAATGAATAATTAGATTAGATAATTCATAAATAATTCATGAAGATAAGCAAAATAAAAATGCACAGCAAAGGAACAGTAAAGGGGGAAATTAAATTTGAGAAATTTGTTCAGTAGTGTTGCAGTTTGTAAATTTCATTTCGTTGTATATTCTTTTTCTTGTCACCTCGGCCACATAAACAATCTCTCTGTCGACAAAGAAAACCAGAGGGAAGCTGGCACTGCCTTAAATATTTCTGGTCAGTTTACATTTACATCATTTGGCAGACACCTTAAGAGAGTTTCGAAGTCTTGTTTCTGTCAGAAATGCCTTTAGCATCAACAAACTCCTTCCTTGTTCTCCCTTTTGCAAAGTTTATCTGGATGCCCTCATTTCTTTTATTTAAACTTTTGTTTGCACAGTATTTCATTTATTATGTCTCCATCCCACAGGCATCCCCCTAGCTCACACCGTCAACACTAGAGGTTTTACTATTTCCTGGGCAGAAAGGCTGCCAAACGCTGCTTTTTTAAGGGAAGAATGTGGATCTCTTGGGAGCTGACCTTCTTCAGTTTAATTGCTCGGTTTTTGGGGATCTTTTTTAGTGCATCACTTGGGTCTCCACGATGCTCTCCTTGGGATCTAGGCAGGGTGTAACCCCCCTGATCACACTTAATAGAGAAATTTTTTGTTGAGACACCCGACAGACCTTTGAGTTTACCACAAAAAATTGCAGGCATGGCATCCTTCACAGACACAATGACCTTGGCTGTCTGTGAAGTGCTAACGATTTCAATGTTGCCACTACTTCCAAGAGTAGCATCATGTACTGAACTGGTGACTGAACCCCTGCTGCTACTGTCCATCACCCACTTGTGCTGTCGACTAAATTCCAAGGACGCTAAACCACTAAGAAGTTTGGACTCCAGTTTGGGAGTGCAATCGACTGGTCGCAAGACCCCCAAGGCCAAAGCTCTATTACAGACCTCCTCTCCAGAGATGCAGGCCCTCTCTCTGTCTGGTCCGTAGATATTACATGACTGAATGCATGTCTTTCTATCATTGGATACAGATAGATCAAGTACACTGTCTTGTTGTAAAGTTTGGATCTCGTGTGTACTGCCACTATGCAGCGGATGAGATTGAGGAGCCTTGACAGACAAGTCTAGCACCTCCTCATTTGTCATCACAGGGAAAGAACTAGACTGGGGTGGTAGTTGTTGGACTGTCATGTCCTTGGAAGGCACTGTAGGAGGGAAAAAATCATGAGTGGAAGTCTGAGTGCTTTTACTTGAAGTGCTTGCAGGTTTAGAGGATTCACTTTCAACCTTGGTGTCCTTACAAGTGGAGATGGGGACTGGAATGGGAATTGGGATAGGAAGTGGAACCGGCAGGGGAATGACAACTGGATATGGGACAAGCAGAGTAGCTGGAGGCACTAGTGGGGCAAGTGGAGAGCTATATGGGTGTGTAAGTGGTGGAGGGGGAAGAAAAGCAGATGAAAAAGGGTCTGTCTGTGGAGAAGTCATTGGATGACAAGTAGGGGAGGTATTACCTTGGCCAGGAAAAAGATCCTGCAAGATGGCAGAAAAATTTGGGTTTTGGAGAAGTGTAAGCAGACTTGCATCCGCAACTTGACCAACACTTTTCTGGTCCAGAGATGGAGAAGGTCCAATAGCAACCGAAGGGTTCTGGCACAGAATGTTGTTTTGTAGCGAGAGTGCTGGGCAAGTGGCAGCCTGCTGAAGGAGCTGTGGGCTCAGGTGCTGCAGCACCTGCTGCTCTAAAACCAGAGGTAGGGACAGTGGACCTTGGCTGGTCATCACGTATGGCGTAGTACCAGCTTGTGCAACTTGAGCAGCAGCTGTGCCTGCTAATATAGGTACCACAACTGGACTCTCACCCAAACAGATGGGCTGAAGTACTGTGGTCGCTACTTTAAGTGCAACACCTCCAGGAGAATCTGTATTGGGGGCAACAACAGGAGCTGCCTGAATCGTCAAAAGAGGAGAGACACATCTCTTCGAAATGGATGGAGAACTGACATTCCAGGTCTCACTGGAAATTACTGGACTAGTCTCATTCTCTAGTTTGCCAATGCCGTCGACTCCACCCACTGTGCTGTTGCAGACTTCCTGAGGATTTGCCATGTCTACGGGGACTGAGTCCTTGTATGGGGGCTCCATTGTCTCTTCTTTATTTTAGCCTTTCTGGGAACTGTGGGCATGAAACTTCACACCATTTTTTTCATATTTTTAAGGGGCCTGTAAATTAAAAAAAGAGAAAAAAGGGTTAAATGCTAGCATTGAAAAACGTTTAGCAAAACAAGACCTTGGAATTGCAATATTGTATGTTAACTTTTATACAGAATTTAGCAGCATTTTTTTAATTGTTGGACAACACTACTAGTTTGACTACATTTCTCAGTAGCATGACGCTTGTGATTGCCAAATTCTAAATTTAGTTCGACATTAAAATGAAATTAAATGCCATTAAACAACATTAAATTGCGGATTTCATAAATAACAATCATATAAATCCAATGTTTTTAGTATATAATTAAGTACAAACACCACAAACAATAAATATGGCTTAACACTAAATACCACTCTACTCTTAGTCTGCAGCCAATTAGGCAGCAACAAACTCAAATTTGCTCTCCAAACCTGGAACATCTGTCTTTGCTTCAAAGTGCTGTGAACATTGTGATACGACAACGGCATATAGGAAACATGGACACATCAGAAGCACACACACACCGAGGGAAAGTCTTAGAAAGGCATCCATTAGTGAACTGGCTTCAGTTCCCTGGAAGGAGGGAAAGAGGGAGGAATCTGATGAAATTAACTCGGGGAGACTCGGTTTATTTGTTTATGAGCCAGACAGTGTGGAGTTTATTACACAAAATGCTGGCAATCCTCAAAAGTTAACCTCCCTTCGGCAACGATGGAGAGGGAACGAGATGGAGATGCAGATAAAGAGAGAAGAGGAAGAGACAGGAAGCGGAAGAGAGAGGGAATAGATATGATATAAAAGCCGAGAGACGGAAACAGTAAGAATGATGGAGAGTCACTGGTTGAAAGGTCAAGTTTAGGGCGGTAGTTGCTTAACAGAAAAATGTTTCATTACTGTGACTTCCTTTATAGTGGGAGTTTGTGGAAAGATTGTAAAGACTATTAATGAATTTATACAAAAGAAAACAAATTAGAAAAGCAGCTTGACGAAAGGATGTGGCCTGCTGGCTTCTCAGTTCTCTGGAAATTAGTCTAAAAAAAAGCTATAAGCCGTGTGCGAATTCCACAAACACTCAAACACTGAATAAAAACTGGGCGGTCATGCAAACACTCCACAGCTATAAAACTCTCTCCACTTGTAGTATTTCAGTACTCGCATGTGCATTTGTTGTTTTTTTTTTGTGGTTTTTTTTTTGGTTGTTTGTCTCTTCAAGAGTCTGTCTTTAATTTGCCGTCGTTTTTTTCTGAACGTTTGCTGGCCGTGCCAAAATGGCAACGTGATGTCATCTGTACTTTAGTCTGCGCTGGGATTCTTGTTTAAGGCTTTGTAAAACAAACACGTGCTTCAAAGTGCTATAACCAGCTCATGAATTTTATTATGGGATGCAAAATTGGGGAGACATCCTGCCAAATGCCTAAGGCATAAATCTTAAACAAAGAATAACAGTTAATAAAGTATAATCTATGGATGGAAAGGCAAACGAAGACAGGTTGCCAGCTTTCTCGATCGTTTATCCGAGAAGTTGTTTTATTCTAGTTGAGGATTGTTTCATTTAGGGTTACAAAATATATATCGTTTCATCATCGATATGCCAGTGTGTGGATCTGCAATATCTACTTTGCAGCATGTGAAGAAGAAGGTTTTCCGTATAACGCCTTTCTATTGCTCACGGTTGCTTTACATAGTACATAACATCACAGACAGTACAACATATAACGCCAAGGAAGCCACATTATCCAAAATACATATTAAACAGATACGCGTAGTCGTAAAGGTGGACGCAGATGAAAGTGGTGGTACATACCAGAATTTAGAGGAATTAACAGCAAAAGATCTATCCCCCTATAATGGTTATCAGATGATAACGAGGAATAATCAAGAGATGATATCAGGGACCGGGCAGGAGAGCAGGGGTACAGTAGGTTGGACAGATATGGAGTCGCAAGAACATTTATGTGTAATGTCAAGTGAGGATTATAGTCAGACTGCATTTAATCCACAAATTACATGCAATCTGAACTGTGGTGCAAATCTATCCCAATCTATCTAAAATATTAAATTCTTTCCAAATATATATATATATATATCACAGAATCGGATATCGTGCAGCCCTAGTTTGATTACGATTAAAACCGTGCTTTGGTGTCTGCTGTACCCAGCTGTTTCCTCTGCAGGCTCTTTAAGTAAAATCTAAAGGAGATCATTAATACAAACCTGCTATTTCTGTCCAATCAGATTTGAATAGATTCAACGGCACTTTGGTCCAAAAATACAAAACCATCAATTATCATAATTATTTTGTTGTATTTTTTCCTCCCTTTTCAGCCATCTGTTACTTTCACACTGACATCCTTCCAGAATCTTTAACATCGGGCAGCTTGTGTTCACGCACATACAATAAATTGTGATTTCCTGCATTTCCTTCCAAAGACGAATTTGTCAGATGATGGTAAATGGACGCCTTGTCCCGTTTTAGAATGAGAAAATGGGCTAGATAGAACAATTTGGGAACAATTTTCCGGTCCGTCTGCAGGACTGTTGTCATGCCAACGACAAATTCATTTTTTTGAAGCTGCATGCTGGGACGGCCATTTTGTGCCCCCGACTGCTGGAGTGATGGAAAGGACAGCGTGATGATAGATGGAGCTCAGTAATCTATCTACATCCAACAATGCACACATTTTTTAATATAATCTGTTTATATACATAAATAAATTTTGGTCTTTATTGTCTTGTATTATTGTCTAAGTCATGTGAATATCATTCTAGTAATTAATATTTGTTTAGCAAATGTTTACTGAAAGAGATGCAAGATTTTAAAAAATGCTGTTTATTTCATTTTTAAAAAAGGAAAAAAAAGAGAGAAGGAGCAAAAGAGTGAATTGTGTGTTATATATTGTGAGAGACAATAAAATGTCCATGTACCAAGGACACACATACACTGCCAACCACCAACCTGTAAAAGCATCACAGTGAGTGAAAAACTCGTGTGTACACAGAGCGACTGCATCAGCATGATAGTAATATCTCACAAAGTTAATCATTACAAAGCAGACACAATAAAACTCGACACTGATAAATGTTCTCCAGAGCTCCTGGACATCACAGATATCCACAGCTGCCCTTTTTGCCCTCCACTGAGTGTCACGCCCTGTTACTCTGTGCACCACACAGAGGGAAGGGAAGGGAAGGACTAAAGTGAGATCTAACTGACAGGACATATGAAAAAATCGAATGGTTGCTGACCACCTGCTGACCAATCAGAATAAAGACTTTGAGATGATGTGATTTGTAGTTCAGTTTAGCTTTCCGCTAAGAATAAATCCAAAGATACTAAATATAATCGCTGTAGAGTCGCTGGATATGGTCCCATGACTAGCATCTTGCAACCTTATGGAGGAGATCAATCGGGTCACATGACCGATGAAGCAAAAACAAGTTAATTTATTATGATTAAGTGTTTGTATACACACTGAGATTTGTTCTACGTCTGTAGACATGAAACAGATGCGGCCATGAACACGAGGCCAGACAGAGGCCAGGCAGTCTTTAGCTTAAATGATAACACGGTTAACCACCAACATTAGGAATCACAAGATGATTATCTGAGAACGTAACTATCTTCGATGTGCCTAAAGAGACACTTTCGGCAGGAAGAGAACAGGTTTGGTTCTGTACTAGTTTACTGTACTCGTTTTATCTGGTCTGTGAAAGGCCTATTTGTCTTGAGCTCAAGGCCAAAGCATTGAATCTCCAAACAGCTCAACTAAAGCCCAAGGCTGCAATCCAGAGAAAGGATAAGGGGGGTTTGCCCCCCCCCCCCACCACACACATTGATGCACATGCCCCAAAGAGGAGCATCTGGCTTGAAAGCAGAGAAGGATGTGTGCTGAAGCAGAAGGTCAGGGATGGGAGCTGATTTATACCAGTCTACTGATAGCTTAGCAAGGCTGCAGTCAAAACACAAGTTAGTTTATGAAGGATGAAAGAATCCAAACACACAGGCCAATGTGCAGTGACAGCCCCAAACACACACACACACACACAAAGAGTTAATGATTACAGTGACAGCCCAGTTCCAGAAGAGAAACAGACCTTGCAGTGTTTCAGGGTCTCCATGAAAAACGCATCGTCATGAAACTAGCCGCTACTTTCCTGAGCTGAATGCTAATAAGCGAAAGTGCTGACCTCAAAACCACTCGGCGTGACCTCTGCACTGTTCCTATCACAAGCTGGCACACTTTAGGTTCTAGTAGTGGTCTAGGCTTAATCTTGGGTTTACACTGTGCGATTATTAATAGTCCTTTGCTATCGTTGTTTGTCAGACTGTACAAACATTAGCCTTATGTCACAATTGTAGGATCTTAATTGTCATAATGACGTTACAACAGTCCAGACTCGTCAAAGCGGACGCACGCAACAAGACTCGTCCGGAGATTTATGTCAAAGACAATAAATTTTAGTGTGGGATTACAGGATTCTATTTGGATTTCGAAACTTGTCTTAGACGACCAAATCGTGGCTAAAATCGCAGTGTGTGCTGGCTATTCGACTGGGATTAGATCAGCATTAGCATTAGATTAGCCTTTTTCTAATCCTTACTTGGAAAACACACACTCTCACACGCTGTGATTATCCCAAGTGATCAGTGCTTCGAGACATGATGGTGTCAACTTAACAAATAATCTGATTAGACAGAAGATGATTATTTATGTTCTATAACAACGGCCTCGACTGTATATCAAATCACGGGTTTCTACTGACTGTCTTACTTTTTAGAGTCACAGATGCCAGATGTCGTCTATTTGGCTAATGCTGCTTAAACACAATTAAATGCTACAATAAATGGATAAAAAAATGTATGTAGGTATGTGTCATTTATTGCTATAAATAACCGTGTCATTATTAGCGTTTTGCTGCTACAGGATAATTAATCCACCTCAGGGTAGAAACACATCAGTTCTGAATGTAAATATAAAAGTCATCCTCGTATCCTTAGTGAGGCCCGGAGGGCCGGAGGGAGGGGTGTGTGTGGGGGTTTTAATTAAATATGACGTAACGTGATCTGGGATCTGCCGAGTGTGAGAGCAGACAGACTATACCTACACATCCGTTATCATTAGCGCTAAACGCTCCTCCAGCACTGAAACTTGACTCTGCTGTTATGACAACAGGGTCAAAGGGCAGCATGAGATGGGGACTGATATAATAGGATGGAATAGATACTGAATCACCTTCTTACCATTAATGAAATACATCGATAAAAAGCCTGTGTACTCCTCTGAGATGTGTAGATTAAGTAATGCCTATGTATAAGAATTAAAGAGCCATCAATTAAAAAAAAATCCAAAACCTAAACCAAAATCCATGTTTGGATACGAAAAAAAGGTAAATAACTCATAAATCATTAGTTTATATTATTAGCTTAGTGAGTTCTATTGGAATGAAATTCTACCCGGTTAAGGTTTTAAAAGTGCTAATCAGTAGAACTTGGGTTTGATTCCTAGTACCACCAATCTACCACTGCTGGGTTCTTAAGCAAAGCTTTCAACCCTCAAATGCTCTGTTGTAAAAAATATGGTAAATACAAGCTGTTCTAAATAGAATCTTTTTCCAAAGTAACTGTAGAGCAACGCTGAATTCCTGAATCTGATTGGTCAGTTTCAGATAATAATAATAATAATAATTAGAAATTCTTATGTATTATTTTTTTTATAGCCCAAGTAAGCGAAAAATTTATAACAAATAGAGGTGGCGGCTCAGTGATTAAGGTTTTGGCCTGCTAAGCGGAAGATTGTTGGTTCAAATCCACAGCACCACTAATTTTCACTGCTGGGCCCCTGAGCAACCCAATACAATTGCTTTGTTTTATAAATAAAATAAAAATCTCGCTAATAAAAAAAGTCACTCTGGATAAGAACATCTGCCAAATGCCAGAAATGTGATTAAAAATGTGATTAAAATATATGTTATAATATAAAGATCAGCAAATTAAAAGTTGTTATAAAACAAACTATACCAGGAACGGATGTGACATTCTACATCGTTAGATACATGATTAGAATAGTAGGATGTGGTTTTAATCAATTAAAAGTTATAAGCTTTAGTAAATTGCTGTGTAACAAGGAGAAGAAAAGTCTTCAGGGTGTGTTGGAATAGGAAAATAATCCACTTTCATGTCAGTTGTTTTTAACGGTTGGTCCAAGGTTCTGCTCAGTCCGAATGATTAATTAAGATATAAAAGATATCCAGCTGTATGTCCAGCACCCAGGTGTCTGCATGACGGATAACACTGGCACGAGGTTTGGCACCTACGGAAGGTTTAAGTGCCAGCTGGGAAGGCTGGTCCGCATTCCAACCCCTCCTTTCTACTGTAATAGCTTCCACATTTCACTCCTCCTCTTTAAAAAGGGTCGTGCCAAGTAATGTCAAAAACAAAAAAAAACTAAAGACTGGTTAGGTTAAGACAAGCTTAAGCAACGCAGCACTAATTTGAGATCTTTAATCAAACTTAGGGCAGGTCCCTCCTCCCCTCTATATTTACACAGTGTAAATCACATCCGTGAAAACGTCAGGACTACCCCAGGACCTCGTGTTCCGGCGCCATTGGGAGCGATACTCCTTATTCCGTCGCATTTTTTCAGTACTAAAAGTAGAACACATGGGACGACAAGCCTGTTTTAATTAGAGAAAATAAGACTTAAGTTAGACTAAAGATCTCTTTGTGAATTAAATGATTATTATTCCTAGACAAATTGATCTAAACATGACCATATCAGACAGAACTCCCTTCATTAAACGTGGAAAAAAAGAGTTCTATTGCTGACTAGGAGGATCCGTCACTCAGGGCCGGGTTGATAAACGATATCATATCGAATCACAGTAAATTATACGTCTAGAAGCTCCAAATAAGGGCGTCTGCCAAATGCTGTAAATAAAAAAAAACTATTCCAACAAAAATCATTTGGTTACTCTGTAAAACATCCAAACAATCAAAATTTTGTGAAATATTAATTCCAAAAACATTCATATGTTGATAAACATCCATGAATGTAGCAGAAGCTGAGCTCAGAAAGCGAGTAGTGACGCCTGTGCTAACTCAAGGCAAACGCTACACAAAACAAAATGGCCACCGCACTTGACTTGAGTGTCATGCCGTTTCAAACATGGCGTTTAGACATAGTTTTTTTAGATAAATGTACCAATTCATTACACCAAACTGAAAGATTTTAGCACAGGCGATATATTGTGTTGTGTTTATTTTAGTCAAAGTCGAAATGTTTAATCTGTTTTTGTTTATAAACTATAATTAATAAACCCTCTAATTTTGTGGATTCAGTCATTGTTTTGATTCTTTTTCCAAGATGGCAGCATTAAAAATGGATATATATATATATATATATATATATATATATATATATATATATATATATATATATATATATAAAATATATTGTTATCGATCAACATGGAAAATGAGTCTAAGTTGCCCAGCCCTACTGTCACTGTCAGTACAGTGTAATGATGTATTTTACTTTTATTTTGAACACGTGTGTGCTCTTACAGGGATTAGAAAAAAATCCACAAAGCTGAAAACATCACAAACACAGACTAATGCATTTTAAACGTGCAAATGAGGCAGTAAAGCCGCAATCAACCTCTTCTGAACCCGTCCAGTTCTCTCTCTCTCTCTCTCACACACACACACACACAGCCAGACGTCAACAATCACCATGGAGACTGCTTAACCTGTTCATGACCCCCCCCCCCCCCCCCCCCCCAATCCAGTCACTGGCTCAAATACAGTAGTGGCTCTTAAAAGAACATTAGTGCAGATTAAATGCAGAAATGCAGTTTGAGACATCGGAACCTTCAAGCTGCCGGGGTTCTTTCTGAGCCTTAACGATGGCAGTATACTTACCTGATTGAAACCACTGCTTCGTTTACATGTTTCAGATCAGACACACCACACAGTTTAATGTTTATATACACGGAGCATCTCTAAACTGTATCATCTAAGAAAAGCTTTTCTTTTTTAACATAATTCTTTAGTATAATGACTAAAACGTGTCCAAAGATTCTTTCTATAAATGATGAACAGTTTCTTACAAAAAACATCATCAAAATGAATATAGTAGTAGTATAAATAATTCAACATCAGGTTGTTTATTTCTGTTTAATTAATAGGTAATTGTCTATAACATGGAATGAAATCAGAACATTAACCAAACATCAAAGTAGATGCTAACATTTATAATGATTTTTATTAAACATCTTATGTTATATTTAATGACTGACTGTAAATTTAGAGATTATATTTCCTGGCACCTTTTTTCCAGGCAAATAGGAGTACCGAGTAACAAATACTGTATCTTACCATGTTACTGTTATAGTTTAAATGAAAGATGAATGTTCGGTAGCTTATAAAGCAGTGTGTCAATTTTACACAATATCAAATATACAAAATTTGTTTTCTCGATGGAATCAAGTGACAAAGAAAAACATTTTGACACCTTTAATTCTAAACTGTTCTATTTTTCCTGTTGTGTAACTACGTACCAAAGGTGCAAGTTCTGTATTTTTAATCATTATTTTTTATATTTTATTAAAGCCTTAAAAAGGTACAGTATATATATCCGCACACACACATGCACACACACACACACACACACACACACACACACATACACTACATCCACCGTCCTAGTAAGCAGATGCTCTTAAGAGGGACAAAAAGTAGTTGGATGGTAGCCTACTAAACTACCTGTGGTACCACAAGATTAAAGATGCATCATTTAGTAATTTAAATAAATAAATTTCCATATTTGTTTTATATAAACGGGTCAGAATAACGACAGCTATAAAATCCACCGTTAATAAACCTAAACATGACCATATCAGTTGTGTTTTAGGGTATAAATTGTGTTTTTCCTCTTTGGTTACACGACAGACAAGAAGCTTCCAATTTTTTATCCAAGCGCACATGCAATACCCCCTATATTGATTCAGTGACAGTGGAAAGCCTACATCTGGCCTTGCGTCATGGTCTGAAGCCTGGAAGACATTAGTGTTAGAGGGAATCTGTGTCTCTTTAAAGCTCAGCTCCAGCACGCACCTGTGAGGCCAGCAGCAGCTTCCTTTTTTTTGCGCAACACACCGTCCGCTAAACCCGTTAGAGAATCAGCGCTGGATCGGTTCAGCATTAGGCCTGCGATCCGCGATCCGAGTTCCAGACTCTCTCACCAAGCCGATCATCTCACTGGAGACCTCGCGCAATGAGTGTGTAGGAAACCTGGCCGCCGCGTCCTAAACCACATAATGCCACCGCACTAAATCATAGAACCACGGGTTGGTCACTATGGCAACCTCCGCACGGTTATTTTGGCACACTTGAATATTAATTAAGTGTCGGGACGCAGTCTGATAGAAATGACGCAATAAAACGCTCTTTACCTTCAAATAAACTCGATGCGAATGCAGAAGATGATGTCAAGCCTCAGCTGGCGTTAAGCCGCGCATTATTTCGGGATTTTTCCGTCACCTTTTGCACCGTTTTCTCCCCGCAGACCCATGAAAGCGTCGACGTTCAGGAGGTCGTCATTCCGAACCCCGGCGCAGCTGCACGCTTCATACACGCGTCTCGGCTCGTATTTTTTATATTCTCCCGACAGAAGAGATGACAGGCGCGCGCTCTCCTCTTTATCTCTCCCCCACTCGCTACCGAAATGAAGAAGAAGCACGAAGCCGTGAGACAGCCGAGCTGCGCGCGCAGCGTTCGATTACCCCCGCCTTGCCCTCCCCCACTCCTTTCGCTAGTGGGGCGCTGTAGGTGAAATCCTGGTTCTGTCTCTCTCTCTCTGTCTCTCTGTCTCTCTCTCTCTCTCTCTCTCTCTGTCTCCCTCTCCCCATTTTTCTCTGTGTCTCTCTCTATCATTATTTTATTACTAGTAAAGTAATTTTTATAGTAATATTTCATAAGTTATTATTTTTTTTATTCAACTAAAGTTGAGGTTTAGGGGCCTTTCTCAGGGGCCCAGCAGTGGCGGTTTGGTGGTGCCTTCCTAAACTTATGGTTTCGAATAAATATAAAATACAGAATCATCATCATCATCATCACATAACATTTCATGAGGGTCAATATATATTAATCTGACTTCATTTTAATCTCACTTTTAACAGTTAAAATCTGTGTGTGTGTGTGTGTGTGTGTGTGTGTGTGTGTGTGTGTGTGTTTGTTGTCTAACATAATAACTGCATAATAACATGCAAAATAAATGAATGATGTTCATATATCCACACATCAGCATTATTTATTTTACACTTTTTTTAATATCATTCCTGATTTTCATCCCTGAAGGTTTTGTTTCGGACTCCCAATTTTGGACGTCTGTTCTGTCTGTCTCTCTAAATCGGTGTGTTAAGAATCTGACTCAGAACGTTAAGGTCTGTATAAGTTCCAGTTCTACACCAGCATTGCTGAGTCTTCATCTATTAATTTGCAAACGTCTTGTTTAATGTCAGATTGGAGGCTGTTTGTTCCTGTTTTACTGACGTCCCTAAACCACTGCTAGCCCTCGCTTCACCTTTCAGTAGCGTCTTTAAGGTAAAAAGAGTTAGCTGTAGTGTAGGGAGTGATTTAGGCTCTAAACTTTTGGGCTCTGATCAGTGAGTCAGATGATTTGGCTTAGGCCTCCTCTAACAGCTGGATCTTTCGGGAAGTGCCTGGCAACGTCCTCGGGTTCTGGCATTGCTTTCCATAAGCTCATATGCTCTCATCAGAAGGTCTTAACAGTTCTTAACAGTAAAATTTCACCTGTTTTTTTTTTTTTTTTAAGTTTTAAAATTAGTTTTTGTGTTAGATAAATTTAGTTTTATGTAAATACTTAAAATGCGGGGATGTGGTGGCTCAGTGGTTAATGTGTTACTGTGCTAAACAAAAGCTTGTGGGTTTGATTCCCAATATCACCAAGTTGCCACTGCTGGGCCCCCTGTGCAAGGCCCTTAATTCCCAATTGCTCAGCTGTATAAATATAATAAAAGGCATGTTGCTCTGGATAACAGCGTCTACCCAATGCTAAAAATGGGTGATATTTCTGTATGTCATGCTTTATAAACAGGTAAATCAGGAGATTTGCATGAGTGATGGGAAGGCGGTACAAAGGTTAAACAGCAAACACTAATAGTTCATTTGTCATTCCTGATCGCTGGCGTTCTGATCTTCAATACAAACAATACCAGATTTTGATGTCTTGTGCAGCTGTATATTATCAGCTATTTATAAACAGATGTTCCTAATAAAGTAAGTATATTAAAATCATTTATATACAAACAACAGACAATCAATCACACTTGCCTTTAGGAGCAAAATCGTTCTTAAAGGAGTTTTATTTTAGACAGTCGTGAGGTTTTTTTCTTCTTGCAAAATTATCGACATGTTACATCCACATATGTGTTTTATACAAGCTAATATTTTATTCTAAGACTAAATCATGCAGTCTTTAACATTTAATTGATCGTATTTGCAGGAGAACTGTAATAAATCTGGCGTTGACTCTGACTGACAATAAATGTATCGGAGTCTGCAGTTTTTCCATGCAGTGAGGAAGGGTTCTTTAAGACCGAGCTGAGATCTGGACACCCGGATGAGTGCTTTGTTTGTGTGTTCTGGTATGAAGCTTTCCTCGCCACTGATAACATTCACAAGGAAACTGGCAAATGCTACAAAGCCAGCTCTGTGCAAGTCTAAGTTCATTTCTGTTCTACCACCACATGAGGCCTGGCTGGAAACCAGAGAGAGAGAGAAAAAAAGGAGAGGGAGAGAGAGAGAGAGGCACATGAGTAGTCAAAAAAAATATATAATAACAGTGTGGGAAAAAAAAATCAGCCTTTTTTTAATATTACATAACATCAACTCCGAGCCTTCTGTGAGCTCATCAGTTTTTCTAAAAATGCTTAAAACTATGCTTATAATAACCCATGGATACACACACAGGTGGAGGATCACACAGAAACTATCATTTATTATTGCTCTTTTTTTATTGTGTTTATCATTTCATTATGCTTATTTGTCGCCACCTGCTGGGCAGTAAATACAGTAAAATACAGTTAAAATAAAGTTTTTAATTTACTTCTAAAATTAAGCACTCATTTCTTGGTTGGGTTAAAGCCAGACTACATCTGCGAAGCAGAATACACATGGTGGATAATACCCTTTAATGACGGGGTAAATTTGGCCAAACAGACAATTTGGCTTTACTTGCCTTTTTTAGACCTGGTAAATAAAAATCTACCCGGATGTTGCTGAGCTTCTGAAGTGGTAATGTTTGTGGAAAAACATCGATTGTTACACTCTATTTAGTGTAACATCATTTAAGGGTTATATGCTGTAGAAAACAGAACATGCTTTATTATAAAAAACATTTAAAATGACTATAAATCATAATTTTGGGGCTACTGTAAAACAATGTTTGTGCATTTAGTTAAAATAATATATTTAATAAGTATTATTGAGTCTAATTAAAACAGTGTTTATGTTAATAAGGACATTCCTAACAGCCTATAGTCTGTAAATTGTATCTATGGCCTATAGGTTTAATTCAGTTTTATTTTTTTATTATTTTATTTTATTTTGAGCTAGGTCTAATTAACCTCGTCTGCGTTTTTGGATTGTAATACACTCCTTAGGCCAGAAGATGGTGCCAGATTCCTGCTTAAGTTATAACAAACCTCGCCACATTTTACTACTTCCATCTCTTTAATACAAGTGGAAACACTAAATATTAAAATATGCAAATATTCTCTTTTTATGAATTTAAAGCCTGCAACGGTTTCCAAATCTGTTACATCACCTTTTTTTTAAAAACAGCACTCACTCTTTACTCCCTGGCGGTGCTTGAACCCCGGTATCTGTGGGGAGCGCGCTATACTCTGTCCACTAACCAGGGAAGGGACAATGAGGCTGACGTAGGAACTACAATAAAGTTGTGACTGACATTGCAACGACCAATCACTGCACGTTTCCTGGATGGCATATAGTCTTTAACCCATAATTCTGTCTTTAAACAATCAAGTAATCTTGACTAAACAAAAACTATAAAAAAATATATAAATGTTTTACTTAAAATTTTTTTTACTTTATTAACTTTAGAAATACTCTAACTAAGTGTTGAGACCGGGTATTCCATTGATGTGATTGATGTATAATTTGAAGAGTTCTGCCTGGCAACAACAGAGCTAATGCACTGATTGGTAGATATTTTAAAAAGGCGGAGCTTCTACCTCTTCTGGTGATTAGTCCGTGTGGAAGAGGACAGGAGATTTTTATTGCGCTATTTTAAATTCAGTAAGTAAAATTTTTATACAGATATAACTTGGATTTTTTTGGGGTAAAATCATTGTGAAATATGTTTGATTAAAATTCGAATTATGTCTTTTTTAACAATTTTATTCCTGTCCAACTAAAATAGCCAAAACCTTTTAATCATTTCTATATTCAAAAATTATGAATAAGTTCAGTTAAGTAATAGATGCAGAATAACTGATTAATAATTAGACCGTGATATTACTCTTTGTTAGGGATGTGGTAGCGCAGTGTTTAAGGTGTTGGATTAACAAACGGGCCCCTGAGCAAGGCCCTTAGCCCACATTTGCTCAAAGAGATAAATATAAAAATATACATAAACTGTGATCATCTCACAGATCGCAGTTCACGGAAAAAATAAAAATGCCATTAATGCCAATTTTATTTGCTGATACGCTTTAATTCCATATAAAAACTGACATTGCAATGAGTAATTTAATAAATACAAATCATTTTGTTTGTCCTATTATGTGCAATTGTTTTTTTGGGGTTTTTAAAAAAAAAAACAAATTTCGCTTATGTATGTAATTTTTAGCACGATTGGTAAAAAAAAAAAAAAAAAAAAATTAATTAATAATAATAATAATAATAATAATAATAATAATAATAATATAATAATAATAATAATAATAAGGATGTATTTTTACATAAATTGATGGACTATCTTTTTGAATTATATGTATGTAAATATAAAGACATCTTTATTGAAAATGTCTATTCGACCACTGGGAAATAAACACTCGATAAACTAAAGCGCTCAATGAGGCAGCAGAACTGCACCGGAGAGTTTTTTTATTTATTCTTTTCCAGGACGCTGAGTTGACTATTAACATGGACATTTTTGAAAAATATTATACTGTCATTGGACGGGGTAGGTAAAGTCGGATTTTTTTTATTTTAAGGGGTTTTGGACTCGGTTTACGACACCTTTAACTTGTTCTTTAATTTAAGTGTCCCGCATGTGTAAAAACTATAAACTGCTGAAGAAGAATAATTCGGTTATGGTATGTACGCCTGAGAATGTTGTTTAATGGCTGATTTCCTTGTGACAATATTAATAATAAAACACTAAATACACTAGAACACCGAGTCCTGCGTTTTGTATACATTTTCCCGTTTTGTATGAAATATAAACACATAAAAATGTTATAATTGTAACGTGTTGAACACTTTCATTATTCCCTCAATAACGAAAGAAAAAACCCCCACAGAGAAACACAAATGCAGTTATTTTATTAGTGGTTTATAAACGGAGGGAACGCGCTTTTAGATCCACAGCGCAGTGGGAGATGCTTCACGTGGCTTCACGTTTTATCCTTTATCCTATTTAAGCTGTCTCGCTTACACACCGATATTTAGTCTTATTTCGGTTCCTTGTAGGGTTCTCGTGGCAGTCCAGCGCATACACTGCCGGAGGACAATTCAGAGCTCGTATTTATGTCAGGTTACTCCACCCTATTTTTCTATTTGTATACGCAAAGGAAGTGGCCACCAACTAAGCAACACAGCGACCCTAAAGCACCGCTTACACCGATCTGCCACCGCTGGAAGCGGTTCTCGGGTGGACCTAACTTCCCTGCTGATAGTTACGACTTTAATAGAAATGCGACTTTAATAGATTGTTAGGTTTTTTTTTTCAAAGTTTTTGTTCTTTTAATAGTTTACGGATCTTCAACCTCGCGTTTTGACGACTTATCGCCTTTTTTTAATTTCAGTTATTTGTGTGACTTCCTGGAATTACTACTAAAGAGACATCTTAATCTAAAAGAAATCTTGCCGATCACTGTTAAATAAACACTCCGACTCCTTCAACCGAAGCCCTAAATGAGGCAGCAGAACTGAACTGGAGAGTTTTATATTTTATTCCAGGTCGCTAAATCGACTATTAACATGGACCTTTTCTGTAGATATTATAAATAATACATTTTGGAATTTATTTACTGTCATTGGACGGGGTAGGTAAAGTCGGATTTTTTTTATTTTAAGGGGTTTTGGACTCGGTTTACGACACCTTTAACTTGTTCTTTAATTTAAGTGTCCCGCTTGTGTAAAAACTATAAACTGCTGAAGAAGAATAATTCGGTTATGGTATGTACGCCTGAGAATGTTGTTTAATGGCTGATTTCCTTGTGACAATATTAATAATAAAACACTAAATACACTAGAACACCGAGTCCTGCGTTTTGTATAATTTTTCCCGTTTCATATGAAACATTGTAAACACATAAAAATGTTATAATTGTAACGTGTTGAACACTTTCATTTTTCCCCGAATGGCGAAAGAAAAAAACACAGAAATGCAATTGCAGGTAATAGTTGCAGTACAGTGCATATACTGCAGGTGGAAGTCGTGAGTTTGTACAAGAGCTTCAAAAAGAAAGGGGTGGGGTTCAGGTAACTCCACCCCAGTTAGCAGGTGGAGTTCAGGTAACTCCACCCACCAATCTGTATATGCGAGTTTTTGTACGCAAATCCTGTACCAGTAGCGTCGAGTGGATCTAACCTGCCTGCTGATAGCTGCAGTTTCACAGACATCCTACAGCAACCGCCACCGTGATTTGCCGTTTTTGTCCGCAGTTTACAGAACCGCTTAAAATCGCTGGAATCCAGCTCACTCGGTTGAAGGTAGTGGATCTAACTTGCCCGCTGGTAGCTGCAAGTCCCCAACCTTTCATAGACACCCTACAGCACCGCGTTGGTGTTCTCTGCTGATCGCTGTTGGTGTTCACCTGTCCGTTGTTTCCTTAAAGCTCTCATTCGCGATTAGGGGTGTGCTGATAGCTGCAAGTCGTCCCACAGCACCAAGTCGTCAAGTCGTCCAACATCACCAAGTCGGCTAACAGCACCACTTACAGTTAGCCGGCTAACAGCACGGCTAACAGTCTCCGTCTATACCGTTGTTTCGTTTACACTGTTGTAGTTACAGGAACCCTGGTCCCTATGGTGAGCGCGCTTAGTCTATCCATTAAGCTTGAAACTTAGATGCAGAAACTAGAACACCCCGAGTCCTGCGTTTTGTATAATTTTTTCCATTTCATATGAAATGTAAACACATGAAAATTTTATAATTGTAACGTGTTGAACACTTTCATTATTCCCTTAATGACCAAAGAAAAAAACACAGAAATGGTAAGTTGTTTATTGACAATCTTGAATTTGGTTTACAAACAGAGGAAACATGAGCGATTAAACAGAGAGTTCCATGTTAAAAACATTGGATAAGATAGCTTTTAACGTTCAACATCTCCCACCCCATCCTCAGAGTTTAAGGTTTGTAAAGCGAACAGACAGGAGGCACATCTCATGATTCACCACCAAATGAATGGCCTCGTTTAGTGTTTCTGGTTGGTTGTACCAAACCCAGTAGGCGGTCTCCTCTGGGAGCTGATTGAGAAACTGCTCCATTACCACCCGCTCCACCATCCTTTCAGCATCAGGATGACCGTTGGGCTGCAACCAATTCCGACACTCTTTTTGAAGCTCTTGTACGAACTTGAATGGATCGCCGACTTGATCGAGCGTCAGGGAGCGGAATCTCAGGCGATGGTGCTCTGAAGCCTGTGAAGCGGTGCAGCATAAGTAATGCAACATCTGTTGGGTTTGTTGTTTGTGTTCTTGAACCAGGGCTTCCAGACGCTCTTGCTGAAATTCACAAACAAGGCGTGCGTTATAAGCAAAGTGTAAGAGCTCCATCGCTGATCTATGCTGTTTGCACGCTGGTCTGGGCTTCAAAGAGATGTTAACACACTTCGTGTCACGCTATAATAACTATAGCGCTGTGCAAGACGCTTCACGTGGCTTCACGTTTTATCCTCGTCCTCCGTTATTCCGTTTTCCTGTAGCGTTGCGCGCCTCGTCTTGTAGCGTTCCTGTTCCCGTACAGTTTAGTCCACTGACAGTCAAATTTATATCAGGTAACTCCACCCACCCGAGGTTTTGTTACGCAAATCTTGTACCAGTGGCATCGGGTGGATCTAACTTACCCACTGCAAGTTCACAGACATCCTACAACCGTGATCTGCTGTTTGTCTCGGCAAGTCGCGAAGCACTCAGGTTGCAGTTCACAGAACCCGGGAATCCAGCTGGCTCGGTTGAAGATAGTGGATCTAACTTGCCTGCTGATAGCTGCGAGTCGCCAACCGTTCACAGACATCCTACAGCACCCGCATTGGTGTTCTCCGCTGATCACCTGTCCGTTGTAGCTGTTTGGTGTGTTGATAGCTGCAGGTCGTCCGCTGATGGTGGTAGTGTGCTGACTGCTTTGGTGTTCTCCGCTGATAGCCATTGTGGTGTTCACCTGCCCGCTGTTGAAGGGATCCGGTGTTCTGTGCTGCAAGTCGTCCAACAGCACAGACCGATTTCGAGTGTGTTGACTCTGCTGACCGCGTTGGTGTTCTCCGCTGATGTTCTCCGCTGTTTCGTTGAAGCTCTCATTCCCGATCAGGTGCCCGTCATCCACACCGCTGGACGGGTTCTGAGCGCGCCGACTCTGCTGACCGTGTTGGTGTTCTCCGCTGTTTCGCTGAAGCTCTCATTCCCGATCAGGGTGTTAGTCATCCACACCGAGCGTGCTGACTCTGCTGACCGCGGTGGTGTTCTCCGTTGTAGCTCTCATTCGCGATCAAGGTGTTTATGTGTGTTAGTCTTCAAGTCAGTCACCCAGTCGCACCGCCGCGCGCCGACTCTGCTGACCGTGTTGGTGTTCTCCGCTGTTTCGCTGAAGCTCTCATTCGCGATCAGTTGTTCTGCATGTTAGTCATCCACACCGAGCGCGCTGACTCTGCTGACCGCGTGGGTGTTCTCCGCTGATGTTCTCCGCTGTTTCGTTGAAGCTCTCATTCCCGATCAGGTGCCCGTCATCCACACCGCTGGACGGGTTCTGAGCGCGCCGACTCTGCTGACCGCGTTTGGTGTTCTCCGCTGTTTCGCTGAAGCTCTCATTCGCGATCAGTGTTCTGCGTGTTAGTCATCCACACCGAGCGCGCTGACTCTGCTGACCGCATTGGTGTTCTCCGCTGATGTTCTCCGTTGTTTCGTTGAAGCTCTCATTCGCGATCAAGGTGTTTATGTGTGTTAGTCTTCAAGTCACCCAGTCGCACCGCCGCGCCGACTCTGCTGACCGTGTTGGTGTTCTCCGCTGTTTCGCTGAAGCTCTCATTCCGATCAAGGTGCCCGTCATCCACACCCGCTGGACGGGTTTCTGAGCGCGCCGACTCCCTGCTGGTGTTCTCCGCTGTTTTCGCTGAAGCTCTCATTCGCGATCAGGTGTTCTGCGTGTTAGTCATCCCAGACCGAGCGTGCTGACTCTGCTGACCGTGTTGGTGTTCTCCGCTGATGTTCTCCGCTGTTTCGTTGAAGCTCTCATTCCCGATCAAGGTGTTTATGTGTGTTAGTCTCAAGTCACCCATTCGCACCGCCGCGCCGACTCTGCTGACCGTGTTGGTGTTCTCCGCTGTTTCGGCTGAAGCTCTCATTCGCGATCAGGTGTTCTGCGTGTTGTCATCCACACCGTCGCGCTGACTCTGCTGACCGCGTTGGTGTTTCTCCTCTGATGTTTCTCCGCTGTTTTCGTTGAGCTCTCATTCCCGATCAGGTGCCCGTCATCCACACCGCTGGACGGGTTCTGAGCGCGCCGACTCTGCTGACCGTGTTGGTGTTCTCCGCTGTTTCGCTGAAGCTCTCATTCGCGATCAGTTGTTCTGCATGTTAGTCATCCACACCGAGCGCGCTGACTCTGCTGACCGCGTGGGTGTTCTCCGCTGATGTTCTCCGCTGTTTCGTTGAAGCTCTCATTCCCGATCAGGTGCCCGTCATCCACACCGCTGGACGGGTTCTGAGCACGCCGACTCTGCTGACCGTGTTGGTGTTCTCCGCTGTCGTTTTTTTCGCTGAAGCTCTCATTCGCGATCAGGTGTTCTGCGTGTTAGTCATCCACACCGAGCACGCCGACTCTGCTGACCGCGTTGGTGTTCTCCGCTGATGTTCTCCGCTGTTTCGTTGAAGCTCTCATTCCCGATCAGGTGCCCGTCATCCACACCGCTGGACGGGTTCTGAGCGCGCCGACTCTGCTGACCGTGTTGGTGTTCTCCGCTGTTTCGCTGAAGCTCTCATTCCCGATCAGGGTGTTAGTCATCCACACCGAGCGTGCTGACTCTGCTGACCGCGGTGGTGTTCTCCGTTGTAGCTCTCATTCGCGATCAAGGTGTTTATGTGTGTTAGTCTTCAAGTCACCCAGTCGTCCGCACCGCTTAGACCGTTGATGGTGGTAGTGTCGCCACCTGTTGTCTGTGTCTATAGCGTTGATTCGTCTATACTCTAGTCGGTACTCGAACCCCGATCCCTGTGGTGAGCGCGCGTAGTCTATCCATTAAGCCATTCAGGAGGGCAAAACGCGGCGAACTAGCCTTCTTTTGATGTGATAGGTAATTCAAGCATTTCTGCCTGGCAACAAGAGACCTAATGCACTGATTGGTAGATAAGTACAAAAGGCAGAGCTTTACCTCGTCGTTGCTTATTCCGTGCGGAAAAGTTTTAAGCGCTATTTTAAACTTCAGTAAGTAAAATTATTATACAGATATCAATTTTTGTTTAATATGTTTGGGTAAAATTTGAATTTTTTGTTTAAAATAAACAATTATGCCTTCTTTCTATTTTTCGCTCCAGCTAAGCTAGTAATTACGGACGTTTTGATTGTTTTATTATGAATTTTATATAATTTATATAATTTTTCTATGCCTTCAATATACGTTAATTTACTGATTTTGGCATATTCATATTTAAGATATTTTTTAAGTTAAATACATGTATATACTTTGTAATTTATCAGACTCTAATTTAACATTTGTTTATATTAAAATACTAAAAAATGTTGTGACATTAATGGCGTTTATTAAATCAAGCCGTTGTGCCGTGAGGACTACCTGGTGATGATGAGAGTCAAGTTAAACGAGTGCCACATGTGCTCCCAACAATTATGAGACATGTTAATTTTAAAACTATTGTTCACACAAAAAATCTATTTGTATAAAAACATTACTCACCCGTCAACACTGGATAAAAACAGGTACATAATATATTTGTATGTTATCTATGCCTGTATAAAGGAGTTCTTCAAGTTTCTATATTGAATTAAAATTAACACCTGCTGACTAATTCACTTACTTTCAGGCTTTTTAATATGTAAGTGGGTTGGTTTCTTTATTTTAAGGAAATTTGGAAAAAAAACTTGTATATTTATACAAATGGATTATTTATAATAAAATACAATTATATTTAAAAATATATATTTATGTAAATATCGCAAAATTTCTATGCATTTATAATAGAGACAAAGTTTTGTATTGACAAAAGATATGGTTTAGTATAGACATGCATTGATAGGCAACCTTCATGATAACAATAATTTATGTGTGTGCTGTAGGTGTTGGTGATTCATTGTACGAATGATTCATTCACTGTGTTCTTGATGTGCAGGGAGATCTTATTTAAGGACACCAGTTTTCAGCCCCAGCTCTCTGCATTTTATTTTCTCTCTTGGGATAATACATTAAAACAAAGTGTTGTGGTAATGTGGCAGAATGCAGGACCTCAAGCAATGCTTCTTACTTTGGGTATCATTAATTCATTGTATACAGTGTGTTGTAATGTTAATAGAGCCCCAAGCACAATTTAGTTCGGGTCTCACTTCTTTTTTTTTTTAGAAAGTTAGCACTATAACATATTTACATATCCTTTACGTAAAATAACAATTTATTTTACTGTTTATTAATGAATGAGAGCAGTGTGTAAGGGTTGTGTTGTTTATGTTCATTGGGGCAGGTGAGACACTGTGGGACATTATTACTTATTAGTCCCCAGTGTACAGAGAGATGATTGCTGAACATTCATAGATAAGAGAGAAAAAATCGCAGAAACACTTTGGGCCGTTTGGGAATTTATTTAATCTTTGTGTAAATGTGTTTTTTTTTCTGATATAGCTATTAAAATAAAAAGGTTTAAAAAGGTTTACCAAAATGCCGCGCGCTATTTAAGGTGTAAGAGTTTCATGACTCTTGTATACACTTCTTTAACCCGCTTTATTAGTTATAACGCGGTGGCACTCGCCTGGGCTGCGCAGCCAGTGGGAATAAACTCCTTATGATTCATAGAAAAACTATCTAGGTTTTTTTAAATAAGAACTTTGTGTCGTTTTCGAGATTTAGAAACATGTTTCGATGGCGAAAGCTAAAGCAACGCCGCCTAAGTGAAAGAAAACAGAGATAGTAAATAAAAATGAATTTATTAATTACTTAGTTAGGGTTTAACACTGTTGCCTCACAGCAAGAAGGTCCCAGTCCGATTCTCGGGCAGGAGTCGTTCTGTGTGAAGTTTGCTTGTTCTCCCCGTGGTTGCGTGGGTTTACTCTGGGTTCTTCAGCTCTTTCTCCTTATGATTATAATAGCAAGATTATCTAGGTATCTTTTGTAAGAACGACCAGGACCTTGTGGTCGATTTTAAGATTTATACGTTTTAACAGCCAACAAAGCAGCAAAAAATTTTTTTAGAGAGTCATATCCTAAATTAAAACGGGTTAATTTATTTTCATCTCACATTTAACCTATTAAGTCTCGATTTAATGATAAATAAATTACATTACCGCTTATAAAAACAACATAAAACCAGTGAAACATCGGAAAAGTCCTCCCAGTCCTGTGCCGTCCCCACATCTCTCTTTACCAGCACAAAATAGTCTTTATATGATACAGGTTTGTCCTGTTTGTCTGCGGTGCCTGTACCGTCACCGGGAAGTGACAAAAGACGAAAGGAACCCGGTCAAAAGTCACAAATGCGAAATTCAAAATGAGAACACAGTGAAAACGCGGAAATAAGAATACACACACACTCCTCCTCTTTCTACGGTGTCAGACGGATTCTTTCACTCATCTGAACGAGTCGTAGCTCGCATTCTCACCAGGGTTTCTTGACGGAATACAGGGGCAATTAAACATTAAATGAAACATCTTCACTTTGTACTTGTAAAGTTGCTTCGTCTCTCGCTTGTTTCTTGCTCAACTATATTTTACTCGGTTATTTCCGGAGCTGCTACACGATATGAGAAAGGCGGATATTCTGAATAATGCGAATGGTTTCCCGTTGCCATCGAAAGAAACACTAAGGGAGACTGGCTTTACTTTATGGGATTTTATTCTTTCAATAGTTTATAACTATACCTGACCCATTAAACAGCTGATTTTTTAAGTTCAGTAATTTGCTCGTGTGACTTCCTGAAATTACCACTGAGGAGACATCTTTATTGAAAATGTCTATTCGACCACTGGGAAATAAACACTCGATAAACTAAAGCGCTCAATGAGGCAGCAGAACTGCACCGGAGAGTTTTTTTATTTATTCTTTTCCAGGACGCTGAGTTGACTATTAATATGGACATTTTTGAAAAATATTATACTGTCATTGGACGGGGTAGGTAAAGTCGGATTTTTTTTATTTTAAGGGGTTTTGGACTCGGTTTACGACACCTTTAACTTGTTCTTTAATTTAAGTGTCCGGCATGTGTAAAAACTATAAACTGCTGAAGAAGAATAATTCGGTTATGGTATGTACGCCTGAGAATGTTGTTTAATGGCTGATTTCCTTGTGACAATATTAATAATAAAGCACTAAATACACTAGAACACCGAGTCCTGCGTTTTGTATAATTTTTTTCCCCGTTTCATATGAAACATTGTAAACACATACAATTTTTACTTTCATTATTCCCTCAATGACGAAAGAAAAAAACCCACAGAAATGGTAAGTTGTTTATTGACAATCGTTTATTTAAGTTTGAAAACAGAGGAAAAATAAGCGATTAAATAGAGTTCTGTGTTGAAAACATTGCATAAGGTAGCTCAACATCTCCCACCCCATCCTCAGAGTGTAAGGTTTGTAAAGCGAACAGACAGAAGGCACATCTCATGATTCACACCACCAAATGAATGGCCTCGTTTAGTGTTTCTGGTTGGTTGTACCAAACCCAGTAGGCGGTCTCCTCTGGGAGCTGATTGAGAAACTGCTCCATTACCACCCGCTCCACCATCCTTTCAGCATCAGGATGACCGTTGGGCTGCAACCAATTCCGACACTCTTTTTGAAGCTGTTGTACGAACTTGATCGACTTGATCGAGCTTCAGGGAGCGGAATCTCAGGCGATGTTGCTCTAAAAGCTGCGAAATGATGCAACATTCGAATTCAGCTTTCTGGATTAAGTAATGCAACATCTGTTGGGTTTGTTGTGTTCGTTGTGTACTCGAACCAGGGCTTCCAGACGCTCTTGTTGAAATTCACAAACAAGGCGTGCGTTATAAGCAAAGTGTAAGAGCTCCATCGCTGATCTATGCTGTTTGCACGCTGGTCTGTGCTATAAACACTGGCTTCAAATGATTATATACACCTTTTAACCCGCTTTAATAGCTAAATAGCGCTGTGCAAGACGCTTCACGTGGCTTCACGTTTTACCCTCGTTTGACGTTGTCTCGCTTACAGAAGGGCGTTTATATACACTTCTTAACCCGCTTTAATAGCGCGGTGCATTTGCGCAGCCAACAGATTGAGCGGCTTCTGATTAAACTAGCAAAAATGATCTAGGTGTCTTTTGTAAGAACATCGTGTCCTTTTTCGAAATGTAGAAACTTTTTGATGACTAACAAACAAACAAACAAACATTTCGTAATTCAAAACGTGTGTGAATTTATTTACATCTCACATTTAACCCATTAAGTCTCATTTTAATAATAAAATAAACTACATAACCGCATGTAGAAACATCACAAAACCACTGAATCATATTAGTAAAATCTAAGCAAGCAGACTCAAAAGTCTAACATCGGAAAAGTCCTCCCAGTCCTGTGCCGTCCCCACATTTCTCTTTACCAGCACAAAATAGACTTTATATGATACAGGTTCGTCCTGTTTGTCTGAGGTGCCTGTACCGTCACCGGGAAGTGACAAAAGGAACCCGGTCAAAAGTCACAAATAAAAATAAATGAAATTATCGATTAATAAATGTTTATTTTATGATATTACATATTTAAACAACATCATTTGCTGGATTAAACAGTCGTGTAGGCGTTAAATTAGTTTAACATTTTCATCAGAGGGCCACATAAAGGACATAAAAGTGCGTCAGAACGAAAGCAAAAGCACCCGTCTGTCTTTTCTAACTTCGTGCCCTGTAAGTCTGCTATTTCAGACCTCAGAATGATTCCTAGTTTACATTCGCTGGTTATTTTTAAGGACAAGTAATCACACATACTTTACCAAAAAAATTATCACCTTTAACGTCGAAGTTGCTTCGTCATCGCTAATTTCTCTCTCAGAACTAGTTCCGCTGTTTGACGGAGAGTTTAGTTCTACACGACGAAAGGAGAACCTTCACAATAACGCAAAAAAAAAAACACCCATCGACCTTAAACAGCGAGTTAGTTTTACTTTAGTTTTTTTTGTATTATTATTTGATTTGTTCATGTGAAATAAACTCATGTATGTTGTCGGATGTCTGTTTTGATTATGCGACAAAAATAAAATAAATGATAAACAATAAGTCTAGAAAACTGACGTATCCTGGGTGGGCAGTTAGATAGATAGATAGATAGATCCCCCCTCTCTCTCTCTCTCTCTCTCTCTCTCTCGCTTACTCACACTTCCTCTCACTCACATAATGCCCGCCTCCCTTTGGAAACATATAAAAGGAGCAAATTAAAATAACGCATTGGCTTATTTTAAAATGGATATGACAGAAGGCACTCAGGACACCTCTTCCGGTAAGATTAATTTTAAAAAAAAAATATGTAGGTCAAAATATTAGTAAATAATTTTCCCATTCGAAATGAATTGATGATTTTCCCATTCGAAAAGCAAAACATGGCTCTCGCTCCTGTCGGGAAAAGTAACCCATCATGTTGTAATATCCTTTATCACTGATGTGTACTACAGTGCTTAGCTGCGTGTGTCAGATCTGCGAGATGCTCGTGCACATCTTTGCATGCGGAGGTGTGTGTTTCCTTTTCTCACATCATCGTCATCATCATCATCATCGTCATCATCATCATCATCATATTATTATTATTATTAAGGTTTAAGGCTTTGACTGCATGTACAATTACTAATTTTTGTACTTCTTATAAATATCTGTGTGGTGTTATATTCGTATATTCTTATTTAAGTTATCATTCTTTATTGTAGAAGAAAAGCATGATCAGTTTTCGGTAAAGAAGAACTCCGAGTCAGGTGAAGGTCTGTTCATTTAAATCAGATTTTTGTGTCATGTCTTGTGATGTCATGTCACGTCCATTCACACACAAGTGCAACCAATAACCGGTGACGTAATTAAAGAGAATTAAAGCACTCTCTCTTTGTACTATTTTATCCATTACACCAATGCAAAATGTTGGCTGGGCTGTAGTGCAAAAAATATTTAATCTAAAGTAATAAAGTATTTTTATAGGTGCTGAACTTTCAGTGGAGGAAAGTGGAAAACCAGCAGAGAAACAAAGCTCAGTGCAGCCTTTCTTCTTCACAGAACCATAAGACACCTGTACCATCATGACATGAAAGATGTTGATCATCTCACTCTGAATTAAGGACATCTGCTAATTTTATTCACAATTATCCAAATATTCTGCATGTCCTGCTGTGGTCATCCTGTTCCTGCCTTTTTACATAAATTACTATTGTTTTGTTTTTTTCATTTAATTTATCTGCTGCTTGTCCTTGTCATTTTTTTTGGAAAAATTGATGCTGCTTTTATACATATCAAACCATTTCAAGGGAAAGTAGGGAGAGATTGACTGCAAGTTTTCCACACACTTTTTCTGTATGATGTGTCAACAGATTTTTTAAATACGTACTGTAAATGTTATTTTTATTAAAAAACTGAATAAGGTGTCGGTTTCAAGATTACAATACTCCTATAGATAACCAGTAGTTAATCATTTGTAGGGCAACCTTTTCTATTTTTTTCTATACAGAATATTTGGGATTGTTAAGCCATTTTTTTAGAACCCAAGCGTAGAACCAGTGGCAGAACAAAACTATTTGCTATATACAAGTTTAGAGAAGGTTTTTCTTAGTGATAAGGATCAATGTTTCAATCTTTAGCACCACCAAGCATTTGCTGCAGGGCCTCTGAGCAGGGGCTGGCCCCATACAGATATTTAATTGGGAGGCCCCTCTGTGCCACCAATATGACTAATTATAGTTAATCTTCACATACTATAAATCTAACCTATATGGCAGCGAATGTGGTGTACTAAAATGCAGACAGGGAATTTACTGTTGAATTGCTTTTGGTTAGATTGAAACAAAAATACAACATTAACACCACATGCTGAAAGAAATGCCCCTTAAAAGGTATGAACAAGGGAATTTCTTTATATATTCTATCCATTGTCTTTTTTTCACTTTTTCCTGCCTCGTCTTTTCTCTTTATCACTTTCTCTTAAGTTCTTTTCTTTCTCTCTTTTTTTCCCCTCCTTCTTTTTCTTTCCTTTTGTCCATTTTTTTTCTTTTCTTCTTATGTGACTGAATCACATGTGGTTAAATATTCTTTTACGCAATAAATTAAACTGACTTAAAGATTGCTTTGTCTGTGTAGATTTCAATGTATATATATATATATATATAAATGTATATATGCGTTTGGTTGTGCTTGTGTCTTTCGTAGTTAATCATTGTTTCTCTGTCTTTAAATAAATAGATAGAGAGAGAAGAGAGAGCTAGAGAGAGCTAGCTAGATAGATAGATAGATAGATAGATAGATAGATAGATAGATAGATAGATAGATAGATAGATAGATAGATAGATAGATAGATAGATAATCATCGTAAGTACATTTAGCAGAAGTGCAAATAGTAGAACTGTGCAAATGCAGATAAGTAAGTATGTACATTAATAATTTAGGCTCTGTCAGTATGTGCAAGTAAAGTGTAGTTTTGCATTGTACAAAAAAAGTGTGCATTGTGTACATTGTACAGAAAGTATGTTTTATAGACACATTAGTGTGATAAACATTATATAATGTACATTTTAAAAAAAACTTTTTATACAAAGAAAAACTGTAACAGAAATTACAGAGTGAAGCAGAACTGGGAGATGTAGTAAGACTGGTGGCTTGGGTGGAGCTGGGAATCAAACCCACAATCTTCAGGTTAATAGTCCAACACGTAGTCCCACCCCTTCCCTACCTGTAGCTCTTTTGTGAGTTGTTTGTGTCTGTCACCGTCAAGAGATGATCACATTTTGGGAAAATCGCCTTGTGTCTTGTTGTGTGTCTTTGATAAGAATAACTGTTGAAATGTATTTTTACAGAATGTCACATACTGAAGCAAGTTTAAATGTGTAATCACATTTTTTAAAATAAGCACTGCGATTTAATAAGATCCTTTTTTAAATTTGGGATAGATTTTTATCAGCTAACAAATAGAAAACAGATGCCATATAAAGTGATATAATTTATGACAGGTAGTCATGCTGCACTGTGAGTCCTACAGACCCCCAAAACAGCCAGTAAAACTATTAAAATACTGAAATGTTAATATTTGGTATTTAAATATTTTTTTAAAAAACATGACCTCAATTTCTAGATTAATTACAAATACACAAGTAAATAATTTTTATTTATCTTAAGTCTCTTTTTATTTGTACAATTTTTGTTTTTCCAAAAACCCTATGTAATTGTTGAAACATGCAGTTTCAGACGGTTAATAACATTAATGAAAGTTTCCTTAAAAACAGTTACGGTATTTAAAGATCTTAGAGCGCCATCTAGTGATACAATGCGCATATTGTTTCAGACAAAGTCAATTAATTTACATTCACTCTGTCAGTATGTGGTATTAGGATGTGAAGATGTTGTAGTTATTTATTTACCATTTTCTTCTGCAGCTCTGAGTTCCTGTTATGTTCATTCTCGGTTATTATTGATGTTTTTTTTATTCTTCCATGTGGAAATCTCAGTTTTGTGTATGTGAGATACTTTTTTTTTTATTTAGACCACAAGTCTTCTAAAAAGTTACCTTTATTTATCAACACTGTATTATGAAAAACTCTATACGGCTGGGAAAAGCGTTGAAATCTCGATACGGATCTACTCGGGGGACCAGTGGTGGAGGCGGCGGCTTGGTGGTGCTGGGAATCTAACCCCAATCTTCCAATTAGCAGTCCAACACCTTAACCACTTCTCTTTATCATCATATTCATCTTTTTTCTTTGTAGCCTAGGGCGCTCTGTCTTTCCACTGTCTATTTTCTCTCTTTTTCTCCGTGCTCCTTCACCTTTTCTCGTTCTCTGCCGGTTCTCCGCTGTGTCAATAAGGAACTATCATAGATTCCTCATTGATCTGTCGCATTAATGCCTTTGGTTTGATGCCAAGGGTCTTTCGAGGTGTGGCAGGCTCCCCAGGAAAAAGCGGAGAACCAGGTTTTGGTCTGTGATTTAAACTATATCTTAGCAGTATTTTACTAGCCTTCTCTACTAGGAAAGGGTTCAGTCTCATCGGAAGGGACTTTGATCATTAAAGCCACCACATGAATAAATCAGAACTCTGTGAAATAATGAAAACCAACCTGCGATATAATCTAGATTTATTTCGATACGTCAGAGATCTACACGACATCAGCAGCCTTGGCAAGCTGCTCCCAGTATCTGAATAAGAATTACAGCATCTTATAATAATTCAAAGTAAATACACTGGTGCGTCGTGCACAAAATAAAGGGAGGAATAAAAGAAGAAAATTTGAAAGGAAAAGCAAATACAAAGTTCATGATTAGAAAAGAAAAAAAACACTTAAGTCAATTGGTTTCTATTGGTAGCGTCAGACTGTTGTATAAACGTCAGTCTTTTTTTAGTACAAACAAAAAACAATGCTATTGATGCTAGTTAGTTGTAATTGTCATTTTTATCCTGTTATAAAGAACTACGATGCAACTACCAGCTCTGGTCGCGGTCCCGGTGAACCCACGGTCCCGCAAGTTAGTGCTTCACGTCTCTGACACACTCGAGCAGGTCAATTTTACTGAGCCGTGTAGTCGTGCTAAAAGCAGGAAGAACAACACTACAATACGCAGGACAGGGTGTAATTTCAGCAACCAGCAGTTTACAGGATCACCTCCATGTCATAGGCAATCTTCTTTATCCTTGGACTTGTCCTGTGCAGCGCTTTAGGCACAGGCGTCTCTTTGGTGTCTGCAACCTGTGGGACGTCAGAGTGGAAAGACGTCCTGCTCTTTTCGTCTCCATCAAAATGTAAATGGTCTTCATCAAGACTGGAATTTTGACACTTTTGCCTTTTATACTTTTTCATGCTTTCCCCCTGTTCGTCTGTAGAACCCGGTTCCACCTTGATATTAGTTTTGAGTTCCCCTTGTTTCTTGTGTTCCTGCTGTTCGAGCACTCGGATGATACCACCCAGATTGCCGAGCTGGTGGTCCTGGCAGAATAGCACGCCGCAGACGGTGCAGCGGTACACATCCTCCTTGTCATGGATCAGCTGGTGGCGCTTGCGGTTGTGGTGAGTGGTGAAGGAGCGCTCGCAGCGGTCGCAGGGAAACGGACGCTCCCCCGTGTGCACTCGCTGATGCTCGTCATGGTGGCTGCGGCTCAGGAAGCGTTTGCCGCACGTAGCACACGGGAACGGACGGTCCCGATCGTGGAACTGCACATGTCTGGCCAGCTGAGTAAGTGACCCGAACGTGTCACCACAGATGCTGCATACGTACTGCCCCAGCCCCGTGAGCAGCTGTGGAGTCAACAGCAGGGGGTCCGTCAGGGGGTTAAAAGGCTTTTTTAGCTGCTTTTCTTCAGTCTGAAGCTCAGCTGCATGGGAGATCTCCAGCGGTTGAGCCTCTGATTTAATCTTTACAGACATGGCAGCTTGAAAGACATGACAAAATTGTGTAAATACATCTGAAATAATAAATTTGTAAACAGTTATATCTAAAACACATTTCTATGATCAATATGGATGTGATGGTTAGGTGTCCCAATACCAGGCCTTGAATTTTTTAATTAATAATTAGCAGATATATCAGACGCAGGAGTATAACAATACATTTAGCGTGTCAATCAAATAATCTCACAGGAATTATGGCAGATTATTTTATTCTGTAACACCAGGAAGGTTTTTTTAATGATTCGTTTGCTTGTTTTTGTTAGTTAAGGCAGAATATTTGTTCGCTATTTTTTTACTTTGCTGATAAATAACATAATATTAAAACAGAAAGTTATAATCTTTAATAAACACTTATTAACTTTTACAGCGGATAAACTTTCAGATTTAACAGCCAACAGGAAACACCCATAAAAGCACTTCCGGTCGCACACCTTTCTTTTACAGTCTGTTTTATATCAAACGTAACATATTTGCACAGTTCACAAAAGCTTTAATAACAAAGTATGAAAGAGAAAATCGTTAATTTACCTGTTATAAAGTATTTATTAATATTTTATCAAGAATAATAATTTAATTTAAAAGTTAACAATCATCACCACGGCACGTGCTATAAACAGAATTATTTGCACATTAAAAAAAAAATCAATGCAATTGCAAACTTAATTTACATGATACATAACATAATAGTTTAAAATATATATATTTAAAAAATGCATGTTATTACTGGTTAGGCATTTGCAACAGCGACGTACAGACATAAAAACAAAGCCATGCTTACCGTCTAAAATACTCAAGAAAATATCGAAATAATTTCTTGCACTGTTTTTTTTTTATTTTCCCTAAAAAACCCCAAGGAAATCAGATTTAATGCGTGTTTTGTTGTATAACCGGACACACTTTTATTTTGTTAGCTTAGGTACTTAGTAACAAGCTAAAACGCAAATAAACTTTCCCGCGGCTGACTTCTTATAACGCGCGCGCGACTACGTGACAGGAAACGCAGTGTGAGGGGAACCCGGTCGCGTCTTTTTTTGGTTGTTGTAAATAGAACCGACACTCGTTAACGACGATGTTTTATACATTTATTATGTATCTAATGTTCGGGAGAGAGAATAAAAACAAGCAATAAGCGTCCTCTCTACTCGCGCCAGGAGCCCGTTAACCATTACGCAACTTCCGGTATGGGCGTGGCCACAGAAGTACGTTAGCTCTGGTTTAACTCTATTTGGACAATTCCTGAGGTAAAAGTTATAAAATGATAAAGTTTTATGTTTGATAAAAACATTTTTCATAGCTGAGGTCCCACTACATCAGGTCCTGTGAGTAACAGTTTGTTTTAATAACATATTTTACTATAGTTTGTTAATTATTACCAGTGAGTCAGTAATTACATAGTAATTACACAGAATTGATCTTAATAACTAAAAATGTATTTGTTTCACACAGACCAGTCAGTATTTTATAGTTTTTATTACAAAAACTAAACCCACCAACATTTGTGAAACTACAAATCTATTGATACATTATCCTGTGTCCATTATACTGTCTGTCTGATATCATTCTCCTCGGAATATATATACAGTATATATATATATATGTATATATATATATATATATATATATATATATATATCTATATATATACACACACATCATGTGACCACAAGTTTTTTCCCTCCAACTTGAAGCGACAATGTTGGAAGCACAAAATGACCTCCGTAAATATCATTTATTTTCCGTGAAACTTATGGGATTCAACCTTTTCGAACCTGACAACGCCTCTGTGCACAAAGCCTCTGAGATCCATTAAGAACACGGAGGTTACAAAGGTTGGAGTAAAACCGATCCCTGAACCGAACCCTACAGAAAATATTCAGAACAAAAGAAGAGTTGATTTAGTGTATATGGATGCACCCTATGTTTAGTATTTACCAAAATTTACATCTATAATTATTCATTCACGGACCTGTCGTGTGGTTCATCGGGAGGCACAAAGACTGTTTGACATCTAAACTAAGGAGAACACGGCATAATGATATATATCGTTTTTTACCTTTATGCAATGTATAGAAAAACTATCAGGTTTTGTATTTATAAAATTAACAACCTACTTCAGTCCAAATTCTGTCTGCATACAACAAAAAAAAAAATTTCACCTGCAGCAAACCAAAATTTGGGCCGCTCTTGTGTGCCGCCATTTTTTTATCGCGTGCTGTCAGTCGTTAACCCGAATAGAAAAAGAACTATTTTACAGAATAATGTAAAGCCGATTAAAATATTTATTGTTTGATGGTTAGTGTGATTTTTGCTCTTGAACCTCATCGCACAGCGTCTCCACATCAGGGCTATAAGACGTCACCTCTATTTTCAGACCGGATTGTAAAGTGTCGTCTGTGAGGCGTGAGCGATGTTTGTGTTTTGTTTTGTTTTTTAAATTTGGAAAAACTAGAATAAAATATATTTTGATTAAATTCTCATTATTTCTTCTCATTATATTTTTCCCAAGTCACAGGGCGCCACAGCTGTAGAATGAAATAGCCACATGTGGCTCCGGAGCAGCGGGTTGCCGAGGCCTGTTCTAGACCAAGAAGCACCAACATTGTCTTATATTTGCGAAGCTCCTTCTATTGCAGGTTAAAACGGGTTCAGCAGGAAGCTTCCTCTCAGTCACGGAGTTTCTAGTTCAGTCTGGATCTCTTGTGTATTCGTGTGAGTTTTCTTACCGGTTGTCATCTCCTAAAAGCATCCTGGATGGTAACTGGATGGTCAAAGGTAAATTCTGTGAAATGGATTGAGAAGCTGTGTAATTTGGCACCATTCTGAAATAATACGATTCACAAAAGAAACCCCACGCTTTTAGTTTGATTATATACAGCTGTTTATTTCCTCCAAACGTTTTCTTTTTACTACATACAAAGCACAAAATAAAAGTGTAACGAAGCAACTTTCAGGAGGGTAGCAGAGTCATCGAGAGGACGCAAAAAAAACAAACCAAAAAAACAAATCTAAGGAAATATATGGCATTAGTAACTGATTCAGGGTTGATCTTTACAACGTTAAGCCAAAAGCCTAGCGGTTCGAGTCTGCATGTTACTGGACGCAAGCTCTGTGTGAGTTTTAGCTTAATGTCGAGTAGCTTAGGATCGGTAAAATACACCAAACAAGATTACACATTTGTGAGTTAGCTGTACAGGCATCAGGGAAAAAAAGAGGGACGGTGATTTCTTTGGACATCAGAAATGCATTTTAAAATGTGGTCCAGTCTTTCTCTGTTTATGGGAGAAGAACTGCATATTATCATATTATTTTTAAAAACCTGTCTATTATAGGGAATCTAAAAAAGGATCACTGATTGTGATGCATGTGAATCCTTATATAGAAAAAGTGAAGGAATCAAATAACTATGTTTTTTTTTTTTCAGCTCATCAATTTGTACACTGTTTCTGGGGTAAATAAAAAAAAAATGATGGACTCTACACCATCACCACAGTACCTAAGCAGGATTGAGAACTTAGAACTTTCTGGTAACATCTCTTCTATATTCGTCTAGTCGACAAATTTAACCAAAATCATACACATCTGTCTCAAAACCACCCTATTAGCTTTCTGGCTATCACACGCCATTTTCTCCAAGAGGGATTTTATATCCTCCGCTGTGTAATTCTTCGTCAATCATTTAGGAAATTCTTAAAATATGTGTGAATGACGAAAGACACGATATTTAAAAATTTATTGAAAATTTCTGCATCAATCTGGTGGGGTCCCTGTTGGAGAACCTTCACTTTTGTCATCTTTATTATGGTTTACATACATCCCATCATTAACCCTGATTATTTACCCTTTATATCGACATTTCAAGAGGCATTCCTGCACATTCCAGAGAAATCCAATATGTTCATGAAGCTGTATTTTGAAAAGCAATGAAATGGTCCACTTCAAAATCCACATCACCCACAAGTAGTCCAGGTGGAAACCTAATGGTCAGGCTTTCTTCTTTTGGAGAAATCAGGAAATCCAGGAAACCCTTCACTTTGACTTGCTGGTTGTACAAAAAAGGGTGCTAAAACGTACCTTTGTCACTGAGGTGATGATACAAACACACTGTATCAATACAAATGTATTGGAACACTTGATCAGCTTTAGTCTCACTCTTTCTCCTATAAGAACATCTACACTTCTGTAAAGTCTTTCCACTAATTTGTGTCATGTGACTGTGGGGATTTGACCATTAAGTCATGATAGCATTAGTTAGATCTGATGCTAATGTTATAAATGTGAAGCGGTCTGGGATGCAGTCGGGGTTCCAGTTCATCCTATCAGAGTCAGAATCAGGATTTTGGAGTTCTACCACTGCAACCAGAACACACCATGTCTTCATGGAGCTCATGGGGAATTGTCAGGTAAAGGGACATTTTAGTGCTTTGGGGAAAAAAAATTTATTTGACTTATTTGAGTACAAAACATTGACCTTTTACAACACCACCGCAGTGACAAGGAAAGGTACAGATCAGTATCTGCTCTTCTATCTCCGCTCACGTTTCCTGGAATTTCCAAACGCTGAGAGTTTCGTACAAATCCGGACGGTTCAGTGTGGCAGTAAGCACTAGTTTTACTGTATATAAGAATTCTGGTGCAAAAAGTCTAGGGGAAAAAAACCTGACCAATCGGAGCCCACCTGAATCTCCGGTAAATCAGTCTCGGACAGAACAGTCTGACCCAGATCAGGACTCAAAACACTAACCCTCACTAACCTCCAGATGTAAAGACCTCGTTACCCAAATCAGGCATACTGTAGGACCACATCCTGAAAATGCTTAAACAGTAATACAAAAAAAATATACACGGTTTTGTTTCTGTCTTTGTATGTATGAAGCCTGAGTTGTAAAATTCACCATTAAGTCGTAGAAATTGCATATGTGACCTTTACTGGATTAAAGGCAGGATAGTTCTTATTGGCAGCATGAATATGACATAGTCAAAAAATCTTTTAAGCGATTTCTAGATATTGTTTTTGACTTTTCTGCTTAATAATGATGATAAAACACCATGCCGAGCTTGATACCTGAGAGAATGCACATGCAGCTGTACAGTATACAGTGTATGTATGTGTGTGTGTGTGTGTTGAGTGTGGAAAATATATCAGACAAACCTAATGCAGACAGCTTTAAACAAAAAAAAACAAAAACAAAAAACAAAACTAAGGTGGAAAATGTAAAATGGACTAAAAAATAAGGCAACTGACTTCTTCTGCGTGTCTGTCTGAGACGAGTGTGTGGATCTGTAACTTTTCCCTCCTGAAAATGGCTTCAGACCCTCTGCGGCTTCATTTCGTCTGTATTACAGATATATATGGATACCGTTGTCTATAGAACCGGAGCGTCTGGAAAAGCGTGGTGTGTATCAGGTTCATATAGTGGCCATGGAAAAAGCACACATACCTTTACATTTCAGTTAAGGGTTAGGGGCATTTGCTCAGGGGCCCAGCAGTGGCAACATGATGGTGGTGCTGAAACTTGCACACCTTAACCACTAGGCTACCACTTTCCACATGTGTGTTCATGCATTTTGACTACAGTGATGAGAAGGGCTGAAGGTCAAGAACAACTTTCTGGGTATGAGCTGTTATTTTTATTTACATTTCTGGCATTTGGCAGACGCCTTTACCCAAAGTGACTTACATTTTTTTTATACAATGAGCAATTGCAGGCTAAAGGCCTTGCTCAGGGGCCCAGCAGTGGTAAATTGGTGGGGCTGGGAATCAAACCCACAATCTTAGGGTTAGCAGTCCACCACCGTAACCACTGAACTACAACTCATCTATATAAAGTATGTCTGTCGACATTTTTGTAAATTATTGTGCTCATCAAAGTCACATGACGTTTACATTTATATTTCCGGCATTTGGTGGACACCCTTATTCAGAGTGACTAACATTTATTTAACTGAGTAGATTAAGGTTGAACGTTCCAATCCTAAGGATGAGGGAGAAGGTAGCTCAGTGGTCAAGCTGTTGGACTGCTAAACAGAAGATTGTTGGTTTGATTCCCAGCAATGCCAATTTACCACTGCTGGGCCCCTGAGCAAGGCTCTTAACCCCATTTGCTCGTTCAGCGGTCCAGTCTCGCTCTGGAGTGCAGGTTTACATGTGGGACTGTTTTCGGACCTGGCCTACACTCCACCCTGCGTTATGACTCGCCACTTTGACCCTGACACTCTTCTCGAAATAAGGCTTTGGGTTTTAGGCACACAGAGGTACTGTTATTGAGCTAGCATGAAGACAAACTTAAAAAATAAAAAAAAAACAACAACCATAATTCATGAGAGAGACTCCAAATAGGCGGATAAAAAGGAGAGACAGAGAAAAAGACGTATACATAAGCATGTCACAGACAAGGCCGCTGATACATGTGTGTGTGTGTGTGTGTGTGTGTGTATGATAACCAACACTGTTATGGAGGTAGTAGAGGATTGAACCAGCAAAAAAAGCCTCCGGAAAAAAGAGAGCAACAATGTCATGTCATGGCGAGCGAACGAATCCCGAAAGGATGTGAGTCCATGATAATTACAATCAGAGTGAGTTTGGTAGAAATGAGGTTTGAAACTGCATAATGGATACCCAAGGCGATATCTGTCTAAGCCCTACGTACACGCTAGCAGGCAGCAAGTCTGGCTGTCCTGCCATCCCATGAGAAAAGGAATGAACTGATGCATGAATCACAGCGAAAACTGTGTGTTTGATTCGAAAAAAAAAATTTGCACTTGATTCCTTCACTGATTAGTAGTACTAGCTAACATTGCTAGCTAGGTACACTCACCAAATTCAACAAAGATCTCGAGTACTTCCTGTCTTAGCTTTATGAAATTCCTATATTTACCTAGAGTTTTTATAAGACGGACAAAGGCAAAGTGAATACATGAATTAAAGTGCCAGAATCGTTTGAGTCATTTGAATCATCGGATTTGCTGCACAAAATAGAAAAATAAATCTAAATATTTAGTCACGCCGTCATCACCCTGTTAAAATAATTTGTGACAACGAAAGTCAGCATGTTGCTTGCTAGCATGAACATAGGGTTGTATAACAGAATGTGTGATTAGAGAGAGACAGACAGACGAGGCAGTGTGACGAATCGTTCACCACTAGAAACTGCAAAGCGGTAACACTGCAAACGGCGAGCAGAACACCACGCCGTCCAATTGAAGGACCACAAAAATGCACACGGTCTAGCTAGCACAATTAACATAGCTGTTTTGGTTGTCGATGTTTTGCCGGTTGGCACCAGAGAAAGCTAATACTGTCTGCAAGTAGCGCTTGAGTAGCATAAAATGGGTCTCTCAGACGGCGAAACTCCAGGGTTGGGACGTGCCAGAAAAAAACGTAAGGAAACAGACTTTAGTTAACTGGCAAGAGGTGGAGCACCTCCTAAACTATAGGCTTGAGGTAAACAGTCCAGCATTTGAGTTGGAAAGGAATAAATAAGAAACAGATTAGTGTGTGTGTGTGTGTGTGTCTTTTAAAATAAAGAAAAAAAAAACCAATCATGTATTGAATACATGTGCGGATGGGAGAGGTAGATAATTTTGGTTAAAAAACGGCACCTTAAATGAATGTGCCTTCTTAAACCCTTTAAATCCTCAGCTTTCAGAGTCCTCGGCTCTCTTCGTCTGCTCCGAACAAACACATATCTTTCTCAAATTATTCGTTATACACGATTATGAACCGGTTATGAACGGGGATCTGCTGGAGTTTATCCCAGCTGTCACTGGGTAAAAGGCAAGGGGTCACCCTGGACCGATCGCCATGTCCATCGCAGGGCCAACCCATGTTACGACTCACACAATAATACCAACTAGTATGTTAGCATATGAACGTAGACGTCAGTAATTAAGTAATGAACATGAAACCATTTCTTTAGCTTATGACGTTTCGGACCAGAATAGTTAAGATAAGCCCACCCACCCCTTTCGGCTGTTTTCTTAACCTTCCTGTTAGGTTCATGGAGCAAATACTGAAAACAGTGCCTTCAAAATACCTCAAATCGGGCAAACTTTACCCCAAATCAGGAAATAAGCAGAGGGAAGCGCTCATGTGCCAGATACAAACATTTACCCGGCACATGATGTCTCAGGGTGCTTTCACACTTTCAATGTTTTTTTTATTGTGAGGATAATTTATATATATATTTTTTATATATATATAGATTACAATCGCCACAGTAGCAGGATTTGAACTCAAAGCCCAGCAGTTGGTGGTTTAATATTTTAACCACTGAGCTACCACGTCTTTGCGCTTAAGGAGTGAAATTAAGTGCTGATTTTTTTCTGACCAATCAGAAATAGGAATTGTTTTTAAGTCAATACAAACATGGGGGGAAAAAAGGCAAAATAAAGCAGAAAATAACCTTTTATACGGCAGCGGTTTGCGCTCTAGTAATATTAATACTGCATTTCTTCTGGTTATTTGTATAAGTTAATTCCTTAGATTATAATAACTATAAACAGTTGCATCTTTATTCACTTTCTTATATTTAGTAATAAAACTTTGATGTTGACGCAGGAGGAAGTCGTCTATCCTGAACATGGCACATAGTTACAGCTTTTTTTTTTTGGTACTGGAGACTCCTTTCATGAATGGCTCCAATCTTTAATGTTAAGTTTAGTTTGACTATAAAAACAGTAAGTGCTTTTTGTGTTGGGGAGGAAAAAAGTGTGAAAGCACCCTTATTAAGCTTTAGTTTGGGCAACTGCCTGATATTAAACACTTTCTTGATGAAACCATGATGTATATAGTCCTAAAAATGTGTGTGTGTGTGTGTGTGTGTGTGTGTGTGTGCGTTCGGTTTCTAAGAGAGTTATCCCAGCTGTCTGTAAGGCTGCAGAGGCAACAGCGATGGGTCTGAAATGGTGAAACCGGGTTTGTAGGTTAAAAAAAAAAAAAAAAAGGAAAACAGCAGCCATTTCTATGTGTATCCTTTTCAGAACACCGGATGATAAAGCACATGCTCCTTTAGTCATTAGAAAGAATCCGGATTTGAAGCGTAAAGTAGAATGTACACAGTACATGTGGATTAATCCAGTCTACTAACTTGTCCATCTGCATGAAAAAAACAAAACAAAACAAAAAAAAAACAACAACCCCATGACCAAAAGTTCCTGGTTGAACCTCACAATGAAGAACATCACAGCGAATTCTTTTCCAGCTTCACAAAACAAGTTTTTTTTTTTTTTTAACACAAAAGATTCCCGGACAGAAGAGCTGGGAAAATCCTGTAGCAGCCGGACACCATCGTTCCTCCTGATTCCATTAATTCCACAGAGAAGTTAAAGCTTCGAAGAGTCTCACACACGAGGCAGCGGGATTACGCAGCGGGACTATAGGTGTAAAAGGAGGCGTGTGGGTGTAACAGTGTATTTTTGTGTTTTTTTCGGTGCTATAGATATACACATATGGATGCTCTCCGGTTACTCCACATCCCCCGTAGACTGATTGGTTTCAGGCAGCATTCGTAGTGAGGACAGAAGTAATGTTTCTGTCTCTTCATTGAGAGTTCTAGCAAAGCTTTTCTCAGCAGCAGCAGCAGCAGCAGCAAGAGTATGGTTTTTGAGATGTTTTGTAAAAAAAAAAAAAAAAAATGTAAAAAAAAAAAAAAAAACACACAAAAAAAACCTTGATTTTGGGACATCCGGTTATCCAAAATGCGTACAAAACGGAACGGTATTTATAAGAAAGATCATCATGATTAAAGTAAGAGCGAATCCACGTCTAACATCGGGAATAAATAGAGTCGTCAAAGCTTATTTGTCACCTCAGATAGAAGAAGAAAAAAAGAGCGCAAATAATATGAAAATATCATATTTGCATATTTCTCCCAAGCATCTTTTTGAGCTAATGAATCATCTTAGTACTTGCCTATGCTTGTTTGTCATTAGACGACTTCATATATATATATATATATATATATATATATATATATATATATATATATATATATATATATATATATATATATATACACATACAGGAATAATAAAAGTGGTATTTACAAAGAACGACCACAAGAGGGCAGCACACATCCGTACGCTGTGACGTGCTTCATTACTAATAGAATTTGTAAACTGAATTAAACTTTGTAAAAAGAATTTCGCTTCCTGGTTTTTTTTCTGGTTAAAACATTAGATGTTTTTTTTGGTACCAGTCCTACAATTATAACCACTAAACATTAAGTGTTCTGTACAAAAAACTAAATTAAAATAAGGCTCTAATCCACGACGATTTCGGTATGTGACGTAAACTGATTGCACACTAAAATGTTTCAATAAATTTTGTTGTAAAATATACGTAATATCTTGAAAAATTAACAAAACAACTGATGGTTTTTTTTTTCAATTAATGCCTTTGTTACTTTGGAAAAATTTTTTATTACTCATCCTGTACCAATGAAATGCTTGCTAAAACGCAAGTCCCGCCCCTTGAAAAGTGGGCGTGTTTTTTTCTCGAGGACTTATTTGTATTTGTAATAATAATAAGGTAAGTAAATCGAGTTTATTTCTTTTGAAGAAGGTGAAATTTGCGCTGAAAGTAATTAGACCTCCTAGCGTGAGGTTAAAAAAGGAAAAAGGCCTCATTAATCGGTTCACCTTTCTGTTCCTCCAAAATATAATCAAGTTTCTGTACAAATTCTTCCAATTGCACAGCATCAGTCGGGTTCGAAATAAAAAAACAGCAGGGTACAGCATTAAATCCTTGCTCTCTAATGAGTCACTGTTCTGATTGGTTTGGGCGGAGCTAGATTTGTGGGTGGAGCCTGCTTGTTGGGAGGAGGGGCCAGTTTTCAAAATAAAGGCACATAAGCGTTAAAAAAGATGACCTTTGAATAAAAATAATATTTTAAAAAATACGCGGAAAAAAAATCGATTAAAAATAAAAATTATAGTTTTAAAAATTATATACAAATCCTTCGGCACTTTAGTGTTATTTACGGACGGTCCAGGTAGCAGCGCTGTTGTTCGGAAGTAACAAACCACACGCCGGTCTGTATCCAGATCGTAGCGGTTAGCCTGTTTTTAGCCTGTTGTTAGCAAATTAGCACTCGTCTGTACAGATCTGTTTGCCCTCTTGTTGTCATTATATAGTCTATCTTTACAAACATCAAAAAAATAGATCATCCCCTGCACTTCATTCAGTGTATGTGCCCGCCTGTGTATGTGTCCTTTTTCTTTCATATACACACAACAAAACCTGTCTCTCCGCACAAGCACACACACACGCACACACAAACACACTCGCTCAAACAAACAAACAAACAAAACAAAACAAAAGCCTGATAATCCTATTTTACAACGCTCAGCCGTAACGCCTCAGTTTAGTAGAAAGCATCTTTCTTAAATATAGATATTAGCTTATATATTTATATTTCTGTTCATATATGCATAAAGTACATTCGTAATAATCCCTTTAGTTTCCCGAAACTTACAGTCCTAATCTGGATTTATGCACAAACCCCACCCCACCCCACGTGAATCCCCTCTCTCACACACACACACACACACACACACACGCACAAATGCCTCGACAAATTCCCCAAAACGGGATACCAGACATCTCCCGGCACACTCCTGCCCTGGAGACACACATACTCTCTTTCACACACACACACACACACACACTGTAATAGGACACATCCTGATGTCCTCTGGCCCACCCTCTGTCCCATGCTGCACCCCTTTGCCCCCCCCTCTCCCCTGTCTCGTCCCTTATGCCCCTGCGCTGGACTGGCACTGCGGGAGACACGCCCTGGCCGCTAGGAGACCTCGCTGCCGAACACCTCGAGCACGAGCGGTGTGAGCTGCATGCTGTGCTCAGGCTGGAAGGACAGCGAGCGGTACTGCTTGGAGTGCTCCTCGTTCAGGCTGCGCAGGTCGGCCAGCTTCTGGATCATCTTGGCGTAGAGCAGCCGGCCACCCGGGTGGTGCACACGGATATACGCCTGCAGAGTCTCGCACAAACGCTCCTGCATCGCCTCGATACGGACGTGATCCTGCACGCCAGGACGATCTGAGAGAGAGAGAGAGAGAGAGAGAGAGTAAAGGTAAAAAGAGAGAAAATAGTGGTTAAAAGAGAGAGAGAACGAGAAAGGGAAAATAAAGAAAAGAGAAAATGGTGGTAGAAAGAGAGAGAGAGAGAGAGAGAGAGAGAGAGAGAGAGAAAGTGGGAGTAAAAGAAGAAGAAAAACAGTGGTTAAGGGCCAAATAAGGAAATTAAAAAGAGTGAGAGTAAATTGAAAGAGCGAGAGAATAAGAAATGGAGTAAAGATACAATAAGAGAGCAGGACGGAGGGAGGAAAGGAAAAAGAAAGAAAATATGTAAGTATAAAGGAGGAGTGATAAAAGAGAAAAACAAAATGAGAGAGTAAAGAAAAAAGAGAGAGAGAGAGAAGAGGAGAAAAAAGCAGGGAAAGAAAGACAAAGAAAA